>QFEQ01000452.1:0-414973 GCA_003316335.1 Hemileccinum impolitum
TTTACACCGAGTGGAGTGGTTCCTTGTTAATGACCTGGGTGAAAATCTCCAGAGCTGCCGCGGGTTGAAACGCAGGCTGAAGAGACGTTATTCAGTATAGGCAACGCTTGGATTGTAAATGTGAGCTTCGACGTACCACTTCATGACCAGCAGCATAGACCCTCCTATTTTGAGTTGAAAGGTCAGCGTAAATTACGACGACTAATAAGATGCGCATACGCAAAAGAGAAGTTGTCCACGTTTGCGACGGCAGCAATAGTGGTGCCATCAAGTGTGATGTTACAGAGAGGTGTGTTGTGAAGTGTCTCATTACCATACCAGTCCATCGCAAGCACGGAAGCGTAACCCTGCGGGGACATTCAATGGATGGTGGAAGGGCGGAGTCCGACACTTACACCAAGCCAGTTGCAGCTATGGAGCAATCGATCGTCAGAAGTGTCTCAAAGGTTGCTGTTTGTACGTACTTGATATCAGCATCACCAGCCTGGCGTGAAATAGGATTTTAGTAGAAAGTCAGGAAAGTGATGTGGGACTCGCATACCCAAATAAGAATCTTCAATCTGGAATTCGCCAATGCGGAGAGCTGAGGAAGCCAAGTTCGTGCATCCTATAGGATATCCATTCGTGAGTTCAAACACGATCGTCAACCGTCAGAACTGCAGACGACATACATCCCCAGTCGCTATAACCTGATCATAGGGTGCGCTGGGGCATTCCGAGTAGGTGGTCTCAGCACCGATCTTCTTCACAACCTCCGGATTCTGCAAGTAATTCACATAGTATTCCGGAGGGAACAGCGCCGAGGCGTTCTGGCGGAGATCATCAGAGTCTCGGTCTCCAACTGCAGGGCCGAAGATGTAGTTGCTCTGTCAGATTGAGAGACCGATATGAGCGACCGTACAGTGATCAAACATGCGAACGTCCAACGTACGCAATAGCTGTCTGCTTGAAAACAGATATCATCAGATTCGGGGGAGTTGCCAGCAGCGTAGCAGTCCTTCTCTTGCGCAATGCATCCGTTGGGGCCGTAGAGCGCCTCCGAGATATTCTTCAGTACATCATCGGGTTGAAGCTGACCGTATCCCGGCGCATTAGTTGCGAACTTATAGTAGGCGATGTTCTGGATCAAGGGATCGTACCAACCACTGCATTAACATGATTGAACAATCTTGCATGCGCGACCCCTTCGAGATGGCTTACTTGTTGATCATAAGCGCACTGACGACGACGGGTTCGCCTTTGATTGTGCCTTTAGCGATCAAGGCGTTCTGTTCATCAAAGTATGTCACGAAGCTGGGCCCATAGTGGCCACCGTAGCTCTCTGTCGCAAAGATGAATCTAATCATGTGCCGGATAAGATGTCCCAGAAACAGAGGCATGCATGACACATACTCGCGACTCGCGTACTTTGAGAAGAGCTTGCTCTCGAAAAGTATCTGGAACGCTTTCCACACAAAGGGTGCGGCAGCTTCTGTGCTGTTAACCGTGTCCGTTCCGTAAGAGAATCCGGTACCGATCGGTTGGTCAATGTAGATCACTGGGACGTGAACATGAGTTGTGTCTTGAGAGGCAAATATACAGTAGTAACCACGCACTGTTGCTCATATTGTTCCAACTGCCTTGCTTGTTCAGAAGTCATCCACTTGTGATCAGAAGGTGACCTTACCTGTATGGGTTGAGGTACGTTGTGTTTCCATCTGGGTTCACCAAACACGGTCCATTCTCTGCATTAAAAATGAACCGTCAATTGAGTACAGCCCACAAGGCAGCGTGGCTACTAACCTTGGAAAAGACCGATCATAGAAGAACATCCTGGGCCACCATTGAGCCTTTTACATCAGAAATCAGGTTCCACCCTCTCATTCCTACAGATTCTCTGTGACACCCTTACCAAAGTGTGAATGGCGCGGTCTCGGATGACTTGCGAGCCTCAAAGAACCAGAACCACTATCATACCGAAGCATCAGGACCAGCCCCATCCCACTACAACACGCTGACCATGGACATATTCTTCCCAACCTCGATGTAGCCAGAATATTGATTGACACCTGGCGTTGTCTCACAGATTCCTGAGTTTGCGACATAGCGCAGACTCGTATCGGTTTGGATCCGGGAGCGGAATGTAAACTGTGTCGTCCTTAACTCATTGGTGTCGATATTCAAAAGTGAGGCTGCATGGGCAGGGATTGCTCCCACAGAGAGCGCGACGAGGGAAGAGATGAAAAACTGGAAGCGCATTCCTGGGGAAACACAACCTGTGGGAAGGAGGACAGAATGTGATCAGGGAAATGAATTTCGGCAGACAGTCTTATGAGAATTGTATACCGCTGGCGCCCGCTGCTGGGCTTTCCGCGGTCCGGGTACTGCCGGAACCCGTCCGAGTCTGCTCGGCTCGGTCATCCCAGCGCAATAATCTGAAACGAGTGCTTGGTGATCAAGAAACCCCCGTTTGAAAGATAGCGCGCCTGGAGAGACTCGAACGTAGGTACAGGTGATATATAAAGCGAGAACGAGGACGTGCTGTAGATGCATTGTGCACCAATGACTTCAATGTTTAGACCTTGTCGTCGAGCATGTAGGCCAGCCTCTGTACTACAGATCCGAGGCCACCACTCATATAAAGGAGCTTCATGGGATCATCGTCGTCATCATCTTTTTTTTTTCGTTTGCACTAAGAGGTTGCACCAATCAACGCCGGCGATTGCAACGCGGGAATCTTACTGACCACTGTGACTGTCGAGAGTCGAGACAGCGAGCGTTACAGAGCGGGGGGTCTTTTTTCGTCATATGAACAATGTGCCGCAGCAGAATCTCGGCGACGGTGTGAATGCCAGACTCGAATGCGAAAACCGAACCGGAGGAAAACAGGTATGAACGCACAAGTTAGAACCCAGCTTAGTTTCGGCACCTCAAGTGCATGTCATGATGTTACATGATCCACTCAAAGTCGCTTGGGTGGGTGAGCCGGACTTTAGTTTGCATTCACGTTCTTGAGGCTAGGCCTGGACTTCCAGTCGGCTTTCCCTTCCTATCTTGAACAGTAAATCTTGTTGCAATATTACTCGAAGTAACAAGGTGTTGTTATCATTGTAACGATACAATAACAGGGAAATTTGGTAGACTTGACAAGGGATGCTACATTTGCTAGGACTCTATAGTTGGATTCCTCTGGAAAGATAAAGGTATCTGTAAGAATCGTACGTATCGATGGAAGGAGAGGTACTGACAGATGGTGCAAGAGACTCTTGTTTAATTTTGGGAGAAGGGAATGATGACGGTTGCGTTAGCAAGCACACACAAGGCACGTGCTAAGTAGACTTGGAGGTGACCGCGAGAAACAGGGTTGGTGGAAGTGCAGATGGCCTGGAGTGCGTTTGCACGGAACAAGCTTGCACTTGGGGCCTCAGAGCCTATTGGAGACGAATCACACCAGGTGTGAGAAAGGTCGCACATACAAGGAAATGAAAGAAGTGACGTGGCCTGCCTCGGCGCAGATGTCATCTTGTGAGCCCTTGGGATCTCCAGACGCAGATGCTCAACACCTATGTCATCTGCTTCCCCTGTTCTATCGCAAATGGCACGTTCTCGTACGTGTCGCGGTCTTCTTTCGCGTTCTATGTATGTGTAGAAGGCGCATGAAGTAATATTGCAGAGTGTGAGAAGCGCAACGTGCATACATCTTTGACATCTTCGACGACTTAAAACGCCACCATGGTTGTATCCCAGTGTCGACAATGGCCAAGACAGGCTTCATAATATACCGCTTCAACAGGTCATAGATCTCTTGATCTGACGCTCTCAGTGTAGGCCCTGTGTGATCCGATCATGCGTGCTGGAGTTGGCCACCATGTCAGCTCGGATGGGTTGCCGAACACACACCATGATATGATCTGTCACAGATAAGAGAATGGGTGGGTGGAAGTAATCAGTGTAATGTGATACGCGTCATAACATCCGGCGTTGAATTGGTGAGTCACAGTGCTCGCAGGGGCTGTCAGCTGCGATGGAGGTTTACATCAGAGACAAGGCGTGTTATGTTGACACTTGTTTTGAATTGAGTAGTACCTATGATAGTAATGGTAGTGGGCAACCCTGGAGCCGCCATTCGATCATCGTCGCGATCCCTCCATAATTATGATGAAGCCTCTCAAAAGCTGACTGTCGAAAGATCCCTCAAACGTACAGAAGTGCCAGTGGTCGCCATAAACCATCTATCGATGGGCGCAGGCTGGCATTTGATACAATTTCAAACGACGGCCTATCTGGTCCATTCTAGGTCCAGGAACTTGAACTTGTCGCTTCTGAATGCGATCGAGACAATTCTCCCTCCATCACACCTCTCGCAGGTCGCCTTGCTATGATTGAAGTGCTCTAGTGACTCAGTCCTGGGACACACCTGTGGACGTGCTCCTTGTCACCTAAAATTATGCTGGCTTGGCATTCTCCAAACTGTCGCCTGCTGAGGGCTTTTGACCAGACTAACATGAATTATGACCATTCCCACAGATTCGTAGCATTCGACATGCTCTATTAAAAGAGCCACGGGGCGATGCAACCTAGTCTGGTGACCAGCCCGTCTAATGAGGTCAGCACGAGGCAAACCGTCGATAGCAGCGATGCAACCAATGCAATGCCCATTTGCGGCCGGCGAAAAGTCTCACTTAATCATGATTCATTGCAAACTGATGTAAAGTGGGATCGACTCCGACCTGGTGTCCTAGTACTAGCTTTTGAGGCTGGCAGGACCCTCTGACAGTCAACCCGTCGATACACAGATGTTGGAGATTATATTGTTTGGTATGTCTTTCACGTTGGCCGTGACACTCAACTGGCCCACTTTGGTCTTACTAACAGGAAGCCCGCCATTGGGTGATCATTTCATAAACACCGCCACTTCCTATCATTTTCAAAGGGCTGATGGCGACTGAGTATTTTCTGTTTAACAGGTAGCTGTGCTGACCGTGATCTTGGACATGCTATGGTGCCCCAAACCCAACAGCTTGTCACTTTGTTTCCCGCCTACCATGGCAGGTGGCAGCAGCGTTTGCTTGAAGCTGAATCATCCCCAAGCCCATCATTATTTTTGGCATGCTTCTATCTGATTGTCAGGATGCCAGCCAGTGGGAAATGTAATGTTTGACCACACTCTTGATGCACGCTGCCCTCAATAGCACCACAGGATGATCTCCGGTATTTTATGTCCCTACCGGCATTGGCTTATATGCAGCCCCTTCCAGCCTCGTTTGTCAAATACCATCTTCTCATTCTTTGTGTGTCCCATTTCCTAATTCCTGTTCATGGCCTCCACTCTGCAGTCGGCTGTTGCAAGCATTCAGATAAACAATTGCATGAGCCGTATGCTTGTTGACCTTGTTCTTCCCATTATTTGATCTCACATTTCTTCCTAGTTGCAATCCTCACTGCTGTTGGATACGATTACAGTAAGTAATACGTGTCTGTATATGTTTCTTTACATTACATGAACCTCAATCGTGTCAAGTCCTCACATTCTCAGATGAAGTAGGCCTCACAATCATCCACATGCTAGACAGGTATCTCACTGATTCGCAAATATCTTTAGATCGAATATATTTGGGTCAGGTCACACTTTTCCCATACCATTCATATATTCTGATATGGTTGCAGAATAAACCCTGGACAAGGGTTTCTATATTATTTGTTCTCGTATGTATCAGAACTGCCTTCACAATGTTGTGCTAGCACTAATCATTGTTAACTTCCAGGCACGTTATTTTGGCCTGTGTATTACCCTCATGTATGTTTATCCTGGTCCAACAAATATCAATTAATTGTTGACCGGTTCACTAGAACTGGTGTCCTTTGTATGTCCAAAAATACTAATTCCACCTGTCGAGCTGACAGTATGATTAAAGTGGGAAGTTCCTTTTTACCTAACCCCGCAAAGGTGACTCTTCTCCGTACTACTGACAAAAACATATTCAAACCATTGTTAGAAGTGTGTTCACCTCCATCTTACACTGATCAACATCATTGATCATATTTAAACAGTTGTGAGCACACCTGTTAGACTTCCAATGTCCACTCTACTCATGGATGCTTCAAAGGCGAAATTCTAGGTATTTTTGCGGCATGGGCTGGCATGATTTTTCTTGGTGTTGCAGATTGTGAGATTTCATTTCACCTTGATGGGGCCAACCTCATAGCCAGTGACAGTGGCAATGATCCTCCGTGTGTGGGCATTGTACAATCGATCCAGGTTCATTCTTGGTGTTCTCCTCACAATGTACACCCTCGAAATAATACCCAATCTGGTTTGGACTGTTTTAATCAGCATTCAGAATGAGTCCGTAGGTGCGTATAACATGGCTTAATATTATGCACATTATATAATAGAATGTCTGTTGTTTTCTCAACCATACAGCGAGTGCCACTCAGGTGCTTGATTTCTCGGTTTGTGTGGTGCAATACGGTTCCCCCATCTGGTCCGATATTACAAATACAATCCAGATCGCTTTCGGCGCAATGATGTGTCTGCTCGTCATTATCAAGTTCATCAGGGAGGCACTTCAAATGTACACAGTAACGAAGAAATTCCGCCTGAACTGTTACATGAACCTCCTTTTGAAGGAAGGCATGATTTACTTCCTTGTGTATGTCCACGTCTCATTCTTCCATCTATATCCTCTGTGCGACTAAGCTAATGCTAATTATTGTCGAACAGCATCCTGATCCTGTCGCTCCTCAACTTACTAGTTGACACAACTATCATTCCACAGGAAGGATGGTGGATGCTATTGAGTTTACTAGAATCTATACTTCCATTCACCCTCGTCCCCCGGTTTATCTTGAATTTGCGAGCCCTTTATGCACGCGATTCTCGAGGGAGACAGGGAAGCTACATCGACTCCGCGTTTGGTTTGTCATCAGGGTCTGTTCATGGCACTGTAGCAACCGTGATCATGTTTGCGGATGGTGGGGAGAACGAGGGGATAGTAGAGCAGGGTGAAGAAACACAGATGATAGAAAGGACTGGGGCAGCTAGCAGCAGCGCGTGCCAGTGATGGATATCCTTCGAGTTTCAAGTTGTTAGGCCTGGTCTCCCGAACATCCCACTGGTGCTGCGTATTATTTATTTATGTATTAGGTTTGGTAGGGAAAGTGGATACCCGTCACTGTGACGAAGGTTCAGTTTCTTGCCATGGTCGAGCCCAGCCGTCACGGTCTTTCACTTTCAGACGGTGTAAATGTAATAGTAGTAGACCCGTACCGCAGCTTCACCATCATCGTGGTCTCATCTATCGTGCTGTTTTCGGATAAAACTGTACGATGCTGGACGGCTCTGCAATGAATCCCTCCAGATTTAAGGTGTGCTCATTGCGCACCATCGCTCAGAGGGAGCACATCATCCGGAATGGACGCAACATCGATTACCGACGGAATCTGACCAAACCCAAATACTGATCAGTTTTGGGCACCGTTCTCGTAGCTCAGCTCAGCGGTTTCGAAGAGCTTTCAAATAGTCTCCTAGATTTCAAGTCTTCAAGTCTTCGAGCAACCTCCCCGAGCGCCGGCTGTGCACGGTCCGCAGTGCGGATCCTACCAGCAACTCCGAAATCGACCGCAAACCGCTCCAACGTCACGTCACCTCCTTACAGTATAGAGATGGATGTGCCAGTGGGCAGCCTTTCTCCGCCAAGGACACGCCGAAACAAATACTCACTGTGGAATCTTGACCGAGTCGTAAAGGTTTTGGTTAAATTAAGGGTCCCTCTTGACACTTGTTTCAGCAAGTCGCAAGAAGCGGTCCAGTTGAAGTGAAACGAGTGGAAATTTTCTAATCCAGACAGCTGGTTTCCCTACTATCATCAACTCCTGAAAATTACATGTAGAATTTAAACTTGATAAACAGAAAGATCCCAATGAAGACGACCAAACCAGAAAGAATGAGCTCGCCAAAGTCTTCCCAAAACGTATTGAGGTGGAAATAACCCCGAAGAGGCGGATGCACAGAAACGGTGATCTTCCGGGTCTTTCGAGGCGAGGAATCGCTGTGAACGACAAAGAGAGTTTGTCGGGATTCATCATAGGCGTACTTGTCATTGGGAGCAAGGCCGTCAACGACAAGTTTACGGCCGTGATAAATCAAAGAAGGGATATATATTTCAGTCTCGCGCGAAGTGGTTTCTTCGGTAAGCCTCCACTCAAAGGTAAATTCCCCGGTGTTCATCTCGTAATCGAACTTGGTGGGTATCCCCGCGGTCTTTGCTGGGTATGGGCGGACAACGGATGGAAGTATACGACCCCCATTATCGAGCGTGAAAGAGCTTTGCTCAAAGTCCAGGAGCGAGGCCGGAAGCGCACGCCGACGACTGAACCACGAAAAGTTTTCGCCATTCCAATTGTCGCCATGAGCGTCTGTGTTATCCGGGTTATAGTTCCACAATCTGATGTAGGCGTTGAGGCCGTAAAGCGGTTTCAATGAGAATCAGGATTCGTACGTGAAGCTAGCAAGGGACCGCTCTAGTGCAGTCATCATAGCGTCCATCATCCGGTATTGCCATGTCCAGCTTTCTGTAGTAAATGCTTCCTTGTCACTATCAACACTGAGTTCAGTTAACAAGCATATCCGACAAGCGCGTACTTCATGTCCATGGGTATTCCACACTCGCCAATGAGGATAGGCATCTCGCCTAGTACTTTGTACCCAGTGTCGACGATGTTCTTTATCTGTAGAGAGTAGTTATCCCGAGCACCTTTCTGACCCCAATAAAATGTCTTCAGGGGAAACATTCCCTGTGGCACACGTGAGGATTATACTCGTAAATGAGGAGACACGGAAGTCTCACTCGTGATAATCCCTGCACATTGACAGTGAAGTCCCCGAACGCCTTCGAGAAGAGTGCGTTGAGATCATACCTGAAGACAGATAAGGATACAAGGGTTCATTTCAGGTATTAGATAGCCCTCACCAATGCGGCGCAAAAACCATATTGGGAACTTGATTTTCTTTCGTCCATGACGGCGGACAGAACTGTACTAGAAGTCCAGGGTTCAAGGCACCTCGGTAAGCTGAAATCACAGTACCTCGTTGGGAATCGGCTCTACGAAGAGCATTTTCTCCCTCGGGCCGACGCTGTGCATACGTTCTCCCCAGCGCTTCAAGAACGGATAGTAGAAGTCCGTGTACCAATCGACCTGAATAATTATGAAGCATTCTGTACGGACTGAATTACCGGAGAAAAGATGACGTACCTTGCGTCCACTGACAGGATGTTTGGTGAAGTAATTTTCGCGCAAGACGACACCTTCGCTTTTAGTCTTATCCCATCCCCAGACGCCATGCATCTCCCAGACACATTTACCTTCCGTAGGGCCATCAAGTTGCCAAGCCGAACGCTTATCGGAGTTCAGTACACTATGGGAGGTCTTGCGAGTGGGCACAGGGAACGACCGCGTCCAATGAGAAACCAGGGTAGGGTATCCAGAACCGAGCATAAATGATTGGAATGCAGAAGCTGGAGAAGCACATCAATATACATTGTGAGACCCAAATACAACCACTTACGAACGTAAGAAAGGTGTAAATCCGTATTGTAGTCAAATTGGTGTAGAGAAGGTAGATCAATGTATCCTCTATGCGGTTCGTTCATTATCTGACAGTGGTTAATATGACAATCTTGTCGTGCAAAAGAGATGTAATTACCTCAAATCCGAGCACCCCTTCCAAGCGACCCAGCGTCTGAGCAACCACTGCGTACATATCGAGAAAGGCATCCTGGAGGTATTGTTGAACAGATTTAACGTCTCCACTCGCTGTGGTAATATTGAGCTTCGGGGCAAATGTATCGCCTGCCCAGAAGCACGTCCTTGAGAGAATAAAATTGAACAGGAATCACTGTCTGCAAAGATCTAACTTACGCCATAGTAGCAGCAGCAAGTTTTTGGTAGCCACATGGCCAAATGCCGCGCTCTGCTTCAACGTGACCACCTCCTTTGATGCCCAAGAGCCATGCAGCCCCTGATTCCTCCAGGGCATGCAAATCGAATCCGATATTCTCAAGAGTCCATGCTGGTGCACCAGAACCCCCCGAGTATCTCGACCAGACATCTTGATGAACGGCGACAAATGCAGACAGACCGTATTGCGGAAGTAAGGACAGTAGTTTCTCGACATATGTCAAATACTCCGTGTCGTAGATCCCTCTGGAATGGTTCAGCTGGATCACGGATGATATTTAACTGAGACTTACGGTCCAGCATGTTCAACCGCTTCCCAGGTGATGAGAAAGCGAACTGGAGACTCCGTAATCAGACTCGCAACGCCTGAAGTATATATGCGACATACTGAACGACAATCCCCATCTTCTCAAACGGGCAAAGTGCTCAGGCGCCTCTTCGAGAGGGAATGGTCGACCGACAAAAGTGACCGAGTGGTGGTTAGTAGGGAACGTGTTACGGTCATGGTTAGCTGGGCTATCCAATAGACGACCTTCAGAACGCATAATGACGCGTAAGGTATTCCATACATTTTACTAGAACCAGAGACGTTGACCCCTCGAAGGCTGCAGGCGCGTCCATAGGCGTCAACGAAATGACGCCCTCTTCGCTCAATTTTTCCACCGGTGCCTGCTGGTGACAAGTCATGAGCGTACGTCGTTCTTGACCCTGGTGAGTAATCTGGCGCATGGGAGGGATGAAACTGTAACTTCATTAATGCTCGGATGCTCGGAAGGATGGTGGGAGTTACCCTTTCCATGGCAGACGTCGGTGTAGGGCTCACGTCCCCTTGCCTTGCGTGGTCGAGCAAAACAAAAGAAGTTTCTGAATCCGAACGACTGTTCATCGATGAAGCCAGTCACCGACAATTCTGAGAAAGTGGTAACGGTTGTTTGGCAACGGCTTTAGATCCAAACAACCACTCCAGCGAAAGTATGTTTCGCACCCGTGTACTCCGAGTCCTTCCCGCCACTCAGCGCATTCCAAGCTGCTCACCGCTACGTGCTAGATGCTTATCATCTGATATCAGGTTCGACGATACTCGATTGATTATCCCTGGAAATGCTAGCATTTCGCACCAATGGTTGCGGGACTGCTGTCAATGTCCTTCATGTGTTCACTCCTCCACGTTACAGAAACTCCATAGATCCTCAGATATTCCAGCTGACATCCGGCCTGCACCGGATGGTTTGACTGCCATCGCTGATGGTGTTCATATCCGGTGGATCGATGGGCATCAATCGTTCTACGGAACTACCTTCCTGAAACGCTACTCTTCTCCATCAGAGCTAATGAAATTTCATCGAGATACGGAACAAACACTTTGGAACACTTCGTCGATTTCCCAAGTTCCAGATCTTTATGTTCCTTACAAGGAGCTCGTACAACCTTCTCGACTTCTCTGCGCCATTAACCAACTCGTCCAGTATGGCATACTCTTCGTTACGGGCATGCCCAACGATCAGACCTCCAATGATACTTGCGAACTTCGAAAGCTGGCCAACGTATTTGGCGAAATACGTACCACCTTTTACGGTGAACTGTGGGACGTAAAGAACGTTCATAACGGTCGTAACATTGCTTACACCAATCTCGCTCTCGGCGCGCATATGGATTTGCTGTATGTTCATAGCCCACCTAGCAATTAAAAGATACTCAAGCTCTCCGGGCAGTTACTTTGAACACCCACCGCGTTACCAGATCCTACATTGCTTGCGTAACCGTGTCGTAGGTGGCACCTCGATCTTTGTGGACGCGCTTCACGTTGCTTCGTTGCTGCAAAAGTCTCATCCAGCAGATTTTGGCGTCCTGGCAGCGACCCGTGTTCCCTTCCATTATATAAATGATGGACATCATCTGCACCACGAGCATCCAACCATCGAGCTAGATGCATACGCCTCGACCGCCGACTCGTCTACTTCTGAGCGTTCCGTCAAATATATCAACTATGCGCCACCATTTCAAGCACCCCTCATGAACTCGACGCCAACTTCCTTCTGTGTGGCGCTCGGGAGATTCGCTGCACTACTAGATGACTCGGCCAACCGTATGGAATATACCCTGCGGGAGGGAGACGCTGTTCTCTTCGACAACCGGAGAGTGTTACATGCCCGCACGGCTTTCACGGATGGACCAGCTGGTGGCGGGGAAGCACGCGAAGGGGAAACAAATCGTTGGCTCAAAGGATGTTATCTTGAGGAAGATGCTATTCTCGACCGTGGCAGGATATTGAGCTCCAGGTTAGATAGGATGGACTGATGCATCGTAACTGCACACTTGATAGGTAGACTTATTGCGACACAGATAATGGGGAACGGTACAAGTCGGTATCACTAGGCAATGCGTAATACCCTTAGATATATTATCAAGTGCAACCCGATCCTACAATTTACTCTTCTCTGCCTTTCTGATGAAAGCGACACCATTACCCAGAGCAACCTGAAGGACAATTAGGGGGTGCATAAGACACGAGCTCGGTACTAACCTTGCCGGAGGTGACATTCTTCGTGATGAATGTGATTTCAATGGTCCCATTGGGACCAGGGCCAACCTCCCATGCGTGTGTCTCCAGTTCATCGCCGGGCTTGACAGGGGAAGTGAAGCGTACACCAAACACTTTCAGCGCGCGCGTATCGCCATTGGCAACTTCCTGGACGAGACCACGAGCGACAAATCCAAATGAAGCCAAGCCATGTAGGATGACATCGCCAAAGCCCAGCGCCTTCCCCACCACGGGATCTGGATAGCATGGCTAGTGAGTCCAGACTTGAACGCATCCAAGTGGTAATGGATCTACCGATGTGAAGGGGATTGTAGTCTCCACTGAGACGGTAGATTAGAGCTTGTTCCGGAGTTGTTTTGTCTCTGATCACCCAGTCTGGTTTGCGATCTTTAGGAATGGGTTTTGCCTGGGGCGCACTTGCAATTACTTTGGAGAATTTGTCACCGTTTGCCTTGGCACCCAGATAGAACGAAGAGCTCTGGGGGGAGAAGAATAACACATGTTACAGCGAAAGAACTCAAGCGCAGGCCTAGATCTTACGAAGAGCTTTGCATAAACTGTGCCGTTAGGGTCCAGAAGGGATGACTCCCGCTCGACAATGATGCCGGACTCTTGACATGAGGGTGAGAACGAGTCGAAATAAATCGTGCACTACTCACTGTTCTCATGGACGGCAGAGATCCTGTTTGAGAGCTTCCACCCTGGTCCACTTGCAGGTGGCAAGTCCCTCAAGACCTCGATACTCTGGGTAGCGTGAACCTAAGTCCAAGACAGCACAGGTAAGTTACTTGGAGAAGTAAACGTGATATCAATTTACATACCACCCTGTCGGACCTAAGGTTAGGGAGCCCAGGAATGTGTTCTTTAGCGATTTTGCTCGCAAATAAGGATACATCAGTATCATCGCCTGTCCAAGATGAGCGCGCCAAGCTTCTGATCCGAGCCAAGCCATACCCTTCAGTCCAAGCACGACGGGGTAAGTTGGCAAAGGGGCCCATGCCTTATCTGTAATCTTTCGTCCGGGTGTCCATTAGGAACAAGTGACTCGACATACCAAGCTCTGCGAGGCGACCGGTCAAGGAGAGTGAGAAGGTATTGGAATTGACATACCATATACGAGGGAAAGGTCATCCTTCTTTGCACCAACGCCGAGAGCGTATGTGATGATGTCCTTGCGTGTCCACGAAACCTAGAAGGATGTCACAGTGTCTGAGTGGAGATAGACCGGGGGGGGAAGCTTACGGGTTGGTTGGCAGACTTGAATCCAACTGCTTTGCCGAGGTCGTAAGTCATGGTCAAGTGATGACGGACGCGATTATATAATGAGCACTTTGGCCTTGTCTAGATCTTACACGCGTATGTAATATTCCGACGATCCCTTCTCTGGTCTAGCGTCTCATAAATGTCCGCTGAATCCCCTCCCACGTTCGCCCTTCAAGTTGCGGAGCGAACAGAGCCTCGTCGCCTCGCGACCCCGCGATGTCGAATGTCACCGACCCTCAGTTCCAACCCCCTCAAGTCTACGTCGAGGGAGCCTGGTTGTACGGCGCGATCGTCACCGCCGTCCTCTATGGCATCGTTGTCGTTCTCTACATCATGTGTTCCCGTTCCCTCTGGGTTCGCATCCGCTCCGGTGACGGCGCTGCAAAGAGACATTGGTTTTTCTTCGCCTATGTCAACTTCATCTTCGCACTGAGCACCCTCTATGTCACCTCAAACTCACAAATCACCCAGCTCGGATTCATAAACAACAGGGATTACCCCGGTGGTGAGTTCCTTTGCGTCCAATCTTCGAGCATAATGTCAAGTACCTCTTCCCTCCCTCGCCCACAGGTCCCAGTGCCTATGAGATAAACACTGCCTCCGCCCCTCTCAACGTTGCTTTCGTTGTTTCAAATTGGTGTGCAGACGCGCTAATGGTGACGATCTCGTTAGCTCCGTCTCGATGACAAACTCACCCTTCCAAGATATGGCGCTGTATTGTAGTGTATAGAGATAGCAAATTCCACCCCATCGTGACTGTGTTTGGATGCTTGATGTTACTCGCATCCGTCGGTAAGTGTTTTCCTCACTTGGTCAATCCGTCGTAACCATCTGTATTCAGTCACCGGTTCCCTATGGGTCATCATCGTCTCGCAGCCTGCACAATCTGCAATCGGCTGGATGTCCTTTAGCTTCCTCTTCCCGTACATCAGCGTCTCCCTCGCTATCAACATCCTCATCTGTATTCTAACAGTCCTCCGTCTACTTTACCACCGAGCATGCATTTCAAAGGCTCTTGGGCCCGCGTACGGCTTCCTTTACGCCAGCTTTGCGGCTATGATCGTCGAAAGCGCTGCTGTGTACTCCATATGCTCATTGTTGTACCTTGTCCCATACGCCATAAACAGCCCCCTGGCTGACGCGTTCATGCAAATCCTAGGCGAGGCGCAGGTGACTTGTTCTCTACCCCACTCCTCTGTTGTTTTGGCAGCTGACCACCCACTTCAAATTTGCAGGTCATTGCACCCCTTCTCATCATCTACCGTGTTTCCGAGGGTAAAGCCTGGAGACAAGATATGGCTACACGCCGTGCGACCTCCGGTTCCCAGGCCATGCGTCGGATGTCTGCTTACCCGATCTCCCTCGGAGCAGAATCACCGAGACTACCCCTCAACGGCCGTGTCGCCTTGAAGGGTGCGCAACATAGTGAACCTGAACCTTCGCTCCGATTCGTCGATGAGGACAAGTCTTTGGCCGTGTAACATCCAGCACGCCGGCTTGAACCGGGATGCGAACAAGGCCGACACTGCACTTTTGGGGGTAGCCGGGAATATCATCAACCATCCTTACTCACGCCTGCAATCCCCAATTCAGCAAAACGATGACTACTTGTTCTTGATGCAATTTGAACCTTAGATCAATCAAAACCTGAATGAAGGATACCAACACAATTTTGTCAAGACAACCAACTTACATACATACACTCTTTTTACACATTCGCACCTGAATTATTCTTCTCATTGCCAGATCAGTGTAATCTACTGTGCAACATATACCCCTTGGATAACTCCTCTCCTGCCATGGTAGAATCGCTTGCATGTATGTATACTATCTCAATTGAATGCAGTGGCATCACGGTCGCCATCACCGTTCCGGGGATGTCGCGTCGTCGGGTCCGCGTGAGAGGGCACTGGCTTGATTATATATATAAATCTTTTCGTCCTCAAGTTGCAACGAATTCGCGTCAGGAAGCCCACTTGGAACGTTCTCATCGCTGGGATAAGATATCGTTCGGAGCCAAAACAGTTGGAGAAAATCTGCTGAGAAAGAAATTCTCCATGGATGCATAGTACACAGTGCATGGGGACTCAGACATGTTGCAAAAAGGGCATCGACGCTAGCGCTGATGCCTATGCTATATCAAAGCGCCAAGCTGATCTGATGCGCTAAAACTTCCCAGGCAACGTTGGCAAGATTTTTGTGCGGGAAGCAAAAGGGCTATACCCATTCCAACGCTGTGCGGAGATGAACGGCCGATAAAGACAGGGTAGCGTACGCACAACCAAAAAATCATCTCGACGATGCTCTCTATTCATTCTGTCTCTTTCCGATCAGTGCCCGCGTAATCTACAGCCTGACTGATGACGACGACGACCTTAGACATTCACATACAAGCCAGCATCCTTTCGGATCTTCGTCATCGCTGTCAATAGAAGATGGTCAGATCAAATCGAAGTTTCTGCGGAGAATGTTCATTTGGTGAGACGAGTCCTTACCAGCGATAATTGCACTGCCTACTCCACTTCCATCTTCAGCGTGGTGCGTCACGATGTTACTAAGATTTCACACGATTTGATGTGTGGAAAGAATAGGTCAGACAACAGTGGAGTAAAGTGAGGTCTATTCCCTCACCGGCCCTTGTCCCCAAAGATATCTTGGAGCCCTTCATGCACCCTGTCTGCGAATCCAGGATATTTCTATTCGGTGGTAAACAATCAGCGTCCTCGTCGGAAAGAGGAAATGGAGCATAGAAATCCACACACATTGTAAAGACTGCCATCCGCACCGACGGAGCAGCCTTCTTCTAAATAGCCCATCTTCTTTACAATTGCTGCAATTCCACACGAACTCAGTCGTGCTGCACGTCGACCGATCAGTTTAGCAAGCGCTCGGAAAAATTGCCGTTCGGCCAGTGTCGTCTCCAGGGCGAAAAAGTGAGTGAATATGCCAATAATCATGAGAAGCTCGTCCGTTGGATCACTGACAAGACATAAGCCGAAACTGAACCGCCCGCGATGAGGAACTCACCTTTCCATCAAGGACAGAAAGGCGGTATCAAAACAATACGGTCTCTCAAGCTTGTACGTATTCTGACCAAGGAAAAGGACACCCTCGTCTATGAGCTCGCAAAGGACCAGTCGGAGGATTTCACCCAGATACCGACCCGATATGAGTTTCTTGTTAAAAAGAGGCGGTAAAAAGAGTCAACAGATGATCCTCAATGTGTAGTAGTAACGAGTTGTTCACCTCGAATGCTTGCTCGCCGGGCTTGTTCGATGTTTCATCTACAATCGCGTCATATTTCGTCCGAGGAAGATGTTCATGCTCGAACGAGTCGAAAGCACCCTTAAGAGAAGTGTTCCCATGAGATCCAACCAGGATAATGAAAGGATGCAGAACAAACCCATTCACAATTAATAGCCATATCAGCATCGGGAGGAATGCCCAGATTCGCGATCTTGGGGATGTTCTTCACATGTTCCATGTATGCAGCATTGCAACCTGTGCCAAAGATGACGGCTATCTTGGTTCTAGGGCTGACGTAGTGCGACGCTATGAGGGTGCCGGTGGTGTCGTTTATAAGTGCCGTTAAGTATACAGGAAGATTCTGAACGAAAGATGATGTTTAGAGATATGGGTCGTTATTATTATGGTAAAGGTGATGACGTGAAGGAAAGGAGGAGGGGGGGTGACACACATATTTTGCAAGAGACTGCTTGAACATTTCAGCGACATCTCTTCCCTCCGTATTGGATGCGCCAAAACCTTTCGTCCAGCGGATCAGCTCGCCATGGTCGATCCGTTCTTGTCTTCAACAAGAAAGGTAGGATGCAGATGCGTGTTCCCGTTTGACATCGGACCACAATTTGTGTTGGGGAGTGCAAAAAATGGACTTTTAGGCTCAATATAAATCATGGAATCAGATCAACCTCACGTGCACGGATACGAGAACTGTTGAAAAGGACAAAGCAAATATAAAAAGTCAGTCCTTGAAATATTGCCTCAAATACAGAATACATCACCCACAGTGAATCCTAGGGGCAATATTTGACCCTCCTTCAACATACCTGGTCCATCACCTGTGTTCGAGTCGACGAACGTCTTCAGACATTCTGCACAAAAATCGAATAATTTTTGCCCGTCGTCTTGTTTCTGTTCTTCGGTGAGACGATACTTGGTCTGTGTAAGTTCAAATTTGCCATCGCCTTGTAGGGTCACGAGGCAGACTCGAAGGTTGGTACCGCCTGGTGACGCAGAGACGGAAAGCCGAACCGATTCAGTTATCACATTCAGACGGTGTTACAGTCCAGCAAACATATCCAAGATGAGTCAGGCCAGAGCGAGTAGATGAACGGACGGGACGTACCAAGATCGACGGCCAAGAAATCCCCGGTCTCCTGGCCGGATGGCCACCCGAATACGAATGTAGGGATCATGGGCTAGACGATGTTCAGACAACATCCATTAGATGATGATTCCAACCCTCCGGAAGGCACATATAGAAGAAAACGCGCGCATATAGGGAGATTAACGTGCTGTGCCCCGCATGCTGGAAAAAATGGGATCAAAGACAAGGGGATCACGCCTGCCATGTCAGTTGAACAACCTCGTAATAGCCGATCTGGAACCTCCATATTCAGGAGCGTTCCATCTCATTCCAGGTCTACCAAGGAATGAAACAGGAAACGAATACGGAAGGTGGGGAGAAAAAACGGCGCAGGGTGCAATAGGCGCGTACCACGATTTGATTGTACTTTGCCAAGCCCAGTTCAAGGGACTCGGTGAATGCTTCGACAATTATGCGCATCCTCTGGGGTGTCAGAGTGAATCTATGCCATGCATGCAGGTGTTTTCAAAGAAGGCGGACGGAATGCGGAGTACGGTTTAGTGTCGAGCTTCCAGCGAAGAACGGAAGGCGGGACTAACAAGGTCTCGTATTTCCTGAGATGGTCTGCCATCGTCCTAAGATCGCACGGATAACGGATCGCATCGTCAACAGGATTGAGTATGGATGACAAGGACGTGCCTTTTGGTGGCATGTGGAAGGTCTTCCTCATCTTGGGTGCGGGTATGGATCGCGATGGTCTGCCCAGAGGGCAGGACGACGCTGCCACTACCACGACGCGATACTGGCATTATTTCTCGACGATGGTGCACTAGGAACGAATGGTCGTGGGAGGTGTTGGATGCTTGGATGCTCCAACGGAGCTCCTCGTTGGGTGTTGCTGCGTGTTCCGACCTTGGACGTGGGAACTACGCGACTTATTTATCCAATCCAACTCTCTGTTTTCCTTCGACGTCGTCATGATTGGTCTCAAAGGAACGTTGAATGTACGCCCTACATATATCTGATCGTCGTCCATTACTTTTCTTCATACAGGTCATCGACAATTCTGGGGCTCTCCTCGTCGAGTGTGTCAACGTGCTAAAACAAAAAGTCAACAACGGCTGGGGGTCAGTTGGGGATGAAATCGTCTGCGTCGTCAAACGCGCACGTCCACTTACCGCCGCACAAGCTGCTTCCGCAACTGCAGTCAAAGTGCGTCGAGGGGATGTCCGTCGCGCTTTGATCGTGCGCACCAGAAAGGCAGTGAGGAGACCCGATGGGAGGCTCGTCAGATTCGACGACAACGCAGCAGTGCTGTTAAATAACAAGAGGGAGATGCTGGGCACAAGAATTGCTGGGATTGTCAGCGCAGATTTGCGGCTGAAGGGCTGGGGCAAAATTGTCAGCTTGGCACCCAAGGTACGCGTGTGAAATGGGCTCGTGCGGGAGAACTAACGCGTGTCTTCTCTTATAGGCACTATAGCCGCGGCATCATTTTGATTATTGTCGTGTAGATATACCCTGGCTAGCGGTCTATAATATTGTTCTCCTCAAGATGATCTGACTTGCTCGACTCACGCAACGATCAGCATAAAGGTAATATGCCCAGTGAAAAACGGGGCCCTTGACTACCGCAGAATGATGCGGCCAAGTAGATTGTCGCCAATGTCTATGATAATGACCAAAACGATGATCATCAAATAAATTCTACAGCACGAGATGTGTTCACCGAATGTAAAAATATCCTTCAGGGATATCCCAACTTGAATGGGGTGTGTACATGTGTTGTTGGTAGTAATCAAAGCCTGAGGACGAGCCTCTTCTGTGACCCCCGGAAACAGTTTTGCCAGGCCGCCGCGAGTTCCTAATGGCCTGCTAAATATGACCCTGGTGTGGATTCTGTTTTAAATAGGCATACAACAAATGGTGAGTCGTGGACGCATTCCGAGTCTCTTTTCAACACACCCACCCACCGATGTTTCGATCAACACCGCTCCGCACCATCTCGTCTCGAATAAATGCAGCTACGACATCCCCTGTCGTGCGTCGGTCCCTTCACCCTTTCGCAGCTCCACGTTTGCGTCATGCCAGCACCAGCAGCACCAATGTCCTTTCCCGAGCCTCGTCACTCCCGCTCTTGTTGGGTGCTTTAACATGCGCACTTCTGGGCTACACCATCGGTTCAGCGACCAGTCTGTCATCTCCGTTAGCTTTTCTCGTTCCCGGACGACGCCAACTGTCCACGGCGGATGATGAACCGACATATGGAACCCCGAATGATTTTCAAAAAGCCATTCAGGAACTGAAGCAAACTTTCAATAATGAGGGCAACGAGTCTGGCGTCGTCAGCACTGATCCAGATGACCTCCGGCTACACGGCTTTTCGGAAAACGATTATTTTCCTAGTGCGTGCCGGTCTTCATTGGTTGTTGTATCTCCTATTTGTTTTCCTTCGAGTTGTTCCGCTTCCGCGGTCGGGGATTACTGCTAACGATATATATACATATATGTCCTGGTTGGACTCTACAGTTGCTCCTCATTCGGTGGTGGTGTATCCAAGAAACACGGAAGACGTGGTCAAACTGGTTAAAATAGCTACAAAGTATCGGATGCCAGTAACACCATTCTCAGGTGGAACGAGTCTCGAGGGGAATACTCGGGGGGTGAGTACTTGGTTCCTTTGTGCCGTAGACTATTCTGGGTGTTTCCAATGCACCCGAGTCCCTTTTCTTGTGCTCCTCGGTCATTCAAGTAAATACATTATTTATTAGATGCCATTTCCTCGATGTTATTTTCATCGATCTAGATTCTAGGTTCATTCACGACTAACTTCTGGTTAGCATGCAATAGGTGGTATCTGCGTTGACATGTCCGATATGTGCAAAATTCTCGAGATTCATGGTTTGTATATTCTGTCCTGGTTATGCAAACAGTTAACGCCTGTCTGTTGGCCTCTATTCATTCATGCCATTTCAAATCTTGGATCATTCGACTTGAAATATGGAACATCTGGAATATGACGAGATAGAACAAGACGCGGATATTGTATGTCAACCCGGGGTCGGATGGATGCAGATCAACGAAATGTTAGAAAGTAAAGGTAGTACCTATTTTCTTATACGAGTAATGAAGCCAAGGTGACCTTATGCTCATAATTATGTTTGACACAAAGGCATTCCCTTATTCTTTCCAGTGAGTACACTGCTGTCCTCTGCGTCCTTCTGCGAGAAACACCAATCAACACGTACGACGCTTCCTAGTTGGACCCTGGCCCAGGAGCAACAATCGGTGGGATGATGAGCACCGGATGCTCCGGAAGTACGTTTCTCTTGGCTCAGTATGACAAATGGTTGATGATCCTTCTCAAAGCGAATGCCGTGCGGTATGGAACAGCCAAGGGGGAATGGTTCCTCAACGCTGTATGTCTGCTCACTCCTATCTTTTATTATTGGCATATGGGTTGCATATATTTGTAACTTTGAGTTGCCCCCTTTGCTGAATGCTGCGACAATTTCATAGACAGTCGTCCTTCCCTCTGGAGAAGTCATTAAAACACGACAGCGATCTAGGAAGTCCTCGGCGGGTTTCGACCTGACCAAGCTATTCATCGGTGCAGAGGGTACTCTCGGGATTATCACCGAAGGTAGGTTCTGTAGTCCCTGGATTCCCTGCGTCTAGTATTCCCGTGCCTGCGATTCATTGGGGACGCTGATGATCATTTTGTTGGGCAGTTACTATTCGCTTGGCTCCCGTGTTACCCACCACAGTTGCTGTTGCACAGTTTCCCGACGTCAAGAGGGCGACAGAAGCCGTGATTGATATAATGAATCGTGGGGTTGGTATTCGTAAGTACCTCTCCTATCGCTCGTCTCCTACTGGGGTAACTCTCATACACCTTGAAATACCTCACTCTCAGAATGCGTCGAGCTCTGTGACTCCGAATTCATGCGCGCAACCAACCTCTTTGGTGCGTCTCAGCGGACCTACCCCGAAGTCGACTCCCTCTTCTTCAAATTCCAAGGACCCACTCAAGCATCACTTCAGGAGACTTCCAAGATCGTTAATGAGATTGTCAAAAAGCATGGGGCCACTGGCTTTGCATTAGCGCGAAGCGAAAAAGAAGCGAAAGATCTATGGGCTGATAGGAAGAATGCACTATACGCTTCATTGGCGCTTTTGGAAGGGGCTCGGGGCTGGAGTACGGACGTGTGGTCAGTCTTGTTTCCCCCGCTAGGTGTGGGTGACTTTGTTGATGCGGTGTATCATTCCAGTGTCCCAGTCTCAAGGCTCCCCGATCTCGTCTACGAGACGAAGAAAGACATTCAGGAAGCTGGGCTTATGACTACTATTGTAGGACACGTCGGTGATGGTCAGTGTCCATTTCTTTCTCCTGTGTGTTTGACATACCCAATCGGACAACAGGCAATTTCCATTCTTTGCTTCTCTTCCGGAACGACGAAGAGATGGCAGCAGCGCGAGAAACTGTCCATAGGATGGTTGAACGAGCAATAAAGATGGAGGGCACATGTAAGTTTTACTTCGACGTGTGCTGTATTATTGGCTCCACTTTCTTGTCACTCACAAATTGTTTCCTCATAACATAGGCACAGGCGAGCATGGCGTTGGTATTGGCAAACGCGAATACCTCTACTCTGAGCTGGGAGAAGGCACCGTCGAGCTGATGCGGTCCATTAAGAAGCTGATAGACCCACTAGGCTTATTCAACCCTGGAAAGGTCGGTGTCAACCAACTGGTCAATGCGCAGAGCTGACTTGAGCTCCGATGCACGCCAACAGTTATACCCAGAGAAGAGCATGAAAACCCTAAAGAAACACTAAGTATCAGGGACTCAGGGGTGGTAAAGACAAATATGAAGACCTATGTTATATATCACCAGATGTGGATCCAGCGTTGAAAGGGCTATATAGGTAGCACATACTGCCGGTTGGACATAAATATAAGCACCAAGTATTGGCGCCGCTTGGGAGTACTAAATAGATCCTTGTAGCCACCATGACTGAACGCCGAGTCACGTGATCATCTCGCTCTCGCCAACGGTTGATCAAGTTCTTGTCAACACCATCCAGCTATGAGCAATACGCTCTTCGGAAACCCGACTTCGCAACAACAACCGACGACAGGAAGTAGTATCTTCGGGAGCGCGCCCTCGTCTCAGCAACAATCGACAGCGGGAGGTGGTCTCTTCGGAAGTACAACCCCTTCTCAACAACCATCGGGGACGGGAGGTGGTTTGTTTGGGGGTGCCACACAACCGACGGCGACGGGTGGGAACATCTTCGGAAGTACCACACAGCCCACTACGACTGGGAGTATCTTTGGCAGCACGACTCAGAACGTAACGGGAGGAGGTGTATTCGGTAACACCACGCAACCCGCAACCGGAGGGAGCATATTCGGTGGTACGAGCGCTCAGTCTGCTAGTACTGGAGGAAGTCTATTCGGTGGCACGAATATACAACAGTCTCAACAACAACAACAACCAAGCAGCTCATTATCTGGTACTGCGACTACGCAACCCCAGCAGTCTGGCGGAAATGTGTTTGGAACTGGCACCAACGCACAGCAACAACCTTCCACCGGTGGGCTCTTTGGAACGACCAATGCGACAGCGCAATCTACTCCTAGCATCTTTGGCAACGCACCAACGACCACACCCGCACAAACTGGCGGACTTTTTGGGAGCTCTATTTCATCTTCGAATCCACTGTTTGGGAATAAAGCCCCTTCCAGTATCTTTGGGGCGCCGGCCAATACAGGTTCGACCATGAATACTATATCGCCCCCGTCGCTTTTCGGACAACCGGCCGCACAACCTTCAACCAGTATCACACAACCAACTACTGCGTTGTTCGGACAGCCCCTCCAGTCTCAACAACCACAAAAACCAGTCGGATCCCTCTTTGGGTCCACCACCCAGCCGTCGAGCACGGGAACTCTGTTCGGAAGTACCCTAGCTGCCCCGACCCTGGGGGCTGGGTTGGGTACGGGGTCGATTCTGGGAACTTCTACGTCGAGATCATCCCAGTCAACGCTTGGTGCCACGACTCAGCAACAAGATCCTCAGAGTCAGTTCATAGCACTGATACAGAGGATCGATGCCATTTCCGAGGCTTGGAATCCAAATTCGCCCCAGTGTCGCTTCCAGGTGAGCATGTTTGGTGTGCAAGACCTGGAAAATACCAATTGATATCGATGATATAAAGCACTATTTCTATAATTTAGTCGATCCGGCGCTTGTAGGTCAATACGGCCGACCAGCCAACGCAACCAATGAGGCTCTTTTGCAGAGAGCCGTCAGAGAAAATCCGGACCCTAGTTGGTAGGTGAGGCGTGCGTTTCAGTAGAACAATCAACGCTAAGTTCGGTGTTTCAGCATGGTGCCTGTGTTAGCAGTCGGTTTCGACGTCCTTAATGCTCGCGCTGAAGTACAGTCTGCCCAAGCGACGGCGCAACAGGAAAAGCTAAAGGTGATTTGGCCATCTTGTCTTGAGCTGTCTGCCATGATCTGATCTTGTTGCACAGGAACTCAAGAAGCGACTACAGGCCCTAACAGCGACTCACACGGATACCACCCTGTCTCGACTACATCGCGTTCAATCTCAATATACCCAGCTGTCTCAGCGACTTCTCAAATTGGTCCAACATTTGCACCTCCTCATTCCGGCAGTCCGTTCCTCCTCTATACGTCCCGAGGAAGAGGCGCTGCGGGTCGCGCTGGAGGAGATGGAGGAGGATTTACGACGACCTGGCGGAATGAGCAAGATGAAGAGCAAACTCAACGAATTGTGGGCGCTGGTCGGCGCTATCAATGCGGCCAGGGAACGCGGAAAAAAGGCTGGGGGTGAAGGGGCGGTTGAATGGACGGTCGTTGACGAGGACGGCTTGAAGCAAATAACGCAGGTTTGTTTTCTTACACCAAACCTATGAGAGACTACTAATTACTGGTTGCAGATACTGTCCGACCAGCAGACAGGCCTGCAGCACCTGACGAGGATACTACAACGGGATCTCAAGGATCTTGGGGTGATCATGGGAACCAATGGAGAACGGGAAGATGGACATTCAAGCGCGGACCTGAGATTCCCTGCTTCGCCTTGTCTATTGAGTAGTTCGACGTCGACACTTCATGCAAGCGCTTTGCGATGATTTGTGTAGCCTTTGTTGTTGTAGTTTTGCTCAGGTTACGCGTAAAGAGTGACAAAGGCGTGTGAGACCGCATATTAATACTGATCTCTACCTTTTGAAATCTCCAGGACGCCTCTGCATGTGCATCCATCTGTAACCAATCCGCACGATTCCCCACGCGATACTCACAGCGACGACGACGACGACGACGACATCGCTTACATCTCTTTAGCAGCTGAAAAGTACGACACGACCCAACACGATGCGCTACCGTACACTCGAGATACGTTGGCACGACTCCAAGCCCATATCTACTTGTGACTTTCAGCCCATTCCTTTCAAAAAAGCGCGTCCGTCTCAAGAAAAGAACTTTGCATCTCAGTGTTACAAGCTCGCAACAGGCGGAGAGGACAACCATGTTCGGGTGCGTTGACTCCTCAACTTAGACGCGCTCGTGTACTCAATCAGCGCGCTTTGCAACATGGATGCAGATATGGATGGTACACCCAAATATTCTGCCGCCATCCATCGCAGAATCGAGCGAAATTCTTGTCTCGCCACGACCACCACGCGTCGAGTACCTCGCGACTCTCAGCAAGCATTCCGCGCCAGTCAACGTTGTGCGGTTTTCTCCCAACGGTCTGTCTTCATAAACACTCGCGGATTCCTTTATTCATGTGCTCTTATGTTCAGGCGAACTCATTGCCTCGGCTGGAGATGGTATGTCTTATGTCGTGGCGACCGTCGGGAATTCGGCTTAGACCACTTTAATGTTTTCAGATGGAATGATCATTATCTGGGCTCCATCGAGCACGCCCCCACCTATTGCATACGGGAATGACCCCAGCACCGAAGACTTACAATATGAAAAAGAATACTGGAAACCGCGTACAACGTTCCGGTCAGTGCTTCATTTGTTACCACTAGTAGGAAGGATCTAACAACGGATTACTGGGTTCAGGTGCACAACCATGCAAGTGTATGACCTCGCATGGAGCCCGTCGGGGGAATATGTCCTTGCTGGTAGCACTGACAACTGTGCACGCGTCTTCACAGCAATAGATGGTTGGTTGCTCTCTTTCCTGCTTATTCCCTTGAACTTAATTCATGCGTCTACCCAGGTAAATGTGTTCATGAGATCGCAGAACACAGTCACTATGTGCAAGGTGTTGCTTGGGACCCCTTGAATGAATACATTGCCACGCAGAGCAGCGACCGTTCCATGCATATTTACCAAATCTCGACGAAACAAGGATCTTTCGAGGCTCACGCAGTCGGGAAAAATGCCCGCATGGCATTCAACCACTCTCGCACGCCGAGCACACAGAGTCGCATCAAGGGAGGATTCAAGCGCGAATCCACTAGTGATGTGGAGAGCACTTCTGTGGATCAGAAGGAAGAGAAAGATTTTCCCCAGTCGGGCAATCATAACAGTTCAATCGTATACCCGCCTACCCCTGCCACCTCGGTTGCTAGTACACCATCCACTATGTTCCCGCCACCCACTTTTGAACGGCCATCCTCCCGACGATCTTCATTCAGTGGTTCTAACGCCCCATCGTCCCCGGCTCACTCTCACTTCTCCAGATACGGGCGTTCTCCCTCCCCTATGCCTCCCCTTCCTGCTATACGCGCGTTGCCCTCACCAGCATGGTCGACCATAAAGTTATACGGAGACGAGAGTTTCACGAACTTCTTCCGAAGGTTAACATTTAGTCCGGATGGCGGCTTGTTACTCACGCCCGCCGGACACTTTGAAGACCTTTCTTTCAACGCTGGGGTGAAAGGAGATGAGACCCCTACGAGAGGTCGCAAGGGCCGGTCGTCTGACAAGAATAGTTCAGGTTCAACACAAAGCGAACTTGCCAATCCGAATTCCGCGTCATCTGTTTTCATTTATTCGCGCGCCAACTTTGCACGTCCACCCATCGCCCAGCTTCCTGGTCATAAGAAAGCCTCTGTCGCAGTGCGCTTCTCTCCTATCCTGTACGAACTGCGACATGGTGTTGTCGGTGCCAGGGCTGAGGAGACGAAAACTGCCATTTTGGATAAGGACAAAGAAGGGAGCCTAACTATTGATCTCACCAGTGGAACTGGTGGGTTGACACATGAACAGCCTGCCGTACGAGTAGAGAAGGCTCCAACTTCCCAGCTCCCAGCCACTACCTCTGACGTATTCGCGGTACATTCACCTTTGCAGCATCCGCTGAAGCAGTCTAATTCCAATGCGTCTACATCTTCAAAGACCTCCGCACCCGTTGTCCCGTCCAGCGGCAGTGGGTCGGTATTCGCGCTTCCCTACCGAATGCTATACGCAGTGTTGACGATGGACACTGTCACCATTTATGACACGCAACAAGCGGGACCAGTCTGCTTGTTGACGAAATTACATTACGATGAGTTCACGGACATATCATGGTTTGTGATGTTCTGTCCTATGAACTCTCTGGACGTTGGCTCACTTGTGATCACGATTGTCCAGGTCTCCAGATGGTCAGACACTCGTGCTTTCCTCGCGAGATGGCTATTGTACCCTCATCATCTTTGATGAGATACTTCCAGTACACCATACTCAACAATCGACGCTCCAGCTGCAGTCGATAGCTCAGCACAACTTCGTGCCGCTCACATATGCGGCGTCTGGGTCTATGTCTACTCATGCTGCCCCGTTGACCCCAGCCAGTACGAGTGTCGCGCCGCCTGTCATTGCACCCCCAATGATTCCCGCAAAGCGGGGGCAAGGAAGCGAGTCACTCCCACAACAGGTACTGACCCCTAAGCCGAGCATCGAAGATTATGTGCTGGCCAGTGGGAGTAGTGCTGGTACAGACAAGCCTGGTGCGGCCGAAGAAGCAAAAGAGCAACCGCCCAAGAAAAAACGGAGAGTTGCACTGACGCGGGTTGGTGATATTGGGGCCTGAACGTGAGGGTGCATATCTTATTCCCGAGCTCATGCATCAAACCCAGTTTCCTGTGCCATATTTTATGCGCCGTTTTAGTTTCTTCCTTTCTAATGTCGTTTTGTTCGATATGCCTTGGGAAGTTGTCTCTTCTGAAGGACCATTTTTCTTGGCGCATGCAACAAGTGACGAATTATACATGTACTCTGATCCTGGTGTGCAATGCGATGCTATCAATTCTGTCATACGGTGTGCCCGACGGGCACGATCCCATCCGCGGCCCCCTCTCCTCGCCATCTATACAACCAATCAATCAACGAGAGGTCCATGCATGTGCCGTGTATCCGAGCCGTGTCACCTAGACCACTAACCAGTCTTGTTCTTACTCCTCTTGCCGACCTGGGCTTGGTAACCGCTCTTGATGGCGTTGACGGATCGTCGCGAGCCGCATGACTCACAGGACATGAAGAATATACGATTCTCCTTCGTAAGGAGTGTGTCTGGCGATTTGCATGTTTTGCAAGTGACATATTCGACTGTAGGAAACCACCAAGCGTCAACCGACACATTATTCACTAAGACATATCACGACTGACCAATGTACCTCCTCAACACGTTCTCTACCTGTTTGGGTTGGAAGCGGCCCTTGATGACCAATCTCCCTGAACCATCAACGCTTCCCGTTGTACCCATCTCAGCAAAGAGGAATTGAATGACGTGTTCTGGAGATCTGTGCATACGCTTGCAGATATCTGCGACGTTTGCGAAGATGGAACGACGGACACCTTCTCGGAGGATTTGGGGTGGGGCGATGGTGTACCGCTTTCCAGCGGAGGTGAGAAGGGAAGGGTTAGAGGCGTGGAGGGAGGCATAGAAACGCGTGAGCAGCTACATGGGTAGGGTTGAGAATAGCCAGACGTGATTCGGAGTGAGGATACTTGCCTCTTGATATGTATAATCACGATCGCTCGTAAGCCAAGGCTCACTGCCAGAGTCGACACCCGTGGGTACCTCTGGTCTCGCGAATGGATCGTCACCGAGTTCCGCTTCGTCGATGTCGTTGAGGTGTTCCCCATCATCGATCTCGACATCGTCGGCACCCTCTGTAACCTCGTTCGATTTCGATTCCTCGAGCTCCTTTTCAAACTCTTCCATCGCCTTTTTCTTGGACGATTTTTTCTTCTTCTTCATGTCTGAGAAGTCGAGGTCTTCGGAGGCGACCGCGGCAGAGGAACCGCCTGCTGCTGCTGGTGTTGATGTGCCAGAACCATCCTCGCCCTGACTTGACGGATCAGACACGTACAGATGACGAGGGCCGCATGACATACGAGGTCCATTGGGATGTCCTTCTTTTTCTTCTTCTTCTTCAGACCGTCGGGGAACATGGACTTGAACTCGTCATCCTGCTTCTGATCGTCTCCGCCCACATCTTCACCTTCGACGGTCTGATTGCGCTTCATCTGCTCGTGGACGGTGGCGGGCCCGAGGTCGACCGCATCGCCATTGGTTGTCGTACTCTCGATCGTAATCGGTGCTGGGGTAGTGGGGTCTGCATCTGGCCCAAGTGGGTCTTCGGTAAATGCGACGGTCTTTTTCTTGCGTTTTTTTAGAGAAGGATCGAACAAAGGTTCTTCCGATGCCATGTTGTTGTTGTTGTCGTCGTCGTCGCCGTCGATGAGGACGCAGCGTTGCTCGTTATCACACTATTATCGAGCTCGCCATCAGGTGCAGTCGGTGCCGCATATTTCAGTCGGCGCGAAAAGTTCGGCAGGGATGTTCGGACTCCGCTTGCTGGTGTGCCGATGTTCTCCGAGCGTTTGCTCACAAAATTACACTTTTCAAAGGGACATGTTTGCCAGGCAGTCTGTCGCTCGTCTCGCCGCTCAGCAGGCTCACCGTCACGGTGCTGGTTCCCAAAATGCCCGCAACATGGCCACTCTCCGTGAAATCGAGTTGCGACTCAAGTCAGTCAGAAACATCGAGAAAATCACCAAAGTGGGTCGCTTTCTCGTACTTGACAGCGGGACGGTATTGAGTTGCGTTTCGGTCTAGTCGATGAAGATGATTGCGTCCACTAAGCTTGCCAAGGCGCAGCGTGCCATGACCGCAGGCAAAGAATACGGTATCGCTAACTCTGGTGTGTCCCGCGCCCCCGCCCACGCCGAGCGCGTCCGCTAACCCGACCCGCGTCACTCAGAAATATTCGAGCACACTCCTTCAGAGACGCCTGCAAAGCGTAAACTCTTCATCGTCGTTTCTTCCGACAAGGGTCTCTGCGGTGGTATCCACTCCTCCGTCTCGAAAGCCACCCGCCGTGCCCTGGCAGACACTGAGAAGCCCGTCGACGCCGATTCTCCGGTGATGGTTATTGGTGACAAGTCCAAGGGTCAGCTTGCCCGTGTCCTTGGCAAAAACCTCGCTCTCACTTTTAACCAAATCGGACGCGACATTCCTACATTTGCGGACGCTGCCGGTGTTGCTGATCTGATCGTCAAGAGCGGTGTCGAATACGATTCGATTACTCTCGTTTACAACCAATTCGTTTCGGCTATCTCATATGAGGCAGGTATCGTCGAGGTTGCCAATGAGAACACGTTCAAGGAATCGCGTAAGTCTTGTTATCGTGTGTATGTGGTAATCTTGCTTATACGCGTCGTTTCTGCAGCTGGTTTCCGCGCGTATGAGATGGAGGACGATGTCACCAAGGACCTTGCGGAATTTTCACTAGCGAACGCCGTTTATGCTGCCCTTGTCGAAGCACACGCGTGTGAGCAGAGCGCTCGGTACGTATAATCACCTGGTAGTATTGTCCAAATCGATGTCTTATTCACACCAACAGTCGCAACGCCATGGACAACGCATCAAAGAATGCAAAGGACATGATTAGCAGTCTCACGATGCAGTACAATCGTGGTCGCCAAGCTGCCATCACGAACGAGTTGGTCGACATTATCACTGGTACGTTACTCGCTACCCTTTTTGTGGTGGAGGGCTCGGATTAACGTGAATGATAGGTGCAAGTGCTCTGTGAGATTGTTTTTTGCGGCATGCATGGGCTTGTTACCCTCGATTATCGACCTGCGTAGTAGACAATCCATCATTCTTTTTTCCTCCAACCCTGTCGAAGGCAGCGTTTCGAGATGATTTTGAGCATGATCACGCTGAGAGTTAGTTTGCCATCATGGGTGTAGTGTACTCCTACACTCCACTCATACCTTCAGAGATGTTCGAATGGCTATTCCCGCCAAAGCTGCATGTTAGGCAAAAGGTGTATGAGGTCATGCGTTAGGTAAAGACATGTAGAGTACATGTGGTTTTGTGTCATCTTCCGAGCACCGCGGATAAAAGATCCGATCAAAACTGACGGAACCAGAGTTGAGACATAAAGTGACGACTAGGGCGGTATTACTTACACGGAGAGCTTGGAAGAACCACTTGTTCTTGCCACTCTGGTACCGCTCCTCGAGCAGCTTCTTGATGTTCTTGCGAGCGTTCTCTCGTTGCGTAGGCTCCTCGAAAGTCTCTGCAGCAACCGCACCCTTGAGACTCTCCAATTCCAAAGCGTAACGAGTAGGGAAGAGATGCGAGTAATTGACGACCTGCACGGCACACGGTCTTTGGTCACGACAGGAGAAAAATGAGATCTGAAAGCCAATTGACCTTGATGAAGGGTTTCACTCTGCTTCTCCGTTGCAGCTTCTTGGTGCCCATGCGGCGGGTGACTTTTCGCGGGTAACGCTCGATGCCAGCAACGATCGCATGAGGGTACGGACGTTCCTTGGTTCCTTCATCGAGCTGCTTGATGACGACGACCTTCTTGCCTGCCTGACGGCCCTGCAAGACGATGGCAACCTGGAGCGGGTGAGCACACCACACCTGTCAGTCCACCTGCAAAGATGGACGAGAAAGCGTTACTTTTCCTGGCTTGTAGACTGACAGCGCACGTCAGGTCTAGGTGGTGATCGAGGAGAACGGGGACGTACTTTTAGGCATCTTGACGTCGGCGCGGGCGGTGTACTTTGAGGCTTGCACGTCGTTTGGGGGAATTCGCGGTATGCTCTCTCCAAGCCACCCGGCAACTTCCGTGAGTACTACACAGTTGTACCAAATAAGGTTCTTGTTCTGCCAACCATAGGAACTCTACCGTAAGCACGTTGGTTAACGAAGTTCCTTTCAGCGTCCCGCGGTCCTTTGTGCCGCTCAACAACGCTCGTTCTGTCAGAGCATGAGCGATGCGTAGGGCTTTTTGGTCAAAGTCTGAAGTGTCTGCTTCAAACGGAAACAAAGACTTGTAGTTTAGGCCGCCCATTCGACTCTTCAGTATGAGGTCCCATCAATGCGGGTGAACCGAATTTCGGTACATGATGTTTGTCTCACATTAAACCCATTTGACAGTTGTACGTACCTCACTGCGGACTTGCGAACTTGCAACCTGGCTACCATCGCGCTGCGCCATGTTGGCACCCAAGCAATCTGAGGCGGTGGACAATGTCTCCGGTGTCTACGATCTGTTTTCGCCATCCGCTGCAAGATCGTATCTGCCAGATCTTCTCGGAGTTTCTTCTCGGAGTTGCAGCGCTGAAGCTTCGGGCGATTCTGTACTTTCATATTTATGATACGCCGTGCCTCCGGGCGCCGTTTGAACCAGAGGGTTTGTCGCCGGTGTTCGATTGCATCACGGCGCCACTAATAAAGCTGAAATGGTAGGATACTTACCACTGACACTGGCGGTATATACCAAATATACTCTGTGACCCTTCATTAGAGAGTGTCAGACCGGGTGATTGGTTTCGACCCTACGCGTGTGTCCTCGTTACAATTAGGTAGGGGTTTAAATTTCAAACTTCCGAATCTCTGGAACTCCCGAAGGGGGAGGTGCGCTGAAACCTCAACTTCCTTCCATACTCGAGGAACTCTTGCACACTCAAATTTCAGGTTCGTAGAATGGCAAGAGTGCGGTCCTCTGAAAGATCCGTAATCAATGCAAATACCCGGGGGCTGTGCTCGTGCTCATCTAAAATCGGAATAAATTAAAATGGAAAAATGATGAAAATTTATAATTCCGTCATTTTTACATCTGCTCGTGTATGAACACGTAAATCACCCGTTGAACAAAAATACAATGTCACAATAGCTCCAATCGACTTGGTCGTATACCCTCTGCGAATTAAGTCTTTTTATTTTGCAAAGAGAAAGATAATCGCTGTAGGAAGTCGCAATCATTACAACACTACATGTTGCAGAGTGAAGTAATCAGTAAGTCTTGGGCAGACAGCAATCCCAAGACCGTGGAACGAACTAGGACCAGGGTGCAAAATGGGGTATGATTAATGAATTTTGATAATGAACTGCATGATCAGAAAAGAAGGGACAGTGCAGACGGAATGGTCAGCGTTCTAGAGGATGATGGTGACTAAAGGAATGAGTAAGTAACGCAGTCCATGACGAGGCGTAGTCACTCACTAGGACTGCATCCGATGTTGATAAGACCACTGAACGAGTTGTCGTTACAGCACACAGGTGTTTGGCCACTGGAAGATTTAATGTCAATTGAAAGTCAACATGGACATGGAATGACAGTAACTTACCAGTTCGCGCCGTTCCCAACACCAATACCCATGGAACTGCAGCCGGAACCGCAATAAGTGTTAGGGGAAACGCCCTCAATTCCGAAATCGCTGATCAGGCCTGAAAAGTACTCGTCGTCGCTGTACCCAAGGGTGTTGCAACAGTAGACTGAACCGGTGTCACATTCTCCAGGGGTAGTTGAAGGAGTGCTACGACGGGCACCTGGATAGGATGAGGGCCAAAGTACGGTGAACGTGCCACAACACTCACGATAGGTTTGGGTACCACGCTTGACGGGCGCGTTGGGGGACAATCCGCGAGCCAAGCGCGCGGCATTGGACTCGGCTGAGACGACGGTGGCGGCAGCAACGAGAGCGATAACGAAGGAGAACTTCATTGTGAGCTAAAGACCGACCGTCCAGTGAAGGGGAGAAAATAAAAGAAAGGGAATAAAAGAAAGTGATGTACGGTGGCGAATTTTATACCCGCCCGTCGGGCCAGTGGCAGCCTCTTAATGACCCGATTTGGAACCTTGTCAGCACAGGGTCATAACGGCAATCGGCTTGCCATCCCCGATCCATCACATCGTATCAACTTCTGCTCTTCCAGAATGACGCCGCTCCACGGATTCCCTCCCCTTTGCCAAGTGCAACCCGCTTCTCGCTGTGGGTAAAAAAAAATAATGGAGCTCGATGTAGCTTTGAATAAAGTGCACTCAATGTGTCGTTGGCGGTCACCATAGTACTGTAGTACGCCACTTTGGACCCTCCGTTCATCCTCTCTTCTACGCGACCCAGGGCCACCGGCAGTGTCAATGTGCACCACGTCGCGTAATGTGGTTCGAGACCGTACCGTCTTGTCAGAACATACGCGACCCGCCGCATCACAACCGCTTGTGACCAAACCTAACACAAGCTGTCCAGCCCCCTTGCTATGAGTCGTGGCAGCCGTTCTCGAAAGCTCTCCGTTTCGAGTTCCCATGGCCAGCGGTGCTACCAGTCCCTCGGTCTTCCTGCGAACGCTTCGTAGCTCTTTGCCAGAATTCTGGTAGTAGCATGGTCACCGGTGGCGACAGACACGTGCAAGCCACGTCTCAGCCCAAGCGCCGCGCCAAGTCCAACATCGTGAGTCTGTGGATTCGAGTACCCATTTGACGCACATGTTCGATGCTACAGTCATCATCTTCAGTCAACCAACTCGACCGCTGACTGGACTTACTACCCCGGTGTGCCAACCCAACCACATGTCAAGATATGCATTCACACGGGTCACGAAAGTTTCACCATACTGTCGCTAGGTACGGTATAGTTCCATCAATCCTCAGTCCTCAGAACATCATGTGACACGTCATTTGCTGTGACCTCTCAGGTTTTGTCCTTCAACTGGGGGCCCAGTTGGCTTGTGCAACGTCATCCTGCACGCCACACGTTCTCACTTGTCCAGCGGGATAGGAATAATCGGAACGTCTGCGTGTTTCAATTGCTGTGTTCCTTTCTGTTCCTCACCACCATACCCTGGGATCGTGATAGCCCCTTCATATCACCCATGCAAATAGGTCAAATCCCTGATTGGCGTAGCTGATAATCGGCAGCAGGTAGCCGATGAGGGACCACTGGGCCTCTAGTCATCCTCGCAAATGAACGCCTGGCAGGAGAACAAGAGCCAAGTTGGTACTATGTACACTATTTTTTTGGTTAGAATATATTTACGGCACGTCTTATACAATGCGTGCCATACTAGCGTTCGTTTTGGTGTACAGGTGCTTTGAAAAGAAGGAAGAACGTACGCAAGTTCGAGGAAATGACTCGGAGGAGTCCAGATAACGGAACTGTGGAGCGATAATACTAGCCGATATGCTCATAATGCGTGATATGAAAATCTTACCACGTACCTCAGATTTGTACGGTGGTACGTTTGCTCTGTGAATAGCTCAACCTGGTGGGTAAGTTGCGAGATTCGAGAACCAGTATGTGGGACCAGCACCATGGAGTCAAGCCTCTGGGAGGAAAAGTCACTTGCAGGGTAAACACTGGCACGGGAAAATCGTTGACGTTATGGAGCCAAGTCGTGGGGCGCAAGTTCTCTGAGAGTTCTCTTATCTCCACGGGGACGCAAGAGTTCATTGCTTTCTACCCCTCGGAAAGGTGATACGGAAGGTGTTTAAAATGAAACGGCCTAACCATCATCATGTGCGTGCAGTTGCGATTCCAAGCCTAGGATTGACAAGGTGCACAGGATCAGAAAAGTCTTAGCGTATGATATACCCACAACTACGTTCCTAACTCATGTCTGGCCGGCTCTCCTGTGGGAGAGATGGGTCCGTGAAGCTATGGTTGCACTTCGCACAGACGAAAAACAGGATCATACGCGTCTCCTTCCGCTTTGATTGATCCTGGTAAAACACCGCACTAAAGTGGACGAATGTGACTTAGTTGGTTAGTGCAGCGGAGGATCAAGTTGCGCACTCTTCGTGGCCACATTGCGGACATGAGATATTAGAGTGGGCCTATGTACGGAGCAAGGAATGATATCCGACCGTCGGGCAGAATCATAATGGGAGTCAGCGTACCAGGGTTGGATCCAGACCCAGATCAGTTGTCACGCCCATTTGCTCCCTGTTGGGTAGATAAATTCAGCACATATATGAAGACTTTGGAGGAATCGCAGTACAACCAACACCAAGGCTGTACTGCGTTTGCTTACTTGGTGACTGTCAACAAATCATTCCTGTAGACACACTTGTTATCACTGATTTCAAAGTGATCGCATATCCTGCACGCATAAACCATGATACGCCGTTGTGGATCGGCTTTTGGGTAGAGGAGGTTGTTGCATTCTGAACAAAAGTGAAGGGAGGCCTGATAGTTTGCATGTTCGGATTACATGCCCAAATGATGGTCTCGTTAGCCATTCCATCTACAGGCCCGGAGAGTTGGACGAACGGACCATATCGACAGATGACGAGTTGTTTTTCAAACTCCGATTACCAGTAACTACTAGTACGACCGCATCCAAGGACAACGCAATGGCCAAAGTACGGCCTTTCAAGCGGGCGTACATTGGTCTTTGGCTAGTTCGCATCTGGTTCGCGCTTTATGGAATGGGGTATATACATCCTGACGAACACATGCAAAATGGGGAAGTCACAGCTGGTATCCTTGTTTTTGGTTCAGGTGGGACTTTTATTGACGGGCAAGGAAGGGAATATCCTCGGCTTTCATGCGTTGACCACCTGGGAATGGCTCCCAGATTTTCCAGTCAGGTCCGTTCTGCCAGCCTTCGTAACCACGGGTTTGCCTTTGTGGCTACTTTTCGGACGTGAGGAAATCTCTAATGTCTTTGAGTTGGCCTGACACCAGGTGAAGCCAAATGGCTGGCACCAATGGTACATCCCTCGTTGGTCTTTCGCGTCCAGCGACTGTCATGTCTGTGTCTATCCAGCGCCCTTGGTAATTCTTTTTCCGTCTTTTTTGGTGGGATGACTCCTGAACTAGTGTAGATTACAGTGTCTTGAGTCTCGTCTCACCACCTGCTTCTCGCCGCTTGTGCTTACTCTTGCTTGCCTCGTCCTATGTCACATGTACCTTCCAAGTTCGACCGTTCTCCAACTCACTCGAATCAGTGCTGGTTTCTCTCTGCCTTGTACTCCTTCGGCGGATAGTGGCTAAACGGACGCGTCTCACAGGCAGGGAGAATACTAATGGCCGGACTTATCTCTTCCATAGCCTCAAGCGCGATCTTCACCTCCTCGCAGTCCTCGCCGTCGTTGGTATCTTTACTCGTCCAACATTCGTTGCGTTTGCCCTCCCAATTGGCTACCAAATCCTTCATTTCTCCTTCCAGGTGGCAGGTTCCCCAATTCAGGCGATTGGCTTATTGTTACCACCGTTCTGTGTGGCTACATTGGCGGCCTCCGTATTCATCGCTGCTGATACGTACTATTTTCGTGGTGACTTTTCCAAGTTGGTCATTACGCCCTACAATTTTGTCAAATATAACCTATCGACTGCCAACCTCGCTGACCATGGATTACATCCGAACTGGCTACATGTTGGTGTTAATCTTCCAATGTTGCTTGGGCCATTGTTCGTATGGTTTACATGGTGCAGTATATACAAATTTGTGAAGCCCCCCGGCCGTCGCCTTCCAAGAGTGCATTTCGAGACGGATATCCTAAGACAGAGTATGTCGTCTTACTTTTCATCGCTGTTCGGGTTAACTGTCGTTATAGCACTGGTTCAGATCATTATTCTGTCTCTGGTGATTTTGTCCCTTCAACCCCACCAGGAACCTAGGTTCCTGACGCCGTTGGTTCCCTTGATCATTGTGTTGGCAGCCACCGCAAAATTACCTCGACCAGGGAAACTTTTCTGGGTAAATCATTCCTCTGCACAGGTAGGGCGGTTATGATTGACCATGATATTCTAGGCGACTTGGATTACATTCAACACAGTGCTCGTGCTGGTGTTCGGCGTTTTACATCAAGGAGGAGTTGCTCCATCCCTTCTTTCCCTCCATTCTACGCTGAAGAATGCAGCCACTGGTTCAAGTACCCACATCGTCTATTGGAAAACCTACATACCTCCTCGACATTTACTTGGAATATCTCAGCGGGGTACGTGAGCCTTGTATAGGATGTCAGGATACTCACTTTTTACCAGACATGGCCTCGAGGAAATTTTCTATCACAGATCTTTCCGGCGCCCCGCAGAATGAGCTAATGACGGCTCTCTCCGACCCATCCTTCAAATCGACGTACCTGGTGACACCGGTTCCGATGTATTCGATGTTGCCTGAAGGCATCTCGTCGTGCATGGCACTCCAAAAGCGCATCTTTCCGCACCTCGATCTAGACCATATCACTGAAAGTATCCAAGCAGGGGCATGTGATGGGTTGAGCCTTGGAATCTACGCCGTCGAACGGAGGTGCATATCGGTGAGGTTGCCAGGAACCATTGTAACGTAACCTGCCAGCGCCCCTCCATCTGCAAAGCTAAAAATAACGTACTCATCCAACGACACTTTGAGTCTCACTGACTAAAACATCCAGAAGTCTAAAAGGGTAAGGGAGGATTTAGCGAGCCCAAAGCCTGCCCAAAACGCGTTTTCCAAATGTTGATAGGCTCCTTCGTGTTTGATGGCTCGGCGCCGAACTGTGATGATTGCCAATATACCTTGTCTTTACAAATCAGGGGAAGAGAGCGGGGGAACATTAATTCTACACTGTCCGAATCTTCAAGTTGGACCACTGTTGGCCGACCTGTTTTCCTGTTTCAGAAAGTTGTGCCTCGCATGCGTACGAATTCAACGAGGTCCAAGATATCCTCAGGGCTGTAACTCGTTCCTGTCCACGCCGGGGGGGATTTCAGATCATGCGTCTACCACGGATATCTTTGGGCGCAGGATAGGTACCTTGCCCTGGACCTGGACCTATCGCGATGTGAGTCATCTACCTTGATAGACGGATTGCGACCTGAGAGTACTATTACTTACCAAGAATGCAATCAGATGATTGCTCTGATACCTTTGACGATTTACTCTCTCATCAAGGATGGCTGAAATTGAAGATTTCGCGCCGACCTGCTAGTAGGGTGGACGAAATAGAGCCGTGGCACCTTTCTACTGGCTCCTCCACCTGAAGTAACTACGGAGGTGATTCGAATCCCGTCCCTGCGTCTTCACTGTGGTTGTTCCTCGCGCTGACCCCTTCAGATCAGTGCTGTTGGAGATGGTAGGATGTCAAACAGGAAAGATGCCTCGCCTTGTCTGGAGAACCTGCGAATATTCACCACAGTATTTGCCAAGTCACGGGACAATGCGCAGATGGCCATCTTTTATCGATGGTGATGTTTTATCCACAAGACGTAACGTGTCCATTGCCACTACTAACGAACTGGGTTTTACAACGATTGGAGGAGTACAAATACAGCTTCGTACAAAACATGACACGGGGCGCGGGATGTGGCTTACACAATGGGGACTGCAATGCGGGAAGTGGGAGAAATGGACACTGCAGCCGAGGTGCGGGCGATCTGGGACAGGTCAATGTCTGCAAAGGCGATGAGAAAACCAGCGAATCATCCATAGAACAAGTGTGACCTTGGCCCTTGAGAGCGGTCTTCCTAAAGTTTTTCGCGAGACGCTTCTCCTCTTCGGTGAGGGAGTTGGACCTTCTCTCGGGCGAGTGCTTCTCGACTGGGTTGAGCAAGTGAGCGATGGTACCGCTGATGGGGGTGGTGAACGTACGAGAGTCCCCCGTGACTCGGTCTGCAGCAAGGGATTCTTCTCCGTCCTCGAGTGCGGCTGCCTCGAGGTAGTCCTCGTTGGCGATGCTGCCCCAGTTGTGGTGGCCGCTGCCACCCTTGCGGAAGGACTTGTCGAGGCCGGACTTTGACTCTGAGCGGTCCCTCAGGAGGGCACGAGGAAAGGTGGCGCGCTCAGTGCGAGTCATTTGGAAGGGGGGAGATGGATGGAGAGTGAGTGGCGTTGGAGACAAACTTGTTTTGTGGGGAAACGTGGGAATGATCAGAGTCTTGAACATGACCACCCTCCAATCGCTCCTTCGTCCCTCCGACAACCTCAAATGCGTCCTCACCGTACATCTCGCTCCAGAGAACATCGGAGCACAACCCAAACATGATCGGACTGGCCCTCAGCGTTTGATCGCCATCGTCACGCACCGCATCCATTCACACGACACGGAGCTTGGCAGGTGGGTCTCAGAGAACGTTTGTAAGATCCATGCTCACGATTGTTTCAAAGTCTGCTCGTCTTGAACTCACCCGCGACCGATGGCTTGCTTAGAGTAGTCGGGGCGCTCCCAATCACAGAATATATGGCCTTGGCAGTCGCCCAGACGGGCACACTTGACTCCCGCACGGCAGACAGCGATCCAAATGTGCCCACAGAAATGTGGTCCGGTAAGTCCCAGCCTGCCCAGGCTCTTGGTCCGTCCAGTCTAATCTAGCATCGCGTGAGCTTGGCATCTTAGTATCAGGCGTGATGTGCGAGACACGAGACCACTTGCGTGCCTAGTTCACACTCGTGACACTCCAAGGTTGCAAAACTTTACTGCCGAGTGCCGTCGCTTGAAAGAGATTGCGAGTACGCGTGTGCTCTTACATAGACACACCCGGACTCTAACGCTACTCTTTTGACAAGCTGCATCACATCCTGCTAGTGCTGATTTCGCCTGGGTCGAGGCGTATTTTCTGGATCCGTCATCTCGCCGTCTCGACCTTCGCCTTCGTAAACAACCTTTGCATACACGCTTGTCTCCGGCCATCGCTGGCTTTCCTGGAGACGACGTTTCGGATACTTCAATTGTACAGCGCGATTGGATCGAACGCGTCGCTGCAAAGGAGGCATCGAGTGGTGACGTAAAACACCTCAAGTGTGTAATACCCCCCAGGTGTTTCTTTCAGCCGTTTACCATTGTGCAGGATACGGGTCGGAACCTTCAACGTTAATGGCAAGACTCCCTCACAGGATCTATACCCATGGATACGCAGTCCCGGATCTCAGAGGCAAGCAAATACTGGTTGGATATCCCCCTTGCAGCATTCGCCATTCGAAGTCTCGTCAGATTCATCTCACCAAGGTCGCGAAAGCAGTCTGTTGACTGGCACAGCCGACGAACAGGCTTTTGGCGAACCTGACCTATTGGTTTTGGGATTCCAGGAGGTGGATCTATCGACTGAAGCACTTTTATACACGACAAGTACGCTGAAGGAAGATCAGTGGTTAACTGCCATTCTCGCTAGTCTCGGGGAGAAGCGCGTACTGTATGAAAAAGTATGCCCCATTACTTGGCGCGGCCAGATCAAACTTGATTTCCCTGGACATTGCTAGCTTACCTCGAGACAACTTGTTGGCATGTTGCTTATAGTCATCGTCAAGAAGGCCATCGTTCCTTGTTTCACTGATATTCGGACATGCGACGCTGGTTCAGGTATCATGGGATTTATGGTATCCAACGGTGGTGCTCTCTCCACGATGAGTCTGAAAGACTCATGCACTAGTCTACAGGGAAACAAGGGTGCCACAGCCATCAGATTGGAATTCACTCCAAAAGATCCCCGAATAACGACGTGTCGTCCGACTGTTTTGACGTTCGTCAATGCACATCTTGCAGCGTCGGACGAGATGGTAGAGAGGCGGAATTATGATTTTCAGGAGCTAAGTGGACGCCTGACGTTTTCTCCACATGGATTAAATGAGAGCTATCCACTAACATCACTTGCGGAGGAGACCTATAACATATATCAGAGCGATGTGCTCTTCTGGATGGTGCGTCCGCCCCTGAAACGTGATACTGATAGCTCTCATGTTCCGTGTTTCGTCTAGGGAGGTGAGGTTTTCTATCGCAGGCGAAGAATGGAGCTTCACTTTTTGTTTAGATCTCAATTACAGGTTGGACTTACCGGACGGGGACATAAGGAAATTATTGTTCTCGCACGTTTCAGGTGTTGATACTGGCATACAGACTTTATTGTTATACGACCAGCTGAGAGCTGCTATGCAGAACAACAAGGCCTTTACGGGTTTTTCAGAACATCACATCACTCATATTCCGTACGTGATCCTCCAATCGGGTTTATTGTGACGTTTGGTTTACCTTTATATGCTATAGCACGTACCGCTTAGCTCTCAGTGTATCAAAAGATCGCCTGGGATATGACACGAAGTAGGTGTTCTCAAACACTGATCGATGGCTGGATGATCTGCAACGTGTGGACCAGACGCAAACCTGCTTGGACGGATCGCATTCTGTACATGGCGCCTCCTGACGTGAGGCTGGCGCAGGTAGCGTATAGAAGCCATCCGGAGATTGCGATGAGTGATCACAAGCCTGTCTCTGCTGATTTCGACATTTCTGTGCGTGTTTAGACTCTATGGGTGTTTGTCAGGGTGCTCACTGAAGGAAATTGCTTTCCCTTATGTTCGCAGCTGGCTCTCATCGATCAGTCGCAGTATGAGAATGTGATGTCGGCACTGCATCGCGAACTAGCTGAATTCGAAGGCACTGAACGTAGGCCAAGAATCAAGATCCGGCCCGTCTCGATAGATTTTGGAACCGTCAAGTAAGTTAAACTCTTCGTGTACAAACGTGTTGTGCTTTATCCGAATAAGTTACAAACAAGTTATTCATCGCGAAGTGGTGGTCCAAAACGAGGGCGATGTACGTCGTCTATAATAAGCACGAAGTAATGGGACGTAACTAATTCCGGATCTTGAATGCAACAGACCCCATGCGTATTTCGCTTTGTGGGCGCCACTGCTGATTCAGATCATATCAGTGAGTACCCCCTCCCACACCTCGTGGTTAACATTCCTAACAAATAACTGTACTAACCATGTCACCATAGCACCTTCATGGCTCCGGGTTGAGCCTGTCGTCGTGCGTCATTTTTGAACTAGTCCATACAAAGGGTCCAACCCATTCGTTATCTAGGGACTTCTACGCCCTCACGAAACTACGACCATCTCATTATCGGCTTACGTTGATGATGCTTCTGCAGCAAAATTGAATCTCGGTTCGCCAACGCTCGAGTGTACGCTCATCCTACATACGGCACTTGGGAAGGACGATTTCCTCACCGTCTCCGGAGATTATCGTGCGTCTTTTGTAACGTCTTACCCTTTCTCCACCCTCGTTTTCTACCCGGTTGCGGTTGTAATTTGAGGAAATAAGTGCTCATGAGTCCATGCCATGCAGAGTACACATGCTTTGCAAACTCGCTCGAAAGACTCACGCGATTGACTGGACCGATCAGGAGGCTCAAGTCGCCGGAAGAGGTATTGCCTGCCGAGCAAGCTATCAATGCACCCAGAGAGATCATGCGACTCATCAATTGGATGATGATGCACGTGTCTGCCACTGTACGTACTCACACCTCGTTGTGATGGTACTCCAGGGAACGGCGTTTAGGATGCATTGTTTGACCATCCGGCGCAGGAGCGCTTGTGTCATGTCATCCGAGAGGTGGGTCATCTCGTGTTTAGTATACGCCCGTCGGCTGAGAAGCGTGGGTGACCCGTGGAGTGTCTTGACACAGGCGAGGAATTTCCGTTAGAGGGTCCCGAGGGGGACAGGGGTACGTTGGTTGCGGCGTTTGCGAGCACGCTCGTTTCGCTCCTCGACTCGTTGATCGAATCTGTCGTCCCTCCCCGTCTCCACGCGCAGTGTCTACAAGTGAGGGACAAGGACGAGGCGTTTGAGGTGCTCAACACGTTTCCGCACGAGAGCATCAATGTAGGTGTTATTGGTTCCCACTATCCATACTAACGGCTGGGGTTAAGGTATGGATATCGCTGACGGCGTTCTTGCACTATATCGCCCAGCAGGGTGGCACAGACTCAGCCAGTCCGAGCAAAGCGCATAGAATGGGTATATGTTACTGTCGGTGGTCTTGTTCGCGTGTACTGACGAGTGGCCAGCGAGCATCTTTGCTCCCGTCTTACTTCGTGATGACCGGACCGGTAGCCACCCGAGGGCGTCGCCCGTCGGAAAATGCGACTTTCTCCTCCTGTTCATTGAGTAACCGACTGCACGCGGAACTAGGTACCCAAGAGAGAACGGGTGTTACATTGCTTGCTTTCTATTACTGCGAATCCTCTGCGTCCAATGCAATCCGATCTACGCAAAGAGCTTCTTGTATGCCTTCTTCTCCTTCTCTTTCAGCCCCTTCTCGCGCTGCGCGATTTTGGCGAGTTCCGTCGAGATGGCTGCCTTGAGGTTGAGAGGGTCCTCTGCGGCGAGGAGATTGTTGGCTTCCAACAGGTCGCTCCTCGCACCATCGTCGTCTTTCAGGGCCACTTTGGCGAGAGCGCGACGGTAGAGTGCTTTCGCTGTGGTGGTCTCTAAAAACGCGTACTGGACCACGCAGGGGACATGACCTACTTTTGTGCTCGACCTTGACTGCCAACAGATGGGCCCGTGTCGTCTGCTGTACGGCCAGTGTAGGGTCAGGTGGCTGAGCGCGAAGGGCTGCGAGCGCAGAGTTATTGAGCAAGACCGTCCGGAGCTCGTCGAACTCGTCTTTCCCCTGGGGCGGCGCGTCATCTGGCAGTGCATGGTGCTGATCCAGATACCTCAACGACTCTGAAGGTCTTGGTATGAGCAGATCCCAGTCCACGACAAAGGGCAACTGGACGCACTGAGATACTTTTCCAATGCCGCGGATGGGATGGGATCACCGGCTTTGGACCCGTCATCGTTTTTTCCAGTGAGCAACGCATTTCCGATGTTCTTGATGGCATTTGCGGCTGTGTACGCGTACTCGTGGTCGTCCGGTGCGCGGGCATCGTCTTCAGGGTAATCTTCGTAGACATCCCCATCCAGACTCGCGGACTCTGTCAGAGATGGATCGTCTGGGGATAGAACACCGCAGGCTACGATGACGATGGGCTTTGTTGGGACGTCTCCCGAAGTCGTTGTGTAGTGCTCGATCCTGCGGACTGGCGAGAGGGCATGGGACGAGCACGTTGACTAAGTGAAAGGCAACGCACCGATCGATTTGCCCTTGATGACCTCGCCAAACACGACATGTTTCCCGTCCAAATGGTGCGTCTCCGCGACGGTGATGAAGAACTGGGAGCCATTGGTGTCTTTACCTGCGTTGGCCTGTATGATGTGTGGTAAGCACGCGGATGATCGATGGTGCATGAGAACATGCGCGATGCGTACCATGGAGAGGAGGAATGGTTTGTCGTGGTTTACCGGGAACGCCTCGTCTGCAAATTTTTCACCGTAGATGGACTCTCCGCCAGTACCTAGACCGGCGTCAGCGAGGACGCGATCATGCAAGGGGGATGAAATCGGATACCGTTTCCAGCTGTGAAATCGCCACCCTGGCACATGAATCTATTGGTAGATAAGGAGGTCAAGCCTGATCCGCATCTCAATGGACGGATACGAGGGAGGAAGACGCGCGCACCCTTTGATGACGCGGTGGAATTTGGACTCGGCATAGTGGAGTGGTTTGCCACCATTTCCGATACCCTTTTCACCGGTGCAGAGAGCACCTGCGAAAACAGATTAGCTGCGTAGACACATACGGCGGGAGACGTACGAAAGTTTTCCGCGGTTTTTGGAACTAGATCTGCATAGAGAGAGAATATGATACGACCGATTGGTTTCCCGTCGATGGAGATGTCAAAGTAGGTGATCGGACGCTCAGCGAGTTCGGACATGGCAAAGGCGAACAAGACTTGGAGGAGGAGGAGGAGGATTATAAGCCAACGCAATTTACGTAAATCGGATAGAAAATGCGAGAACTTGCAAGTTCCATCAGCTCGTCTTTACTAGTACCCTTATGATATCAACTGAGTAGACTCTGCTACTAGAATGGCGACCCCCTTTGACGATCCCACCCTTCAGCATCTCGGTGTCGATGCATCTTTCATCGATTCAGCATCCCCGCTAGAGCAAGCCAACAAATGGCTATCCGCATTCAAAGCCAGCGTTTCGATCGAGAACCTAGTATCTCTCTTCCATGAACACGGTTTTTGGAAGGACATCCTGACCCTCACCTGGGACCTGCGCACCATCCGCGGTCATGCGTCCATCCGGCGCATGTTGGATGCGCGTCTTGCAACGACTGGCCTGTCGGCATTCCACCTCCTTGAGGACGCGACACGAGGCCCGAGGATTATCGAACCGATCTCCGACCTGGTGTTCATTCGTTTCTGTTTCGAATTCGAGACGAAACACGGCAAAGGCATCTCTGTCGCTTTCTTGGTCCCCACGTCGAACGGCACTTGGAAAGCGTGGTCTTTGCTCACTCGGCTCCATTCCCTCAAAGCGCACCCGGAAAAGGTGAGATATCTCACCCAGGGTCCATTGTGTACCCTCAGCGACGTGATGTGCAACGCCGATCTCGCAGATCGGTGTCTTGCGTGCACGTCCCTCACAGCACGACAATCGAAAGGACCGACGCCAGCGGGAGATAGACTTTGATGATAGTGATCCCACTGTCCTCATCATCGGTGCTGGTCACAGCGGACTCGGCGTGGCGGCAAGATTGACCTGTCTGGGCGTTTCCACCCTCGCGATTGACAGAAACCAGCGGATCGGCGATAATGTACGAATTAGTGATGCTTCCATCCAGACATACTGGTGACTTGCATTAGTGGAGGACACGATACGATACCCTACAACTTCATGACACCGTTTGTGAGTCACTCGTGGGATGTATGCGCCATCTGAGACTCACGCGCGGACATAGGGGGGGATCAAATGCCATACCTAGAGTGAGTAGTCAACACCTACTCGAACGGATATTTATCTTGTGGTTCTTCAGTTTTCCAAAGACATGGCCTGTTTACTGCCCTGCATACAAGGTGATCTCAATCCATCTATCTGTATAATCTCTGACAGTTCGTAGCTGGGTGACTGGCTCGAATCTTACGCAACGGCTCTCGACCTGAATGTTTGGCCCTCGACCTCGATCATAAGTACGAATTTCAATCAGGAAACAAGTACATGGCAGGTTTCCGTAGACCGAGGCGGAATCACGAGGACAATGACAGTCAAGCATCTTGTATTTGCGACTGGTTTTGGTGGCGGTTTTGCAAAAATGCCCGATATCCCAGGAAAGGTGGGTTACAACAGGACAAGACCCAGAGAAGGGCCTTGAGTTGCCTTACTGCTCATATGCCGGGCCTTGTGGCTGATTTCAGATCCTCCTTTTTAAATGGTTAGGAGTTGTACAAAGGTTCCGTCCTGCATTCTGCCAAGTACACTTCCGCAACAAGATATGAGGGGAAGAAGGTGATCGTCGTTGGGGCTGGTACTTCAGGTTTGTCACACACCCCTTTGGCGGTTTTGACCGTACAATCAAGTTTGTCTAGCCCATGATATAGCCCATGACCTGTGTCGCCACGGGTGCGATGTCACAATGTATGCGTTGCTGATTTATCCGGATCTTTCCTCACCAACAGTCGTAGGATCCAGCGTTCACCCATATATGTGATTTCACGAGAGGCGTTGGAAACTTCCCTTGAAGGTACGGCAAAACTCACATGTCATCATGGATATCGTCTTATCAGATCACTCACCCATTTGTCTCATTCGAATCACCAGAGAGGTACAATGAACACACTCCGATTGAATTTGGAGACATCCTTGGCGTAGCGTTGCCCTTTGCAACCCTGAAGTATTTGCTCAAAGGATCGGTGGCGAATACAGCGAACGGGATTGATGAGTGCGCAACCCCGTTTCCATGGTGTGTTTTTGCATGATAACGTGGGTAAATAGGGAGCTCCTTGACAACCTAGCCAAAGCTGGGTTTCAAACATATCTTGGTCCGGATGGAGCAGGGCTCTTGCCGTTGACATTCGAAAGGGGTGGTGGAATCTACATTGGTCAGTGATATCCGAGTCTCTTGTTGGTGTTTGAATTGACAAAACGTGCGATCGATCCAGACACCGGAACGAGCCAGGAGATAATCAACGGGAATATCAAGGTAAAAAGTGGGACCTCTGTGCGCAGATTCACAGAGGGAGGCACTGAGCTTGAGGATGGGACTGTACTGGAAGGAGATCTCGTCATTTTCGCGACAGGGTAGGTTACACTCTTAAACTACCGTGATTGACGCTGATGGATGGTTGTGGTGAAGTTTTGGAGAGATTCGCAGCTCAATAGCAGAGGTCTGTGGGGCTGGTGTCGCAACAAAGGTCGGAAAGGTGTGGGGTTTGGATGCGGAAGGGGAATTGCAGGGAGTATGGAGAAGGACTGGGCATCCGAGGCTATGGATCGCGATGGGTAAGTTCAGTTTCCCCAAATGCACGCATCACAGAATATTCGTAAATGTTGGGTTTACGAATAGCCAACTTTTCCCGTTCTCGTCTGCACTCGTTGCATCTCGCGCTTCGTATGGTCATTCTCCCTGGTATCCCGTGTACAAGACTAATGTGACTCATACAGAGATCACAGCCATCGAAACAGGAATTGTCCCAGATGGACTGATCTGATCTTGCACGACTATTGAAGATCGGCGCTATCAGGAAGAATTGAGATGCTGGACCAGTCAGTCTAGACCCTTTACTACGCCCGTATACTGTGACTTGGTCAATCGATAACTTGAACACTCGGGACTTTCTGTACAACATTCTCACTGTTGACGTACACATGGTATGTCCAAAGCACACTCCAGAATACTGCGAACTTGAATGAGCCAATTTGAGGCATACTTAAGCAGCTTGTCACTGAATGATCACCTAGTTGCAATTTGCTGCAAGTAGGGATGAGAATGCTGGACGGCCGATCGAACAATTGATGTTGATGCCCTGCGCCACAATGCCCGTGCTATATCTGCTGCTACAAGTCGTCCTCGACCCTGACAAATGGCGACCCCCTCTGACGATCCCACCCTCTAACATCCGGTGTCAACGTGTCTTGCGTCGATCCAACATGCCCGCCAGAACAAGCCAATACGTGGCTCTCCGCACTCGCAGTGTCCTGACCGAGAACCTAGGCTCGCTCATATGTCTTTGCCATGAACAGTGTTTGGAAAGACATTCTTGACCCTCACTTGGGACCTACCCACCGCCCGTGGCCGCGGCCATGTGTCCATTCAGCGCATGCTAGACACATGTCCTGCAGCGACTAGCCTGTTGGCCTTCCACCATTCGAGATGAAACATGGACGGGCGTCGCCGTCGCTTTCTTGGTCCCCACGCCGAACGGCACATGGAAGGCGTGGTCCTTGCTCACGCGGCTCGGTTCCCTCAAGGCGCACCCGGAGAAGGCGAGTCATTCATCTACTGTTAACGTATACCCCCAACGACGTGATGCGCAACGCCGACTTCGCAGATTGATGGCGTGCACGCTCCCCACGCGATAACTGGGAGGATCGAGGCCGACGGGAGATACACATTGATGATGGCGATCCCACGGTCCTCATCATTGGTGCTAACTATAGCGGATTCCATGTGGCGGAATTGTCTCGGTGTCCCTACCCTTGTGACACAGTGGAGGACATGATACGATACGGCACGTGTTCAGGTGACTATTTGTGAATCTGAAACCATAGGGAATGATCATATAGAGTAAGTAGATGGCACACAAAAGACAAGTATCCATCGGTCCTTCAGTCTTCCAAAGACATGGCTGCCCCACCTCAAAGGTACCTTCCATTCATTTACTCGTGTAATCTCTGACAGCTCATAGCTGGGCGAAATCGAATTTCACTTATCGGTTTTGGAAATATAATCAGGTCCACCAACAGGGGTGGAATCCAGCATTCACCCACGCATGTAATTTTGCAAAAGGCGTTGGAAAATTCCCTTGGAGGTACTGCTGAGCAATACCTTGCGTATCGTCATCTTGTTTTGCCCGAATTACCAGAGAGATACAGTGAAAACTTTCCAATCGAGTTCGCGGACGTCCTCATGGTCGCATTGCCTTTTGCAACTCTGAAGCACTTGCTAAGCGTCGGTGGTGAATGCAGCGAATGGGATCGATAAGTGCGCAACCCCGTTTCCATGGTGTGTTTTTGCATGGCAATGCGGGGTGAATAGGGAGCTCCTTGACAACCTAGCCAAGGCTGGGTTTCAAACGTACCTTGGCCCAGATAGAGCAAGGTACCTGCCGCCGACGTTGGTGGTGGGAATCTATATTGGTCAGTGATGGACGTCATTCGTCCGTATTTCATCTGATAAAGGGTTTGCGGGCGAACCAGACACCGGAACCAGCCGGGAGATAATCAATGGGAATACCAAGGTGAAAAGTGGGATGCGTGTGCGCAGATTCACAGAGAGAGGCATCGAGCTTGAGGATGGGACTGCACTAGAGGGGGATCTCGTCGTTTGTGTGACTGGGTGGGTCATCCTGTTTACATTCCGTTAATGGATGTGATAATGCTTTGGAGATATTCGCAGCGCAATAGCAGAGGTCTGTGGGGCAAATATCGCAACAGAGGTCGGAAAGGTGTGGACATCCGAGGCTATGGACTGCAAGGGGTAAGTATTCCCCCTGAATCCACCGTGCATCTTCTCCGAGGTTGGGTTCTCATATAACCAACTTTGGCCGTTCTCGCCTGCACTCGCTGCATCTTGCGCTTCGTATGGTCATTCTCCCTCATGTGCTGTGTACAGGAGTGATGGGACTGAAACAGAGATCAAAGCCATCGAAACAGACGTTGTCGCGGATGATGTTGCGCTATCAGGGACAAACAAGACGTCACGGCTGGACGTCATGTATCATGGCGGTGATCGTGCTCGGTCGGCCGCTTTATCCTGCGTGAAGTCGTTCCAACTGAACAGACGAGTCTCACGCCGCAATTGTTTTTTCCCCCTTCGGAGGGGGGTGCAAGGAACTGAATGGACACGTAGCGAACATTCATTACACCAAGTTGGACGAAATGAACATGCGCCTCATTCGACTTGTGCGGTAATTGTGGCCGCCCAAAAGAATCGCGTGCATTGAAGTGGCATCATCGCATTCCGGTAAGGCTCCACGTTCCCATAATTAATCGGGAACAAAACCCGGTCGTAGCATTAGTACACGATCACGTCAGCCACCGGTGTCGTGATGGCGATGTGGCACTTGCCAAGTCAAAGTTGGCAGGTAGCAGCTTATCATCACTGTTGCGTCGGGTCCGTTCCAAGTTCCAAGTTCGAACGGCGATAGCTGGGACGGTGCGGGGTTAGGCTTGACGCGAACAACCTGCTTGTACGACATGTACGAGACGTTGCTAAGCGGCAGAACCTCGGGAAGGAGAAGGGAAATGTTCCCTTGGGGGAGGGAAATAAATTTAAATAAACTGGCGATGACATAATCATGCTAAGTGGATAACTTGTCGGAATTAACCGAGTTAAAATAAGTAGTCGGGTTTGCAGCGCTGCCCCCCGTGTCGTCTGCCCCGCCTGCCCTTGGGCTCATCTCCGGCCCTTTTTTAACCCTCTCCTCCACTCGGTCCACCGCAACCATGTCCGTCCTCCTCCAGGCAAAGGCACCCAGCCTCTCTGCCCTCTTCATGGCTGCCGCTGCTTCCGTCTTGCTCTTGCTCGTCGCCCGCATGCTCTTCTCCCTCATGCGTCTCTGGTCATGTCCAATTCTTCGTCAGGAGAAAGAGTCTCCCATCTTCTTGACCTTTACTTCCAAACCTTGGGGTCGCTCTCTGCAGTGGAATACGCTCCCCGCATCGCTGCCGTTCACTTCGACCCGCCCCGAAAAACCCTCCCCCGAGGTCGGAAAAGGTGTTGTCGTCAGGCTATCTCAAAAACGAGCCCAATCTCTTCCCGTTGTCAACTGGCACCCACGGTCAGGGCCTCGGTTTCAGCCACCCCGTGCGTATTCCTCTGCCCCACATGTCACATGTCCCTATTGAACATATTCACTCCCAGCTCCTGCCCTCTATGAGAGTCCCATCCCACTATCCATGGCAAAGATGATCATGTCGCGCCACGTAAGCACCATCCTTTCCCGGAAATCCGTTCCCTCATGTCCGCTCGACAGACATTTCGCCGACCGAATCAAAATCGGGTTCGCCGATCATCTACCGCCTCCTCTTCCCAACCGACCTCACCACCACAGACACCTTCCCGCCTATACCATTCAATAGCATAGCCCTTCCCGCTAATAGTCTTCCGCTAAAATCATATCTCATAGGGCGCTACGGACTTGACTTGACGCCCAACGTAACTTATCCTACGGACACGCATGCACGCGCTCCCGCCTACGACCTGCCCAGGTATCCGCACCTGCTATAATCACATACGAGCTACTGGAGTACGCCCAAGTTCTTCATGACTTTCAACGATGACGATATCCACCGGATTGCTTCGGACTTTCTATCTCATCTTTGCTCCGCGAGGTTAGGGCCCGACCTAGTTGGCGGCCACTGACCTCCGAGCCTTGAGGACAATGGGTGACACTCTGGACGATGGAACTAACATACGGATAATCTTGTTCATGTAGCCACGCAGCTTTTTTTCCTTCTTTTTTCGAGTATTCATCCTTTTTTTTGATTATTCGGTTTCTATTTTGTTATGCAACGTAGCGTCATTTCGTACGGATCTTTTTAGTCTTTCTTTGTCAGTATGGTACTAGTAGGTTGACATGCGCCTACATGCAATGAGACAGTCTGGTGTAACGTAACATGAGGGAGGATGTCGAGGAGTGAATCAGGTATGTATGTTTCTCGAGACATGCGGGGTAGTGAGATTCCCTCCGAGAGAGACAAAACTGGGTGGATCTACTTCTGAAACAAGCACACCACTCGTGAGGAGCACTTCCCCGGACTTTGAATCGTCGAAGAAGGGGAGCATAACGGGATATGATATTGGCTCGGACGCTACCCTGTCTGAGCCTATACCTCCGTTTCCTCCGAGTCTGTATCCGCGGCAACGCTCGGCTGCCATACGAGCGACGAAAGCGGGTTGAGTTGCCGTGTTTCACTGCCAGTGCCACCTCGGGCGAACGAGCGCGCGTTGAGGCTGGCTAGCACCGTATTGCAATACACCGTACACAACGGGTAATACATGGCTGTGAAGATCAGATCGGTCGGGTATATAACGAGCTGCCAGTGTGCAAGGTGGAAATGGACGAGATGAGAGGTGGATGAGTTTGGGCTGTGCCAAGACGTACCAGGATGACGGAGAAAAAGGCAAAGAGCGCAGAGGAGAGACCGGTATTGACCGATATGAAAATCAGTCGAAGAAGCATTTGATCCGTGCTGGGGATGTGAACGCATGGATTCAATAATGATGTGGATGCAACGTGACAAGAGGGCTGAAAAGCACGCACTCTGCGAACCCTGTTCGGCCCATGGCCAGAAGTGTGCATAAACAGACCGTGATGGTGAGGTCGACTGCCATCGCAACTCCATTCAGTGCATTGGCTGTTTTCTGCGCACGGCCCGTCAGTCGTGCAACACGGGAATGTATATGCACCATACAGTCAGCAAGGGTCCTGAAACGGCAGAAACGCTCGTTTGGAATACCATCGCGGTGACAGTATAAACTTGATCGAACATGAGCTATGCTTCATCACCGACATTGACCGCACTTACAGGTACCCAAGACTAGAGCTCTTTATGCTTTAGCAGCGGTACGTACGAACCGGATCCGGAGCGTACTCACCTAACTGAGCAACCACAAAGGGCATCAGGATAGCTGGTATTAGCCATCTGAAACGACTTCTCATCACTAAAAGGATGTATCAGTGGAGTTAAGTCAAGAAGCGCGTTAAACACACAGAACCAAATCCGAAATATGAAGAAGGATTGGACAGTGGAGGAAACAGCTGACTGGTACAGAAGACATGAGGCTTTGGTCTAGAACACAACATAGGGACCTCACGGTGACTACTATGGAAATTAGTAGGGGGCTACGCTGATTGTTAGCACCCTCCTTGAGGAGAAAGCATGCCTGCCTACGCATGGGTCGACGCGAGGAAGGTAACATCCCCAAAGTGCACGACAAAGTATTGCCACACTAATGGAACGGCATCAATACCACTGTCCAGCCTGCTAGACGTACAGGATCTCACCGCCTACAGAAATAAGGAGTGCATGAAGAGTGTCCAAGACAAACACCCAAGCCACCTAAAAACTTCAGGAGGGTATCCCCCACAGAATATGAATAGCCTTACTAGTGATTTCAGTAGGATGGAGTCCGTTGTGTAACTGATCCCCATGAGTACGTCAAGAAAGGGAGGCAATTCTAGTTTGACTGACCGCTCGTAGTAAAGGAACCTACATTTGCAGAAAGTGGTCAAGAGCGGCACTATAAGAGCACACAGGTCACATACGTCTGTAATATACTGACACCGTAGAGGATTAGCGACACGAAAACCGCAGCGAGAGTCGATCCCCAGCTGTCACTGAGATTGATGCCTGTGGTTGTACCCGCATTGGTGCTAGTAGCCATTCTGGCAGAGAGAGGTCGAGCGTGGAGAAGGGGGACACAGTAACACTATGGCCCGATAGGGAGCAATTTTGTACCTCCTCGTGACGATCACCACGGATATGACCGACGGTTGTACATATTTTACCGGGCCTCACTTGCATGAAATGCGTTATAGGCGAACCAATCCGGTGCATGTGTGCAGCGGCAACAATGCTTATCCGAGATATCAACACTATTTGGGTCAGTAGAACTTTGCCTCGTGTATGATATATAAATGAACGTTACGGACACCCACCCGGCTCAGCAAGGAAAGCGGTATGAGCCGCCGTTCGGGAGCACTGGGCAGGGGGTACTTGATGGTATTGATGGGAAATTTAGCGCTTTCACCTAGTTCATAATCTTTATAAGATCTCGGAAGGTCCCATTTGCAGAGACTTGTCGGAGGTTTCCAGCGGGAATCAAGTCAACATTGACAGCACGAGATATGGTGGGTTCCAGCCACCTTGGGAGTACGATGAGACTTGACAAAAGTGCTGGAGCGACAAGCTGTGTGCTTTTTGCATCATGCCGTCAACGAATGTCATACGTGGTGGGAGATGAGATGCTGTTCGAACCCCGCTGTCTGCTTAATTATAACCGTCACCGAGTAAGCAACCGAACAACACCTGCAAGGATGAAGAATATCTAGTAGATCAACTAGAGGATCGTGGATCTAGAGTATACATGCATGGCCAGGGGCCAGGGACCAGGCATATACATAGTCGTGCGTACATTTCTCCGTAGACCTTCTCTCTGGGCTGTTTAACTTGGAACAGACTTAATCATGTGTCCATCCTCAATGGACACATTTCGTCCCACAACCGTTCACACAGTTGATGATATCGATCACCTGATAATGGACTGGCAGCCGGAAATTGGAATGATACATATACACGCAGAGAGAACTGTGATCAATCATGGCGTTTGCTTTCTGGCGTTCTTTGCTCGATCCCAACTTGCCTGGGGACATCTCCGCTCACCAATTCTCTGATCCTGTTGTACTTCCCGACCTGTACGAGGCAGGTGTCACTGAACTTCAGCAAGGTCTTGAAAACGGCCACTTTACTAGTGTGGACTTGGTCAAGGCTTGTCTTGCGCCAGCGTGTCTGCCACACCTTATCTGATGCCCTTCTCTAGGCGTACCTTGCACGCATTGAAGAGGTTAATCTGAAGGGCGCTGTTTTGCATGCAGTCATAGAGACAAACCCAAATGCCTTGGTACAGGCAGCAGCACTTGATGCTGAGCGAAGGGTCAAAGGCAGCCGCAGCCGCTTACATGGAATCCCATTGCTACTCAAAGACAACATCGCGACTCTGCACGAGGAGGGTGAGAACTCGCTTTGGACCTCGTAACTGATTTGCGCTAACATTCAATCTGATAGGTTTGAATACGACTGCCGGTATGCACATGTCTCTCAGTTCCTGGCCAAGCAACACTTCATATTTGTCCTAGGGTCGTACGCGCTCCTTGGCTCCGAGGTTGCAGGCGATGCCCCTGTAGCGGCGAAGCTACGCGAGGCTGGGGCCATATTCCTCGGCAAGACCAACATGTCTGAATGGGCCAACTATAGAGGACAAGTCCCCAATGGGTTCTCTGGACGAGGTGGGCAGACTGTGTCCCCTTACTACCCAAACGGAGATGCCTCTGGTTCGAGCTCTGGCAGTGGGGTCGCAATGGCTGTTGGCCTTGCTGCCGCCTCCCTTGGCTCGGAAACGGACGGTTCTATTGTCTCTCCGAGTAGTCGTAATAACATCGTTGGGATCAAACCTACCGTCGGGCTCGTCTCTCGTACAAAAGGTAAGCTACACTCAGGGATGACGCTGAGTGGTCCTGCTGACGATCGACCATCTAGTCATACCTATATCGTCTACTCAAGATACAGTCGGACCAATGTGTCGTTCCATCGCAGATGCTGCACTCCTGCTTTCGTTAATTGCAGGAAAGGATGACGACGACGAGGCAACAAAGAATCAACCCCAGATCCCCGATTACACAAAAGCATTGGATAAAAACGCTCTCCAGGGAAAGCGACTTGGGGTGCCGCGGAAACTAATCAAGGACGACTGCCCCTTCAAAGAAGAGTTCGACAAAGCCCTCGACGTTCTCCGTTCGCTTGGTGCGCATATTTTGGATCCTGCTGAATTCTCCAATGCCGAGGAATTCAAGGCCTCTGAGTACGAATCACTGGTGCTCTCTGTGGAATTCAAAGTTGGGGTCAACAAATACATCGAAGGGCTTCGAAAGCGACCACAAAACATTAATAATCTTGCAGATCTCATTCGATTCAACAATGAGAACAGGGACAAGGAACTCCCGGAACCTTACCACACCGACCAATCACTGTGAGTTGGCGAGTTTCTGTCGATTGATATTTCAACTGGCATGCATTTCTACCAAGGTTTTATAAATCTGAGGCAAGCAAGGAAGACGAACAGTACTACGAGGCCATCCAAAAGGATTATCGGCTTGGCCGCACAGACGGTATCGATGCCACTCTCAAGAAGTTTGCACTTGACGCGATGATACTACCGTCGAACTACAGTACGTCAAAGATTCCTCTTGTAGGATGTCGCCGAGACTATCGCGATACACAGGTTATGCAACGAAAGCTGCGGCGATCGCAGGATATCCACTTGTGTCAGGTACGGATACTGTTCTGTGTTCATGAACCCACTGTATGTTAAGAAAATGGCGTAGTCCCTCTTGGTTTTCTTTCCGACGCGACCGAACCGACACCAAACCCGCCAACACCATTACATGACAGAGCTCGGGGAATGCCATTCGGGTTGTGTTTCATGGGCACGGCGTACAGCGAGTATGAGTTGATTGGTTTTGCTTATGCATTCGAACAAGCAACGCACGTGCGATTGAGAAAGAGAGCGTTTGCGGAGGGTATACCAAAGACTCAACTCAAGGACGTCGTATCATCTTGACGATGTTAGTATACCACTAGCGTTAGAGGTTCAGTGTGCTCGATAACAAGTAGCTGTAGTTTTTGCTACGGTGATTTGAGACCTTGAGATAGTCATCCCACATTAGGCAAACAACTCCAATACACGACCGTCCACCATGACGAAGCATAGCAAAAACAACACGGCCTCTTCCGTTTTCTCGTATGCGGAAAAACAGAAGACGGAATATGGAACGAAACGTGTTCGTCTTCTTTGTACTATTCCCCAAGACTGAGCGAACCGAAGCGCGCCAGCAACGCCTAGGGAATGAATCCATGCGAAACTTTGACGCCTGCGCTCTCTGCTTACAGCGAGCCCGAGATCCGATCGCTTGTGAACATGGCCACTTGTTCTGCAAAGAGTGTGCTTTTGCCGATCTCCGTATGTTGTCCAGTATTCCGTCGGCGAGACTTGGCCTAAGACACCCACAGTGAACCAGAAGAAGGATATCAAGAGGCAGAAAGAGCGCCTAGAACAGCTCAAGAGAGAGGCGGAAGAAGAAAAACAGCGTGCGTTGGAGGCTGCGAGAGAACGCGTTCTGCGCGATTTCGAAAAGGGTCAACTTGGTTTATCTGCAAAATTGCCCGCCATTGCCTCGTCGCCTGGTGTGGAGTCCATTAAAGATAAAGAGGGTGCGTTATGGGTGGCGTCAGTCGTTTCTTGACCTTACAGCGAGCACTTCGCAGGTCGCACGAGCAAACGGAAACTCGACTTCGACAGTTCAACCGTTGAGACGCTTGCGCGGGAAGCAGAAGAAGCTGCACTCAGACTGATAGAGCGAGAGCAAGCAGAAGCGCTACGGCACAAGTTACCCGATTTCTGGTTACCATCGCTGACACCTACGTATACGTCGAATGGCCCGCCTTCGTCATTGAAAGATGTCAAGCTTCAAACAACGTGTCGAGGGGGAGATCCACCTCATGCGATTAGGTACGTCTCATCGCAGAGAATTTGGAAAACTCCCTTTTTATGTCGTATCCGAAGCTTGAAGTCATTTATTCCCGTTCAATTTTCTTTCATGGCCTCTTTGAGTTCACACTCAACAAACTCAACTCCTGCGAGCAATGAGGCCAAAAAGGTCGAAGATCCAAAGAATCCAATATGTCCTTCGTGCAAATCCAATCTTTCTAATAATAAGATACTGTTTTGTACGTGCGCATTGTCGGCCTCGATGCATGGTGGTTCATATCTATCTTCTAGTAATGAAACCCTGTTCTCACGTCGTATGCAAAGTTTGCACAGACTCCCTTGTGCGACCCGCTAACCAGTGCATTGTTTGCGATCGGGGATTGACGGACCCTGATATTGTGGAACTCAAGAGGGAAGGTATGTATGTACAGTCTGTCATTCAATTGCAAAATCACAGTCTTCCCTCATTCCTTTACCTTGACATTGGTTTCTCTTTCAGGTACAGGGTTCGCGGGAGGTGGGCTCGCAGAGACAACAAAGAAAGGGGTGGCTTTTCAAGGATAGTCATCTCCCAGCTTCTGTACGTATCTGGCTGTCCGACGTTAAATGTGCTCCGAATCCACACTCTCAACTTGGGTTTAGCTGAGGTGACTTTCCTGCGGTTGGCCAACATCTCTGCCCGGCAATATCCACGGGGTCTTCTTTTCTTCATGTGACATCAAGTGAAAAATATTATATGTGCAAGCTGGTCACCTGCACTGCCAGCGTTGATGGTCTTCAAGTTGGCGGGAAATCTGCGCTTTTCGCCCAGCAGTTCGTGATTCTCGAATGAGACCACCTATCTTCTGATCGAATATTCAAGACACGTTGGCTCTAAGTTATCGGCGGGGACTACTAGTTCAGTCAACGGCTAGCTCGCAAGTATGAGTTGATCGGATTCGCTACTAGTAGCTATGCATTAGGCTGAGGAAGAGAACATCTGCATACGCTAGTTCCTCTTACGGTTTGGTGCTTGCAACTAAGCGACGTTTGCCAGATGGGAGATCGTTTTCAACCTGCTACTACTCGATGAACCTAGACCCCAGGTTAAGTTGTTCGTTGTTCAGACTATACCGCCATGATACTCTGGTGGGCAACCGCGAGGCCGCAGCACAGTTGTATCATAATAGCACACAGTTACACACTGGGAGGATCAACAAGTTCGCTCGTCTTTTTTGACGTCTCATTCTTTCCTCACTCTACACCTGCCAGTATGAGTGGGTCTAGAAGCCCACTGCGGGCGAATTCTCGACGAGGTTATCACTGTCTCAGAAAGAATCCGTCGCTCCGCATTCTCATGTGCAAACAACCAAAACTTCAGCGTCTTTGTGACAGACTTCACCGCCGATTGGAAACGATCCGTACTTCCGCTAACACCATCCTTGTAGCCTTCACCAAATCTTCCCTCACGAGTGATACCCTCGATGGCCGAACAATCGATTGGCCATTTAGCGGGGAGCTGTCCTCGTGTTTGGGCAAGTTGAAGGAGATGGACAACGTGTTCAAGCCCGATGGCCATGTTCAGGTCCTTACTCGACCTCTTACATTGTCCAAAGACAGGCTTACCGCAGCCATGAGTTTTTTCGATAAATACAGCAGCCTTTTTCATTTCTTGCTCACCCGCGATGTTTGGTAAGTTTCTCAGCCTGAGCAGTCTTCCGGACACATGCCCGTGTTGACTATGGGTCAACCATTGATAACAAGAGACAAAATATTGTTCCGTACGTGTGCCGTGCTTTATTTTCGCGCTTGGGCTTCTGACCATGCATCGTGGGCAGAGCAAAAGATGGACGTGGTCTTACGATGGCTCGCTCCATTGGATTGCACGCAGAAGCACGGACAAACACTCCAGCTTCGTCAAGAAGGTACTTGCACATGGCTTCCCGAAGCAGATACGTACAGAAAGTGGAGGACTGGTGAGAACCAATATTTGTGGTTGCACGGCAGTGGTGTGGTGTCTAGTGCTCGTGAATGACCCATACCTGATATCGCGCGTCCATCGACGTGCCCTTAGCTGGTTGCGGAAAGTCGGTATCAATGTGAGTTGATTTGTTGTTTATCCCCACCTCGATGCTAACTCTGCATCCACGATCGAGTACCTCAAAAAAACACTGGGAGATGACGAAGTATTAGTATTTTTCTACTGCGATTTCCGAAGCGAGCGGTCGACAATTCCTACAGAGTTGATGCGCTCCCTACTCTCCCAGCCGTGCCGCCACTTCTGTGATTGCGGTATTGATTCTGGAGACCTCCCGAACAAGATACTCGAGGCGAAAAGCAAGGGTACCCTATCGCTCAACGACCTCGATCGACTTTGTGATCTAGTAATGCGCGCCACCCTTTACTTCCCTTGCAACCCCATCATAGTGGTCGATGCGCTTGATGAGTGTGCGGATATCTAGGCACTCGTACGTGCTCTTGTCAGATTCAAGCGGGCCGATGTTCGATTATTGGTGACGAGCCGACCGCATCAGACGATTATGGATCATCTTGTGGATTTCCAATCGCTTTCCTTCGATGATATGACGAAGGAGTTGGCGGGGGACATGGCCTTGCATGTCATACGGGTTGTTGACTCGGACAACAGGTTGAGATCGGCCGATCCGGATATGAAGGAGGAGATACACACGAAGTTAAGTGAGAGAGCGGAAGGGAGGTAAGGTGTTGGTTTGTAGGGTCACCCCACGACTCACCGCTGCCGTTTTCTAGGTTTCGATAGGTGCCAGCTTGACAACCTGACCCGATGTACGAGCAGGCAGGAGCTAAGGGAAGTACTCGACAACCTGCCCAACGAGCTGGAAGCGACATATGAGAATCCTAGGGGCCATTGATGAACGGAAGTTGGAAGGGAAACTGGCGCGACGTACGCTGGCTTGGCTCATGGTGGCATTGGAACCCATACGGCTAGCTCGGATTGTCGACGGGCTCTCGGCCGATTCCATCAAAGAGAGACCGACCGTAAGGCAATGGGAACTGTACTGTTACATGCACTGTCCATCATAGTCTGAAGAGACAGAAATACTTTTGCTATCACACTTTAGTGTCAAGGTACGTTTTGGACACTCTTGCATTTGTAATGTCTGCATATCCGTACCCTAGGAATATCTGACGAGCGCCACGGCACTACCTGTGTATCAAATCACTCCCCATGGGGCCCACGCCAAGGCCGCTCAGACATGCATGTAGTACATTTCGATGTTCCTGAAACAGGGGACCTTCTGTGGTAATGTCGCACCGTGACAATCATTTCCAATGCTATCATATGTTCTCTCTTCTGGTCTCAACCACTTTGCCCATGTTGACCCAGGGTCATTAGCTGTCCTCGAAACACTGCAATCCTTCGGAGCAGATGTTCGCCATCATCCGTCCCGTTGGGAACGTCTTTGTGAATCATGTGAGGAACATTTCCGATGGCCTTATCCTCCGTGGCCATCATCGAGACACGACACTGTGCTTTAAATATGGTTGCTTATGCATCCCTGGCTCCTCCAATCATTCATTTCCAGTGGTGGCCCCCTAAAGCCCAGGGTTGGGACGAATCCACCTGCAGACCTCTGCAAGACCGAACACGCAATGGTGCTCTTGGCATGCAGGGCCGATGTGAACCTCCATGGCTTTGTCGTTGATGACTCTCGCCATGCCCTGCCACTCGATGTTGCCATCGATGCCGGTGATGATGTACTTGTCGGTAAGCTCTTGCAGAGAGGATGTGTGGTGACGTCAGAGGTTCTGACGACCGCCGTTTGTATGCCGTGGTGTAGCACTCAGGTCCTTGTGAGACTTATGGAAACAGGTGAATTTGTGCAGTGGGCACACGCAATCGGAGACGAAAAGCTATATCGGGGAGTATTCAATAGTGCAAGGCCGAATACAAGGAACAGCAAGCAAGTGGACGAAGACCATGTTTCCCTGGCACGTATACTTCGCCAGATTGGCCAGGATCTTTCTCCAGATAGTCAGTTCGGCGCAGAACTCATCGAGCGCGCTGTACATGCAGCTCATACGTCAATGCTCAAGTTTTTGCTTCCACCAGATCAACCACCACACCCACAATTTCTCCTCGCTACATCAACTGGCAATACTTCGGAAACAGTATTTGTGGTCCGTTTCTTGCTCCGCAAGGGTGTTGATATGCATGCCATCTCGGACGGACGCAGAGACACCGCACTGCATCTTGCCGTAATATGCCCACGGAGGTTGGAGCTAACCAGATTGCTCATTGATGGTGGATATAGGCGCCCCACGCACGCAATTCACGGGGTGAGACGCCATTGACAATTGCGGCAGAACTCGGCTACATCTCGGTTGTGGAGCTCCTACTCTCGCGCGAAGTTTCACTCCCTTCCGATATCATACACGTGGGATTAGAATGACACTGGGATCGCCAGATGGTTCTATCGTTGATTCAAAAAGACATCCAATGGGGATACCCTACTTCATCTTGCCATGACTGAGTACGACGAGTCAAGGCGTTTGGAGCTGGTCAAGATATTCACTGAAGCTGGCTGCGATCCTACCACCGCAAATTCTGAAGGCAAATCAGGTCTTGAAGTTGCCATCAAACGTGGACATCGGTGGTTGGATTCCTACTCTCACGCAACGTCCCATTTCCATCTGGCGTCCTGTTATTTGTGCTACAGCAACACTCACCTTTCCACATGGTCGAATTCCTGATTTGTGAAGGTGCTGACGTCCGCTCCACCATGTCCAGCGGAGATACCCTACTTCATCTTGCCATGACTGGGTACAACGAATCAAAATGTTTGGAGCTGGTCAAGATTTTGATTGAAGTTGGCTGCGATCCTACCACCGTAAATTCTGAATGCAATTCAGGTCTTGAAGTTGCCATTGATATCGGACACACCTCGGTGGTAGAGTTCCTACTCTCACAAGGTTGCCTTTCCACCCAACATCCTGTTATTTGCACTACAGCGACACTCACCTCTCCACATGGTCGGATTCCTGATTCATAAAGGTGCCGATGTACACCCCACTACGTCAAATGGGGATACCCTACTAGTGACTTCAAGTTGGTTCAACCAATTGGGGAGTTTCAAGGTGGACTTAGTCAAGATGTTGATTGAAGCTGGGTGCAATCCTAGCCATCTCCACTCGACATCCTGTTATCTGTGCTATGGCGACACTTACCCCGCATGGTTAAGCTCCTCATTCGCAAAGGTGCTGATGTGCGTTCCACCACATCCAACGGGGGTACCGTACATCATCTTGCCATCGCTGAATATGCTGAGGAAGTGTGTTACTCCTTGGTCAAGAATTTCATTGAAGCTGGCTGCAATTCTGAGGGAAGAACAGTACTGGAAGCCGCCATCGAACGTGGATACACCTCAGTGGTGGGACTTCTGCTCGTACAGTGTCCCATTTCCTCTCGGCAGCTTGTTATTCGCGCTACGGCAACGCTGCACTCCCAGATGATCCAATTGCTGATCCGCGACAGTACTGATAACCCTACGATGCTGCTCGGGTCGCATTGGGATAATATACTTCTAGTTGTGCATGCCGCATACTCTAGACAAGATCGTCAGCAGGTGACTGACCTTGATGCTGCACGCAAGGTATGCAGAACGTGTCCGAGCCCCGGACCCAAATCGGATGCTGAGACCGGACCATGTTGGGTCAAAGGTATGTCTCAGTCTAATCGACTGCCATTGAACCCCTCTGACGGGTTTGGTGATTTCTTCCCACACAAGGGGCTTTGTGTCAGCGCCAGCCTGAGTGTGAAAGGCAGAAAGCCCATAGAAAATTGTTCATCCAAATCAATCAATCAAAAATGAACTGCGTGATGATTCTTGTGAGCGCGAGGCGGAAGGTTTCCTCGGGCCGTTCCTAAGTTCCTTTCAATCTATTTTGCAACCTCACCTTTGTTTCTTATATTTGCCACTTTGTTGTCTACTTTAGTAGCTTACATAACTCGACCATGTTCCGAGTCCGCTCGACTTTCCGCCGTTACGCCAACAACCAACTTGTTCTGAGATCTGAGACTACTACTTGTATCACGCGAGTGGCCCAGTCAGACACTTTCAGATAATGAACTCGAAGTTTGTCCTTCTTCTGTCTTGTAGGCTTGATCGACGCGTGCAACGGGACGTCTCTCCTCATTTTGCGTAGTCTCCGGTAGGCAAATCATAGGTTCTTGTTGGTCGGACAAGCCCACATGAAAACGGCCTCGAAAATGGCCTCGAAAACGTACTCTGATCTCCCCTAATCTTCCGACGCCTCACTGTCACGTATGGACCAAGCGAGGATGGTATGGCCTTACTAGCAACAAGCCACCGGTGACATCGACTGTATATACACAGTTGGGTTTTCCGCGAAAAATTGTCTGCAGATTCACGGGTATCTCTGAACGATGATACAGCAGACAAATGGCACCGCGTCACGGTATCTGTATATTTTCCGGAGCATCCCTGCCACCAGTGTGGACGCTTTGACATGCCTCGTGTCGCCAAAGCACATCCATAATTGTCCACAAGTGCACAAGCCCACACGACCGGTATATTAACCCGAGCTGACATCATGGACCACCCTCTTCCTCTTCGCCCACCCACATCCCTACGATGCAGCTGCTTGCACGACGTATCGAACGGCACTTTCAAAGAAACCATCGGCGGCATGTCTTTATCGAAGAGCTGGTGGTCAAAATGCAACAGATGAGGGAATGTTTCACGGGGAACACCCTACCCTTGCCAACGGCCAAAGTGATCGCTGCATGGAACGACTTACCAAACGAAAAGATAGATACCTTGCCCATGTCCATGAAGACAGGACTCATATTCCCTCGACCCCCTCCACCGACACCAACGGGTCTCGAAATTGACCAGGACGACGCCGCATCAAGCGAATCATCCTTCAACGACAAACACGATGACGGCTGGGTGCTTGTCAACAATACTGACCCTACACCGGACGTGGTGGCATCCCGGACTCTTGGAGGCTCCACCACGAGCGAAGATTCGATGTCACTGTGCAGCTATCCCGATCAGTGCCCGGACACACAAAACATCGAAGAGGATCCGTTCCAATCCACCGACAGTAGCTCAACTTCTTCCTCAGATCAGGAAAGTCTATCGTGTGGGAGTCGAACTACGTTGACACCGGTTGGATTCTATAACATGGTCGACCAATGGTTCCTGGACTATTGCGCCCGAGGAATGGAACCTTTCATCGAATCATTGATCGCATTCGGAGTAATTTCTCTGGGGACCGCAAGACTCGCATCTCGTATCGCGCGCGCCATTGTGAGGAGGGTAGCAAAGAGATCCTACAGCGAGGGGAAAAGCTTGGAGGATGCCATTCGCTTCTCAGCACTGGTATCGTTCCAAAGAGGTTGGGAGTCGGTAAGTCAATGTCACATACTACCACCATCGTGACTGGGCCAATAACGCGGGAATATATAGAGCGATACCTGGACGGGAGTGCCTCCTAACTCATATGGCATCAACATTAGCAGCTTCATCGGTCGCCTGTTTGATGCAAGGATAGCCACCGCAAGGGATATTTATCTTTGTTTGTCCTTTCTATTGGAGGGAGAGAAGTGCTTTGATCGTTTGTGTGCTATGCATGCATTGCTGGTCCAGGCCAACGATAAGCTATGCAAGAATCGTAACCTCGCCACTCTGATGCAGTTCAAAGATGAGATCACATCTAGAGATGGAGAATCGGGAGTGTATCTTTGGGGTGTTACCCCCAATTCACGAATGGTTTTAGTTGTGAGTTGGACGAATCAGTGAGAAATTGAACTTCACATCGTTTGACTTTTTCCACGACTCACAGGACATCCTCGCCACGATTGATCGGTGGATGGCTCTACAAGCTCTCAAACGCGACTGCCCTCGAATCCCCTCTGTAAAGCGCATCATTCGTAACAATGCCGTAGGACCAAGACTACGCAACGGCCCTGTCGCGGTGCAGCCACTGGCACTTGTGCTATGACACCGTACTTGTTTGGTCGTGTTAGTTTCAGAAGGATTTGATAAATAGTTATCAACAACTTTCCGTCTTGTATTTTTGTTATGCAATATTGCTGAGAATCGTCATGTTGTAAAAATCATCAGCTTCGAGGGAGGATCAAAAAGACACAGCATGTCGAATAAATGGCAACGGGCTCAACCGGGAAACCGCCATTGAGCCATACTATAACGTGCTTGAATTCAGGTGTGCGTGAATCGAGCCAATGAAAACACTGGTCCGTCGTGATGTAATACAGCTCACAGAAAATCAGTACTGAGACTATCGAATCATGAGGCCAATCCCAATTCCAATGAAAAAACTACCTAGCAATGCAAATTGCACCTCACCGTCACCCAGCTTTGCCCAACTCCTTGACATGTTTTTGTGGAAACGCGCTCTGACCGGCTCAAGAAGAGAAATGGACAACGACAGCAAACTGGAAAGATGTAGAGGATCGACACAAGGGGCGGGCGGATTGATTGCATCAGGCCGAGTTGTAACAGTGTTCTCTCTGGCACGAGCAGCGACATCCTCGGACAGTCGTGTCTCCCACTCGGCCTCCCATCTGGCCTTGTCCCAACCCTGTGGCTTCTCGCTGGTGATGTAGTGTGCTGTTTCGCGATGTGTTGCAGCAATGCTTTCAACCGCGCGCTCGATTTCTCTCCAACGCAGGAACCGTTCCGCAGCCTCGTAGCGCAAGGATGAGAGGGTCTCTGGTGATCGGAACAAGCCGTTGCGGAGCGTCGAAGGCGAGGAAGGCCTAAAGGAAGACATGTGAGGTCGCGAGGGGAATCTAGTCTGATCCAAGCCATGGCGGAACACGATAACGGGGATATGAGGTGCCAATGTGTCAATAAGATCATTCTCGGTACTAGAAGGTCCTGTGTATAGTGAAAGGTTAGGCTTTTGCGGATGATATGAAGACGGAGATGATAGTTTTCTCACCAAAATCTGTCAAAATTATAAGGGCGGTGTATAACGGGGTCCAAGGTGAAGCAATCAGGTTGGCCAGGGCGACAGACGGCTGGCAGCGATGATCGATCATTTCCAGTAGAGAATGGAATGGTGAATGAATAGCTGGCAGTATAGACGAAGACTAGAATTCATCTGCTCGTTCAAAATGAATCCGCTATGAGAGGTGTGGCAAACGCACATTGCGACGGGCAACCAACTCGACGTTCCGTGATGGTTCGAATTTTTCGAGTCCATGTGCGTCCTTGTGTTCAATCCAGTCGGTCGAAGCACGTAGCACGAAGCCGTCACTGGTTGCCTCCCAGCCACCAGAGTCCACCACGTCTTCGTTGTCATCTAACAACAGGCCGGACACTAGTGTATGATCTTCGACAGCATCCCCAATTACAAGTAAACGGATGTCTCCTAGGGTCTTTCCGTATTGTGTCGGTCGTGGAAGGGCTTCTGGGAGGGTCAGAGATGGGATGATGAGCCCCTGTGTGGACTCCCTGGCATGGTCAGATTGAGGATGTGAATGCGGGGGGCTAGCGGCGGCAGAAGAGAAAAAGAAGGAGGATCCAACGGATGGCAGCGAGGATATCGACTCTGACGGGCTGCCAGGAAGCGAAGGAAGTGCACTCGACCGAGGTGACGATGGCTGTGAAACGCTGGGTGTGGGACAGACAGCGCTAACGTGATGTTCTGGTCGTGAGTGAAGTGCTCGTATCGTAGAAGTGCTCGTCGATACAACGCTCGCCGATTCCATGGTCGAGGACGAGAGAGCGAGGGACAAGAACGGTCGTTTATCCAGCCAGCGCCGTCGTAGCCACTTTACCCAGCTACACGTGTTTGGCCCATCTAACTTGGTAATTCTTCCCCAGTGTCCACAGCGACTCTCAAACACTCATCCTGGACAGCGGCTGCGCGCACGGGACGGCGAGAATAGGAAAAACATGTCCCACACGTTAATATGATCCCCGCATGTGAAGTTCACACTCAAAGAACAAGAAATCGTTCGGGAATGTCTGGGTTCTCCTGCGGTACTAGTCTTGGTATAACGTACTTCCCACTGGCACCCTTCTCATCCAGATAAACAACTCTCTCGACCTTGACCGCTGTCAGTGAGTCTCCAGTATCGCGTGTCCTCACCTGCCATCCCCTTGTGCTACATCCAATGTGAGCAAGCGTAGGGGAACAAACGGATACAATCGAGGCTCCATCAGCATGGGCGGAGACACCACCAAGGATTCACGAAATTTTGTGTGAAGTACGCGGGGGCAGACCGCATCGTCCTTCGGTGATGCGATCATTTAAGATGCAGGAGCACGAACATGACCAAGTAAGGACTTACCAGATCGCGCTGCTCTGCTACCATGAGTAATTGCTCGAGCAACGGACATTGCGAATATATCACTTCTATTGCAGCCAGACTAATTTGCATGCGATAGACAAAGAACTTCCCGAGTCGTTGACGTTAACTCATCTGAGATGGGGGTCCAGGTCGGCCTGATTGTGGAACATATTGAAAAAAACCTCGGGCGGTGCGGATAATAAGAGATCTCCAACGTTACGAGTCCACTCGGCCGAAGGCATATGTAGGTGGACTGTCAGGGTGATCGCTCATAACTGTCCAAATACATCTGTACGGAGACATGTGGCTTTGAATGCAGACGTATCCTACCAGACGCCAATGATTGTCAGTATAGATCAAGCGCGACATGTGCGGGACACATACGAATGCCTGCGAGAGGTCCTCGACACTTATCCCGATAAGCCCATTCTTGTTGGCAGAGGCGATTGCCCCGATGCCTAAATGGGTCACTCTGGGACATCCGATGATGCCCAGATACTCCAACCCTTGAAGGTTTGACCAGAAATGTATCCGTCTCGAAGGTTGATGCCTACTGACAGGAAATAGTTTGCAATTTAATATTTCCATGTGTGACCTCAGGCTTACGTGGAGCGTGAGGCTGCCAAGCGTGTCGCCTGTGATCGAAAACCAGGTGGGAAAAAATGTCCAGAAAGTGAGCGTTGGGCATAATCAACGAGATCTTGCTCAATTGAGTGAGTAAAATTGGATATCATTCCCATTGATCTCCGGCTCGTGCAACTGTGAACAGCCGCTGAGAATCGAGCACGCCTCTGGTCCAGGTACAAGACCTGAGGTTAACGCAATTCCTGATCCCTTGAGCGCAGATTTGTAGTAACTCAGAACGACTATCGAGTGATAGGTCCTTTGGAAAGTCTTTGATCACTACCCGTAGGGGATGGAATGGGACAGATTGACGGCGACTCGCCTAATCTCTCTACATGATGGGTGGGGTGAGGGCATTTAGCCAAAGTTTGGAAGAGCATGAGAACTATCGAGAGACTTGCGCAAAGAGATTTGGTTTTCTTTGTACGGAGCAAGGTTGAATGTGTTGACAAGAAATAGCGTAAATGTGTGCTGAGTGTTGAGAACAAAGCCAAGCTCGAGTGGAAGGAAAGTTACAATACTTATATCTACTTCCACTGACTTATGCCAAAGTAGAAAGCTGACTAATCACAGTCCCAACTTTCTCCCTACCATCATCTTGGAATAATGGACATGGATGACGACTACGCAATGCAGGACCAAGAGTCCGATCCTGTGCAACCTGAAAACGAGGAGCAGGAAGAGGTGGAACAAGCACAGCCAGAGCGCAGAACCGGAAAGTCTCGGGGGTCTATTCACGATGCATTGGATGACGAGGACGAGGATGAAGACGAAGACGAAGAGGAGGAAGAGGATCATCGCGGGAGGAAACGCGCAAAGGCGGGTCTTTCTCGTGATGCAGCCTTCGGGCTTATTCAGACATCATTCATGTGTAGCATCGTCACAAGCGCAATGCAGTCAACCGCTTCCTCGATGTAGAAGCTGAGGTCGATACAGAAGAAGAGGAGGAAGAGGAGGAGGAAGAAGCTGGCGGGGGTTTGTCTCGATGCCACTTTATTGTTGTCACAGCCCTAACTATCTGTTTCTAGATGAGTTCATTGCAGATGCCGGCCTCGAAGGGGATGAAGAAGACATAAACCGAAGAGCAGCTGTAAACGCTCGACTTGATCGTCGAGAGAGAGAATTGAATGAACAAGACCTAGCCAAAATTGCCCAAAATCTACGCGAGCGTTATGGACGTGCTACCGTACGGTATACGGGAGACATGAATGAGGTCCCGCAACGCTTGCTCATGCCTTCGGTGCATGATGCGAACTTGTGGCAAGTTAGAGTCAAGGTATTGCACCAGTACAATCGCGGTCTGGGAACTTTGTTCATACCGCTTTTCAGCCTGGACGGGAACGTGATATTGTGTTCAGCCTTATGCGCAAGGCGATCGATCTTGAGTATACGGCTCAACCGCTTTCGATACTATCCGCTTTCGAACGAGACTCTTTACCGGGCATGATATACGTAGAAGCCCGTGGTGCCCAACAGGTCAACCATGCATGCAAAGGTCTCGTCGGTGTCTACCCTAGCCGTGGTATTACTTTGGTACCCATCGAGGAAATGGCCAGTCTTCTGCAAATCAAGAGGCAGGACTTAACGGTCACTCCTGGAACATGGGTTCGTATCAAACGCGGAAAGTACCAAGGTGACCTCGCACAGGTTATGGATATAACTGAGAATGGCGAGGATGTTGGCCTCAAGTTCATTCCTCGTATCGATCTTAATCCAAGGGACGACGCGAGCGTGGATGGACGCAAGCGGAAGAAAGCTGTCGCTGGAATTTCTACGATGCGGCCTCCACAACGGTTCTTCAATTACGAGGAAGTAGTCAAGGTATATGGTCGCAAACAAGTCTCCAAACGGAATCAAGTTTATGTCTTCCAAAACGATACGTACAAGGATGGTTTTATTGAAAAGGATTTCAAACTTTCGGCGTTACACCTGGATGACGTTAACCCCACTTTGGATGAAATCACGCGCTTTACCCGCGGTCAAGACGGTGCAGAGAACGAGAACCCAGTGGACCTCTCTATTATAGCTGAAGCATCAAGAAAGGCAGCGATCTCCGTTCTCCAACCTGGAGACCACGTCGAGGTCTTTGAGGGAGAACAAGCTGGTGTGCATGGTGTCGTCGATTCGATCAGCCAGGATGTTGTCACTATCACTGCAGTTGGCGTGGACATTGACGGGCAGAAGGTCGACGTTCCAGCTCGCAGTGTCCGCAAGCGGTTCAAACCAGGTGACCATGTCAAGGTGATGACCGGTCAAAATGCAGACGAGTCTGGTCTTGTCGTGTCTGTTTCTGACAATGTAGTCACGTTCCTATCCGACATGTCAATGCAGGAGGTAGTTCCTTTTGCTTGCGATGTTACTATATACTCAGAACGTTTTCCAATGTTTCGATTTAGGTTTCTGTATTCTCGAAGGATCTCCGAGAGGCTGCTGAAGTAGGTTCCGGCACCAACATTGTGGGCAACTATGAGTTGCATGATCTGGTTCAACTTGAGTATGTGCACACTGTACGATGGCTTTCTGGTGCTAATGTGATTTTTAGTCTACAAACTGTGGGAGTCATCTTCAAGACCGAGCGCGATTCCTTCCAAGTGCTTGACCAGAACGGTCAAGTGCGCCTTGTCCAACCTCATCAAATATCTATGCGCAGGGATTCCAATCGTGCAATTGCAACCGATTCTGAGGGTCACGAGCTTCGGGTCAATGACAATGTCCGAGAAGTGGATGGGGAGGTGCGTTCACAGTTAAGGTTCGCTTACCTGTTGTCAAATGTTGCACAGTGTCGTAAAGGCAGAGTGCTGCATATTCACCAATCATTTTTTGCTTTCTTACACAACCGTGATGTTCCCGAGAACGGTGGTGTATTTGTTACCCGCGCCCGGTCACTGGCCTCGCTAGCGCCAAAGGGCAATCTTGTCAAGCCGGGTACAGATCTCGGTAAAATGAACCCACATGTGGCGGGTGGTGCAACTACGGGAGGCATGGTTGGTTCTGCCATGGGCCGCGGTCCTCGGGATCGAGACATTGGTGCTCTCGTCACTGTCATCAAGGGACCGCAGAAAGGTTACATTGGTATTATCAAAGACACTAACGGAAATCTTGCCCGTGTTGAATTACATACTGGGAACAAGGTCATCACCATCGATAAGCAGAAGCTCCATCGTAAATTGTAAGTAGCACATATGAAGCTGACGTTGTAGTTTCTAACACCCCTCATCTTAGACCCGATGGAACACTCATCCCTCTCAACAAGCCTTATAATTCGGGTGGTGGACAGGGTGGTTTCAAGACTCCGGGAGCGCCAGCACGGACATCGAACCCTTATGCACAAGCGACCGGTGGCCGCACACCCGGATGGACAGGTGGCCGTACACCAAATCCGTACACGAGTGGTGACGGAAGAACCCCCGCGTGGAACGCTTCATCGAGAACGCCGAATCCATGGGGTGGCGACGGTGGCAAGACACCCGCATGGAACCCCTCGTCGCACACCCCTAACCCATACCCAGATAGTGGTGGGGCACCGGCGTGGAATGCCTCTTCACGGACACCTAATCCGTACCAGGAAAGTGGCAAAACCCCTGCCTGGAATCCCTCCCCACGAACACCCAGCCCATACACTAACGAGAGCTGGGCCAATGATGGTGGCAGAACACCCCGTCCGTGGGGAGGCGGTTGGGAACCGGATAACAATACATTAGGAAATACATCACCCGCACGGCCGGCCGATGCGGGTTACGCTCCGTGGGTAAGCACCACCAAAGCCCATATCTACCGTAACTGATGCATTTTGATAAAAGACTGCACCTACGCCATTTTCTGCTCCGACCCCAGCCGCATCGTATCCAAGTGCGTCAACGCCTCGTACCATGGGATCGGGAGGCTTTGTGCACTCGGCCCCGACACCAGGGGTTTTGGCTACGGCCGATGTCGATTCGGGTCAGTGACTGTCATTATCGGTGGAAGAATGACGTCTAACCCAGCTGCTCTCAGCTCCTAACTGGTTGCTAGATCCACTCTTCAAGAACAAGAAGGTACTGATGGAAATCACGGGCACGTTGGGTAACTGGCATGATGGAGAGTTCGAGGGTGCCAAAGGCTTCGTGATCAATGTGTTTCGAACTCCTGGAGACACACTCATCACCATCGAGCACATTGATCCAGATCGAGCGGGTACCACCGTGGAGGTACCGATTACCTATCTCAGTCCTGTTCGTCCGAGTCAAGTGGGCGATCGCGCCCTTCTGTTGGAAGGAAGTGCCAAGGGCACTGAAGTGATCTTGAGTCAACTGGTGTTGTCGGATATGTGGCAGGTTTCCAAGTCGTTGAGCTCCGAGGTATTCACTTGCGACGAGAACGACATGGTCAAACTTCATATCCAAGGTTGAGTGTGGTTTTGATTCCTACAGTCTACTTTGCATTCGTGCGCTACGCTCGTAATTTATTTTATTTTTGTCAAGTCGCGTGGGAAGTAAATTATCGTTGACCTTGTCTACGAAAATGTCGTTTCTTGTGGGGTCCCTCGCGGGCACAGTCGCGACGGGAGGGGCAAGTCATCTTCCACTCGAGCGAGCATGTCCTCCTAACTGGTACACTGGCACCGGCAGGTATACTATGGATTCTCGAACCTGATACAAACCAAGTACGTCTCAATTACATCCGTGTTGTCGTGTCCTCTTACTGACCCATCCAAGAACCGCTCAACATCGTCACGAGTGCGTCTGCACAATGTCGTGCTTGCTTGTATGCACTGACGCGAACTTGTTCTCTCTGCATCGCAAGTCTACACGCACTTTCCGAACGACTCGGAGATGCGTCGGCGACGCTCCCAGGCCCGCTCGCGGCGTCTGCGAGGATCATCCAACGCCCGTTCACAACGATGCTCCAATCCCAATGGAACGAGCACGTTGCCAACGTCTTTTCGACCGTTTGGGGATGGGAACGACGTGTGTCGGATTGGACAAGAAAGGTGCTGTATGGAGGGATATCCTAATACTCGTTTCTACAGCACCATTCAGTGCGGAAATAACCATGTACCCTGTTGATGGGCGGGCTGAACATGAGTTATAGACATCTACTGGTTGGTAAGAAAACAGGTTATAATATCCCATATGTCCGTCTTGGTCTACGCTCTATCATACATCTGCAGGGCGGTGCTTCGCTTCCTCAACGTCCATAGGCTTGATAATATTGTGAATTATACCCTTGCGGTGGTGGCATCGTCTGGTACTGTGTCGGTGGTCGTGGAGTAGTGCTCGAGGGAGGGAGAGGAGAGGAGTATTGCATAGGAGGTGGGGGTGCACGGAATGTCGTACTAGCTGGAAATCCTGGTGATGGATACGAACGGGAAGGTTGTGATGGTGGTGGCGGTGGCGGGGGCAGGAACGGTGACTGCCTTGGAGGGGCGGGTGGTGGCAGCAAGACAGATGGTGACGATGATGGTGAAGCAGTGTACTGTGATGAACCGAATAACCCGAGATTGGCATATGGATCGGAAGGTGCAGTTGTTGTTGGGTACGAACTACGTGGTAACTGCGGTGGAGGCGGAGGAATATAAGAGGCGGGACGCTGAGGTTGAGCAGCGGAAACGGGGTTCGTAAATGATGTCCGCTGCGGAAGCATTGCGGATGGGCTAGTCCCTCTCTGCAAACTCATTGACGCAAATGACGCCTCAATGGAAGGCGGTGAACGAGGCGACGGTGGGACGGGAGGCTTGTTGTCGACTGGAGGAGCGGGTGGCTTTGCAGTGGACAGCCGTTGTTGTACTTCTGCCTGCCCTGCTAGCTTCTCGCGCTCAGAACGTCTCTCCGCAACGAAAGACTTCGCGTTGCGAGAAAGCACCGCACTTAATTCTGTGAGTTGAGTGTAGAATTGCAGGCCTTTGCTACGCGCGGAGATTATCTGTGAGTGGGTGAGTTAGTACGAGCATGGAGATGAACCCACGTCAATCCATCCCGGACTTCCATGTAACCATCGCGTGCACGCGAAATTCGTCGAATGGCATCTTTCTTCTGTTTCTCTCCTTCTTCCCACTTCTTTGCACCGGGTCCACGTCCTGCAACGTCTCTGAGACTTTTCCACAAGCTCTGAACCTCTTGCAAAGCGATCTGCTGATGGTGCACGGTAGCAGCTAGTCGTTGCTGATATGGTCTAAACTTTTCGAGCTCAGAAGCGAATAAAGTGGGCTCAACACCCGTATTGCGACGGTTGAGGAGGAGAATATGTGAAACGTCATCTGCTTGGACCTAAACATCGTGAGTAACAAAAGCGGCGCATCAAAAAGTAAAGGCACCTTGTCCTTCAGGTCTTTAAGGACTTCGTTCCGTTCGTACGCAATCTTCTGTATCCTTCCAAGACGTTCTTCTATCTCGGATGTATATTGTCCAATTCGCGCACGTTCTTGTTCATCGTGAGTTTCATCCAAGTCAAGTAAGCTCTCTCCATCACCACGTTGTATGCGCTGACGAAATAGATCCCCTAGACCAGATGACAGCATCAATGATATGTCTCCTTTCACGGTGTCCCAAATCGCAAAAACTTGCTGGTCAGAGGCCGCAGCTGCCTCGAGAGCGTTCAGATGAGACTTTAGATCTTGTCTCAGGGACTTGTTTAGGGATGCAGAAGGTTCTTGTATCCACAAATGATCATACTTGACCCTCATCGCCTCGCACTCGCGTGATTCGACGTCCAGATCGCGTGACATGGATTCGAGCTCCGTTTTCACAGTATCCTTGAGGCGGGACAATTCACGCATGAGTGCGTCGATGCTTTCTCGGTCTTCCATGACCCCGATATCTTCCTTCCAACGCCGTACCTCCAACGGGACCTCGTCTTCGATGCCCATCCCTCCCTCTGCTGCCATAGCTTTGAACCGCCCGAGACCTTCCCGTACCCCCATGGCCTCCAGTGCACTGCGTGCTTCGACCTCTGCGCTCTCGGCATCCTCCGCCTCTTTCCGAACTAACTTTGCTTTCTCCTCGGAGTATACGCTCGCGCTTTCATGCACGCTCAGAGGGATAAGCTTGATGAAGATGTCTTGTCCGATTATCTTTTGCACTTCGGGAGCACTGTATATTTCTTGGATAGTGACAGGAGTAGCCACCGATGCCTTTTCGATGTTGGGTAGGGCATCTGGAGAAGAGAGAACGGCGTTATAGATAAGATCGTTGTCGCGCTGAGCTTCGTTCTTGCGGTCAGTGCAGACTTGGAGATGAGATTTAGTACGCTCGAGAATGGACGTGCCGGCGTCGGCCGGTAGGGTGGGTGAGACGTGTGACCAAAGGGCGGAGAATGATTGGGCAGAGCGGTGACTTTCTTTGGCAAGGGTCTCCGCGAGAGTGAACCGCACGAGGGAATCGCCATGGTTGCCTGCTTTACTATCAACTTGTGCGCGGTAGAATTGGGCGAGCGAACCGAACAACTTGGATTTGATCTGGAATGGGGTTGAGATGATAGCCAAACGGTCCGGATCGAGGATATACCTGTATGAGTGTTACCCAATTGCGATCAAAGACGCCTTTTCCCATGAAGTCTTTTACTTCCTCGGAGAGGGATCCATACATGGACGCGGCCTGAGACGCGATCTTTGCCACGAGTGCGTTTGCTTTCTTTTCTTCGACACATTTCTCGAGAAAGACCTCGGTGGCCTGGGCGAGAATGAGGGCTACCAGGAACTTGATCACCTCGCGACTGAGGTCCGTTGATGGTGCGTGGAGAAAGTTCTCATTGATGTATGTGAGCATGCCGGAGCAGGTCCGAAAGTAATGGAATGCGAGCTTCAAGCCCTCGGGATCGGAGCGATTCTGAGATGCGGCGATGGCGGAGTGGGTGGCAGCGATCTGGAAGAGGATGGACGCCTTCTCATAGGCAATGGAGGTCTGGGTAGTGACCTTGTTGGTGAACGCATCGTGCCAAGAGAAATTGACACGAATCTCGGAGAAACGGAGCTCGAGGAGTTCGAGCTGGCCGAAATACTTGTAGAGGAGATCGCGGCCTGTGAATTGGATGAGCGGTGGGCAAGAATTGCAGGAATGGGATGATGAACAGACCGGTCATGTCGCTTCCAGCACCCTTGACCGCATCCTGTCTGCACCGTTGGAGTGCCTGACACTCCTGGGCATATGTGTCCGGGTTCTCACCGTACGACTTTGCGATGAGATTGCGGATGGGCGTCGTCCAGTCGACCTCTTCGGTGGTCTTTTTGGGGATGGCGATCATCGGGGACTGGTGGGAGGACATGATGATGGTCAACGACAAGACTGCGCATATTCACGTCAGTTTTGTTGATTCGTATTTGTGTCTCAATCCTAGTTCCAATGTCGCAACCAGCTTCGAGCGAGAATACCGTCAATCAAAAGGCACGTCCATTTTGCTCCAAGTCTTGGAGTCTCTACTGATTTTTGGCGACAGTACGACCGGTGTTGTACGTCTCGTTTGTCGCTCTACGTCTTGTTCAAACACTAACCATTTCTGCAGTGGCCGATCTGCTCGTCAAAACGTATGCTCATTCTCGCCTCTCTCGCCGTCTGTTCGTTGACTCGCCCTCAGTGGTGTAGGCTTTGGCGTCGGAGTAGTTGCCTCTGTCATTCTCTTCCGAAGTGCGTTTCCTCGTTCGTACAACATTCCTGGTTCACAAGTATTCCCCAGGACGCACTTGGCCCATAGCACTCTCGTCAGGCTTCGGCATGGGCGCCGCCTACGCTGACTGCGACCGCTCGTTCAATCCCGCACGCGTTCCCGGCACCCGCATCATAACACAACCACAGGAGACCAAATAGACCACCTCTTACAGAGGGATGTCCATTCGTGCGCGTACATGCTGTTTAGAGATATCTTTTTCCACAATGCATAGAACATCCACCACCACAAGACCGAATTCATGAGTCACCACGCGTCCCGATTTTTTCCGTTCCTTCACCTAGCGTGTTCTCTGGCTGTCTGGAAGGTCCACTGTGGTGTGGAGGGAGCGTCCTCTGTGGTTTTCCGTGCACAAGCCGTTCATACAACACGTCTGTCACGAGTCCGCAACACAGCCGTTAGACATCCTGCTCGCTATTGTAAACAAATGTATGGCCGACGCACATGCAGTTGCACCGATAATAGGCACTGTGACGATAACCATGCGTAGTCTTTGAGCTTGCGGGCGCAGCTTTTGACCCATGACAATGAGGTGCGCGCTCTGAATCCAATGTTACTGATGCGTGAGAAAATGCCTAATGAATGAGTTTACTACACAGCATCGACAAACTGGCCATCCCATAAGCGAGGATGCAGCTCAGGTTTTGGCTCGCTAAACCCTCCTTTACCCCTTTTAGACTCGCTTATGGGTCTTTTGGCCAATGGGAAACTTGCAAAGTGTCGTTGGATGAGTACGTTATTTTTCAACTATGCAGATGACTAGTACCAGCAAACTAACTTTAACCGAGAGTTTCATACATTTACATCTCATAAAGTATCTGCAAATATAAACCAGGACGCAATATCAAGAAAATGGGATCCGTGTGCTAGAGGCTAATGATCCTCGTTCCGAAGTCGGAGACAGTGTATGGAAAGTTGGGTCCAGGACAGCACATGAACATCAGTGAGGTCGGAATATCAAGGCGATGTGCGAGGGCTGCCACCGTCTGTGGATTAAAGTCCCCTTCGACGAACAGCTGTAATGACGTCATGAGTCATTTGTTTGCCCGATAAAAAAGGTGATTGCACCAAATCAACAGTGATCTCCGGGAAAGCTTCATCCAAGACTATACAATGAACATGACGTCTAGCTTCATATACTCTAGGCAAAAGAACACACGCACTCTTCGCATTGGCCTCCATTTCCGACGGCACTGTGCCCTTGTGAAAATGAACCATCTTTAAGCATGAAGTCTCCTCATTTTGTTGGACGTAAAGTATCATGTTGAATAATTGATTGATCTATATGAGACATGAGCGAAAACGCCTCGGCATCGAGTCTGCATTCCCGTACTTCATCGGTCCTCGCCAACAAACAAACCTCTTGCTTCTTCATCCTTTTCATGGCATGGATCAAAACTCCTCCCCAGTTCTGTGTTGACCTTAGTCGATGGAAGAGAGGGATTTGGTCATAGATCCAATATCCCCAGCGGAGAATAGCAACCTTGTTGCCCGTGATTGAAAAAAAGAAGAGTAATGCAAGAAAGTAGAGTGCAAACCAACTAAGGACACATCAACTTTGATGACCCATCATGCAAAATACAACACTCACCCAGCAATGGTTGGATCGATGGCAATATTTCCCGCAAATACTGCGACTGCCACAAGAACGGCACCGATTACGCTGGACGACGAGCAGCGTGATAGACGTGGGAGACGAGGACGTGAAAAACGCAGTAAAACAAGTGAGAGAGGGAAGAGCGTCATCACTGCAAGCCACACGACGGAAAACCTATCGCGGGTGATTAACCACTCGCATGTAGAACCACACAGATAGTGAACTACCCACATCTTTGAGACAACAGTCAAATTTGCTCCGGTGCTGGCGTAAATTGCACCGCTAAAGCCAACAAAGGACAAAATTGCGACATACAGAGCTCCCGTACATGGTAGGGTAGCTAGGAATGTGCGAGGGAGCACATGGTCATGGGCCAATTCCGCCAGGAGTTCACAAGCACTCGTTATGCCTATGCCGATCAGACGTCAGCAAAGCAAAATCACAAAATGGATCTCACCTCACCGGTAATAACTCCTGCACAAAGAACGATTACAGCATCTATAGCCACCCAGATTCGTAGCCAGCGTCCGGCTACCTACATTACCCGTGATCACGAAGACGCTAGAGAAAAAATCAATCAAACCTCTTGGGCCAGCAGACTAAGCACGTTTTCTTGCGTCTGCACATTCAATGGAAGCAATGCTAACACGAACAACACCATAGTAGGACTCAAGATTACAGCCGAGATATGGAGGTTACGCAGAACCTTTGAGTAGGTGCCTGGTCGCATCTTGGCCGCGTAAGCCGGAGCACCTGCAACAAGCGTTCAAAACGATCTTCTTGGTTGCGGAACTCCCCTACATTCAAACCCGGTCAAACCTAGCATACCAATACACACTCCATAAAAGGCCTGTTTAAAAATGGACGCGGGCGAGGACAATCCTGCTTGGCCAGCCACCCAGTTCTCTCGGAGTTGGAGAGTACCAGTAGCAGCCCACGCCACGATGGATGCAATTGCAAGGGTAAACATTGTGAGAAGCTACACACACGCTGTGGATTAGTTTGCCTCGACCGATGCTAAAACCACCAGTTACATACATGAAATGCGAGCACACCGCTGGCAATTCTTGCACTTTCTCTAAGTCCCATGAGGCTGATCGCAGTGAAGAGAATGAATACAAGCAAGGATCCAATGTAGAGCGGAAATGGCAAGGCAACCTCCCCAGCAAGATACGAGCTAGCAGTGGCCGCCGACACGACGGCAGTTGCAGCAAAATCAAGCAGGAGAAGCGCTACACCGACGAGTGCCACGGACTTGCTCGACCCGTTCAATCTGTCAAGTTGAAAAGCATGTTTCTTGATGGATACTTTGGCAAGTAAATATCTGGTAGCACTTACAGGTAGGTGTACGGTGCACCACTTATTGGCAAAGCTGATCCCAGCTCCACCATAATTGGGCGCCAAAGAAACAATGTCAAGGTGGCAATAAACATGGAAATAGGCGAGCTTTGAATTCACGGAGAGCATAGTTATTTAACTGGTGAACAAGGTAGAACACCGACGAACTCACTATACACCAGATATAGCGAATATGCTAGGGATGGTATAGAATACGCCACCCAAAACATCGTTGGCGGCGAGTGCACTCGCGGCGAACTGACCCAGTACGCGTTGGTTTTGGAGTTCAAGGAGTGCATTGCGACCATGCAAGAGGTCATCCCAAGAGAGTGCAATCTTGAAGATGGAGCCCCAGCCGGCGAATTCAAAGTCGTCAGAGAGGTTCAAGAAGCGTGAAGGGACCGCTCTGAGCTTGGGCTTGCCGGATGTACGTGTTCGCTGACGACGGAGAACGATATCAAACTGCGCTTGGTCAGAGGTGGGCGGTTCTGCCACTCGTGCATGAGTTCAGGTTTTAGAGGGTGCAGCTACAATGTATACCGCGTTCCGTTGTCGAGTTATCTCTGTCGCCAGAGAAAACACGAGTGACACCGTGATCTAGCAATGTTGAAGGCGTGTCCATGGTACTTGGCTGAAGCCGCTGAACACGGCAAGGGTGTCGAGTACCAGTGAGGGTTGCGAGTTTACTCCCTGACAACCACTGCGTTAAATGACGCCGCGCAGAGACAAAGACATACTGGACCTCGCTTACGGTATCCTTCCACCAAGCTGGACCGTGACAACGCGGCCAACCTCGCTTGCATCGATGTCAAATTATTTTGGAGGCCCCTGATCCGCACAGCTTTCGGGGTCCGAGAGTCTTTGGTTCTCCGGAGTCAAAGAAAGCAAATGTCGGTAGTGAACGTGCGACTCACTCGTCAGAAAACTTGAAGTAGTAGTAAAAGCACAAGAGCCTATGCTACCACTCGACGATCCGAATGCGACTCGGGTATTCTATTCCATGATAAGCTCTCCAGACACCTACCGTCGTTCATGTCCCCGGCAGGCCTGAGTTTTTGCATGACTTGATGGTTTCGCAATAATCCGACAGAACTTGAAGAGGCCGTCATTGACTAATCAGTGCGGGTTGAACGGTATGATACCAACACCAGAGATTATGACATTTCATGGACATTTTCATCTGGCCACAATGAAAATGTCATAATCCCCGATGTGACCGTCCTTAAATTTAGTTGCGCGACCTGCGGGCCCATCTATCACACCGCAGTTGATTGATGCTATCATATCACCAATCCGATCCGGAGCCTACCTTACCCGGCGGGCCCGGGCATTCAGCTGACCAGTGTGTTATTCTTGTGATCATCATCCGTCCACACGTCAGGCAGCCAGCGCGCCGCGATTGAAGCTATGTATGAATCCACCAATCAGAGCTCGGATAAAGCTATTCTCGTCTGCTTTGCAGATATCGGACGTGGGGCCCCAGCGACTGATCCAAGTTCAAGATCAAAACACGAGCTATGACTTCGTGCTGCATAATGAATCGTACATCCAGACTCCCGCCTTGTTCCACGTTTCTCAATATCATACGAGGAAAAGAACAGGAGTAACAAAGATCGTAAGATCGTCATTCTGGTCCATGTTCATGGCGGTTTCAACGGCCTCCTTGCATTCTTCTGCATCGCGACTTTCGTCTTGACAGAGCAGTGATAGATCTAGACCTGTAGTGCCTTTGCACGAAGCCTCTGCATGTCGTTGGGAGAGACTCGGCAGACTGCGATGGTGCACTCAATCTGTGGTAATGTGAAACAATGCGGTGGGGACGAAGGGACCAGGGCTAGAGAATACAGTGGCTCCGAGTGTTGTGCACGCCCCCAAACAAGTTCATTCGACACAGATACGTACGTGTTCGTACTTGTACTACCGCAACGGGTCATTTCCTGCAGTGAGGTCGCGGACAACATAATAGCTAAAAAAGAGAACTTTGAACGTGAGTGCAAGACCTGCATGCAATACGGCAACAACAATGATAAGAAGTCGTGTCGCTTTTGCATCCGCCTACAATGCGGTCATGTCAACCCAGTCGACAGCATGTACGATCAGGAACAACTTACGCTGGAAAGAATGGGGTACACATTCACCCCGAGGTAATAACCAGAAAAACCAAAAGCCAAGCCAACGAGAACCCAACGTGTAATGGATTCGGGTACCACGCATAGCATCTGTCATCATGGCGTTAGTACTCCGACAATGTATTCATGCCACAACTTACTGAGACAGGAATCCACACAAAGAGTGCATAACCCCACACACCGAGGGCATCCACGACGCTCCATTCACCAACACCCAGGTACCGCAAGGATAGCCAGAGAGCTACGGGTACGCCAAAGCTGTACACATAGACAATTGTTGCAGCGAGGCCCAACAGCCCAAAGTCATAATCGTATTCGGCGCCGGGCGCAGAGAGATACTTGGAGATGCTGGCAGCAAGTGAAGAGGAGAGAAAGAGCGCAAGAATAAGTGTCGTGGACACCCAGAAAGGACCGTACAAGTCAGAGCCAGAGGAGAGGTTGGTCAGGTAGGATGGGGAGAATGGGAGTAACGTCGTGTAACAACGCTTCAAAACTGTGGAAGTGTCGACGTCGAAATAGGGTTGATAGTATTCAACCGTCCAAAAGCCGGAAGGGCTTTTCGGTGAAGCCCCATGATCGGCAAGATAGCCTGGTCAGCCCACATGAGGCACATGCATTCAACGAGGAACTCAAAAGGTGAAATGTACCGCGGTCAATGTTGGGGGTCGCGGGCTGTGCTCCAGCGTCGGTCGCACCAAGGAATGCTGTAAACGAGAGTTAGTGGGTATCTTTTTGGCTTGGTACTACCACTGCCTACATTTGAATTCAAGGTCGTCTGGGCCCTCCTCCAGATGCTGCGAGCAGGATAATCGCACATGGCCTGGATTGGAGACGTATTTGTACTCACTTCATCCGCATCTACCGCCACGTATGCCATTGCAAGAGTTTCAGGGTTTCAGCTGGTGTAGCGCAGTCGCGACATCGAGCGAACAAGGGCGCGCACACAAGCCACGTGACATAGGCATGATGTAAGACTACCACAAATTCAAGTTTATAGTCCCACCCACGAACGATACTTCTCAACCTCGGCCGTGTTCTTGTCAACAATCCGCTGTACTTCATCACCCCATACCTCTACCGGGCGGCGGCGTTCCTTAGCATTATCAATACCAAGGCATTCCCTCGAGTGCTTGTCTGCCTCCGCAAACTCGAAGACAACGCAATTCTCTGGAACCAATGGCTTTAAAGGATCCCAGCGGAGCAACTGTGGGCGAGCAGGGATATTGTGTGGTGGCACAACAGATCGCCCAAGATACAGATCCTCGAATACGAGCGCAACATCGTCCTCGTTAATCGGCAATTTGCTAGGTTGTGAGAGTAGTGAATACTGGATGAACGAATGTACTGGAGTCCCACATACTTGATCTGCCCGCCGACGAATTTTGATTCACGATGAAGCAAGTCTCTAAGGAGACGCTCGTATAATTTTCGACGGTTTTTAATCGGTAAAGGGTTTAAAATGGGCTTCTTTGCCATCTCGCAGATCACATAGGTGGCTATATACAAGCCAAACAGAGATGGCAAGGGGCCTACGACCTAGTGAGGTACAGCACCAAAAGGTAAATGTATATGAAACAAGCACGCACCAAGTACAGGCAATATCCGAACTCTAAAATCATCGAATGCGCCCAATTCCTTGACGTCCCCTTTCTGGAACTCTTCCTCGGGCAATGGCAACAGTTTAACGTCTCCAGGAACCTCGGTGGAATAGACAACAGGTATACCTGATGAGACGCCCTGGAGACGTAGTCCCCGCCTCACAGAACGTGCGAGGGGATCGTATATAGTGTAAGAAATATCACTGATTTGTATGCGAGTGGGGTCACACTTGGCGCCGGCACCCATAGATGAAAATACCTGGAAGCCAGCAATCAGCTCCAATCACCGTCGTCTACCCAGGAACGAGAATATACCCTGATATCGTGATCATGACAATATTTAAGAAGGTCCACCTTTGTCGTTATATTATCAATTGCGTCTTTGACAAAGGGGATGAAACCGTGCTTCAATGTCGAAAAAAAAAACCCTGCTTACCTATAACCCAATCAGCGCCTTCCAACAGCTTCCCGCCATCTTCCTTCCTCCAAATCTCCACGCGACTATCTACTTCCACCCAACGTGAAATCTGTCTTAATGTCCGTTCAACGCACCCCACCTTGGGAGTTCCGACGTCAGAGAGCGTGGCCGTCGCATGCCGGTTAAGCGACGACAACGTCACATAGTCAAAGTCAATGAGCCGTATTCTCGAGACACCGCTGCAAAATTGAAATCAAGCCCGACCCGGGACGGAGAGGGATGCATCCAAGTACGCACGACCGAACCAGCATGACCGCAACCCAGCTACCGACACCCCCGCAGCCTACAATGACCACCGTACCAGCGCGGACGTGGGCCATCCCCTCCTCACCAAAGAATGAGTAATTTCGCGCGAGTTGTTGTTTAATGAGGTCTTCATCGTATCCACCTATGCGATCGGGGCGTATATACATCTTTTCTGTCGGCCCCTCTTCAGTCATCATCGGAAGTCTAAGAGTCGAAGGTTCTTCATGAACGGTTATAGACCGAAGAACATCTTCATTGAGGCCTCTTCGGCGGTCTCTCCGGTGGTATGCATTGTAGGCGGCGAACAGTGCGGAAGTTATCACACAGGCGGACGCCGCAGTGAGGACGAGTTGAGTCCGATGAGACTGAGAGGACAAAATGTTCATGGTTGACACGCTGACGCGTAAGTGTTGAACGGTGCTACATACCAGCAGCTCATTGGGAGTGAGAAAATCGTGACCATTGGGGTTCCGCTCGTACTATACACTGCTACATGTCGCCAACAACTAGAGATACCAGAGCCCAGTTCGCTATAATAAATACCGGTATAAAGTAATGTCCCATGTCATGTGTTGATACATCGCATATCATGTTCTTCTTTCCATCTTCCATTGCGGTGGTATCTTGGAGGCAAGGTCATCACTTAGGTGACGTAAATGAGGGTGCGCCTTTGGACATTGATGATACAGAGAGTGATGAAGGCGCCGACGAGAACGCCAGTAATAATACACGAGGCCGTCTCAACGAGTGAATGTGACCGGGCTTTCCGCGGTCCTGCAACGTCGTGCTCCGGGCACGGTGAGTCAGAATGCGCCTCCGTAGGAGAGCGTTGTTCTTGCTGCAGTTGTTGGTGTATGATGATGGTGGGAGCAAGGATAACCGTTGCTGGACGGGAATTATCCGAATCTTCTGCGGGTCGGACAACTAAAGCGACATCCTGCGTCGCGGAGGGTACGGGAGCCGGATTGGTGGGTACAAAGCGTTCAACAATGGAGGGCGGGGGGGAGGGCGGAGGGGAGAGGGGCAGAGTGGGTAGTAACACAATGTTTTCTTCGGGGTCATCTTTCTCATTTGCGGGGTCAACGCTAGATAATACCTCAGCTTCTTCGTAATCTTCCACGACGCGTTCAAGGTCTGTTACGACACCCCGCAGTCTGCGAACTTCCTCGTTGACCTCCGCTTTCTGTTTCTCTCGGACCTCTTCGGCGACGGCTTGAACGAGCGACCTGATGACTGTCCACATTTCCAGGTGGTCTCGTGACCACCATTGGGCGGGCCACTGTGCGATCATAAAGGCAAGAGTGCAAGCCTTGTCGGTCGCTCCCAAAAAATCCTTTGCAACAACGCTGTGGAACCATGGTCTAAGGAAGGCCATCGCTAAGCGTACAGAGCCTCCCGTTGCATCACGGAGGCGATGCTCAGCGGAGAGTCGCAAAAACTGGTCAGACATATCTTGGCAAAATTGCCGGAAACTCGGTTTTCGTTCCATGGTGTCCCAAGACAATGCATCCAATGAGAACGGTGATAACTTGGGGTCGCGGTCGGGGCGGAGGAAGTAGGACGGAAGTTTATCGATCAGAGAAAGCAGCGGGACAGAGGCTAGAACAGCTGGAGCGGGAATAGCCCCGTGCACAAGAACGTCCTGCGATTCCAATGCGTATCTATACCACTTCCAGTAATCAAGGTGTCTCCTAGGCGATTGAGTCAGTAAACTCGAATGAGATGGGATGAGAATGATATATATTGACAAGTGGACTTACTCTCTGGGTGTGCCTTTCCGCAGCAATTCCAACGCGGTGGCCGCTCGACCCGCGAGCTTCCTCGCGTCTATGACCGCGATCTCGACATCATGTTTTAGACCGACCCTGTAGCGGCGAGTGGCCTCCCAGATTGCCCAGACAAAGCTGAAGGTGGTCGAGATGAACGGGGACATATGTCTCTGGGTCCAGTCCATGTGCTGTGCAACGTCCCGGTACGTGCAGGCTGAGGCGACAGACTCGCCAGAGGCAAAGGAGGAATCATTGAGCTGCTCGGCAGCTCGTGTGAAATACTCATTAAACTTTTGACCGACGAAGTAGGGCTCGGTCGCATTGTCGAAAATCTGTGAGTGGGACTTGGGAGTATATACGCGGAAGAGAAAAGGATTATCCTGGACGAGAGAATCGAAAGAGAATTCAGAGCTGAAGCCATACTGGGGAAGGGGGCTCCCTGCGATGGGGCTCTGGAGTGGGCGAGTCGAAAGCTTAGGATCGTGAGTAGCGGTAGCCATCGTCGGGGGTCAGAAAGTCGGGAGAAGACGATGGGACATGTAGTAAGGGTTTTCTACCACCGGGAGAGTGGGCCTCGTGTTAAGCAGGCGTTATCAATGCCTATCCCAGGCATGAGCATGGCTCATGGCACGTGTACTCCGTGCGGCGAGCTACTAGTAGACAATCAGGAAGATTGCGAAATTCGCGACTGCAGCTTGCTGGTGGACTCGTCGAACCACCGCCATTCGCGAACTGTAAGTAGTCGAACTTGGTGGACTTGGTTGACGTCTTCGCCGTCGTCTGGCACGACACCGCGCGAGCTGTAGCAAACTTCAAGAGACTCGGCGCGCCGCAGTTGCATCGTGTTTGCACTGCCTGCGCCACGAGGACCCGAGATATCATTTCGCCAACTCGATCATACCCTGTGCATGCCACGATGATGCAACTTGCCATCGCTGTGGCATAGATCCGCTTGTCGGACCCGAGCTCGGCGAACTGTTAGATTCTAAATCAACAAGTCGGGGAGAAGCCGTTGGGTTTTCCACAGCAACTCATCGCAATGTCCCAGGCAATCTGATCTCAATTGGTGTCCCTCTTTCAGAGATATGGTATGGATGCTTAATTGCATCAGATTTTCGACGGGAATCCATCTGATGTCACAGGGTAGGTCCATTCTACTTCAGTGGGTCTTGACGGCCATTCCACCAGCCCAAAATATTATGAAGGCACGCCTTATCATGGAGGTACCCCTCATCTTGTGGCGTTTATGCGGCTCTGTGCAGTTTTTTGCCACGTTCGTAAACAAGTTTTGCAATCATTCATTGGTTCTCCCTGCTCAGGGGCGTTAAATCCCGCACAGAATGGCAATCCAGCATGCGGCTGGTGAGTGCAGAATATCCACACCTTCTTCTGAACCATCAAAATGTAGTATTACCAAGATCCAACACATCAACTGATCTTGGTTTTCTTGACAACAAAAGTTGTCACTTGGTATATTGACCAAATCAGCTAAAGGCCGTTCCATTGCCGATGGGCTGGTTGATCTATCTCTCCCAGCTGTATAAAATCCGAAGTACTTTTATTCTACTTCTAGCACGGATGAAAGCTGTCCGCGATGGCCCCATTGTACCGTCTAGCCACTGGTGCTCTCCTTGATATCACCTCTCGTAGAACTGTCTCTGCACCCTTCAGCCATTCAGCCATTCACCCTTCTGCCCTTCTTTCAACTGCACCATTTGAATCCCCCAGCGCCCCAGAGATATTCGATATATTCGACGCCCCTGTGCGGCTTCGAGAGAGGGAAAACACTGATGAGCCATTAAAAGCACTCTATTCTGCGGAGGGTGTGTCATCAAGAACAGGCTCCTCGTATTCGAAGAGCATGTACAGCAACGCCTTGGATTTGCCGTGGTCTCTTCCCCCACCTATCACTTTCGATGGTCCTGCCTGCCCTCCGCACATGTCACCATCAACCCTGAAAAAACGCCGTCTACAACGCCAAAATTTACCCCATTCTTTGAAAAACATTCATGGGTCTTCCACTGCATCATGTAGTGCATTTACGCCGCAATCTTTGCCACTTCACCAGCTGTTTGATGGGCCATCTCGTACCTCTCGTTACCAATACCAACCATCACAGAACGAGGCGAGTCATAGTGTGGCCCTCTCGTTGGTTTATCACTCGCTGATCGCTTTGATTCATTAGCGATCCTCCTTCGCATATGTTTCCTTAGTTTTTTGCTTATCTACCGCATTTGGCTGGCTCGTACTCAAGGATAACCTGAATCTACCAAAATAATGTCAGCTCTCCACGGGTTCATCACCCAATACTCACTGTTCATCGTCAAAATCTCTTTCAACAAGGTCAGTAGCCCTGTTGGTTTGTCTTTCTATCAGGACTGACTTCTAATTTTTGATTGATAGACGCATCGGAATACATACAGATTTGTTCAGCACTCCTTATCGCATCCCCCCTGTATACAACTTGCTTCTTTTGGCCTCCTCCGATACCAACTCTAGAGCAGAATCATTTATTTGTTTCCCTCGTACGTGACAAATTCACAGTCCTACGACAGTAAACGTGACCCGTGTGTATGGATAATTTTATTTCTCTTCACATTCCCATCCACGTTGTTTACACTGATATCGCCGCATTATGCGCACAGTTTCCTGCAGTCGATTTTAGGTTGTATGGCGCATGTGCTGGGGACTGCAATCTAATCTCAGGGATGTGATACATTTCGCCTTGCTGAAAGCAAGGTCATGTTGGGAATCTCTTTGGGCCAGGTCTCTGCCGGCAACGCCAGCCCGTCCGCGTCAACCTGCGGATCGCCGCAGCAAGTCCAACTGTGCAACTTCAGATTTCCAAACATTAAATTCGGTGATCTCTTTCACCGTACATTGTCTGCTACAAAAACATCCGACCGTCCAGGCGCATCTGTTTAATAGCCGATTATACTCAATCGAAATTGAGAGCGGGGTATCACAAACTATAAGGAACAAGCACATGCTGTTTCGGATCAGTAAACTAAGAAGTCGAGGGTCAAAGACCCATTTGTTCCTGCAACCGGTCCAAAAATGCCATCGGCTCAGACCTAAACGTGTCGTTTGTGAACGTGAGCACATTTGGGTCCTCGAGAGTGAATAGTCGGGGTGAGGAAAGCCGGTATTGTAACCAGGAAACGTTGGACAACAAGGACGGGGCTGCACCGGAAGGATAGCCATTGCAAGGAACGTTCGGGTTGAGTGTGTAGGCAAAATTGACTGGCGATACAGCGGTTATTCTGACCAATACGTATATCCATCGGATAAGTCACCCACCGAGCGCGTCAGTGCTTACCCAATCGGGAGATCCGGTGAGGTTATAAAACTCTTGGAGATCACTTTCGTGAAAGGAGCCAACGCCCGGAACAAATTTGTCCCGCTTCCAGACTGTATCAAGGCTTGAGCCCGTTAGTAGACATCTCCAAGGATAGCGGGCACCTTCTGATTGTTCAGGCATCATAAAATAATCTGAGCAGACAACACGTACGCGTGCATATTTACCCTGAGACAATGACTGCCGGACCGATTGTTTGAAGAAGACACCGTCCACCAGGGGTGATCATGAGGTGTTGAGAGCCTGGTAGGAAAGCAGAGGAACCGTCTGCAAAACGGCGTCGATAATCGTTTGGTAAGGAGCTTGGCGAAGGCAGTCCAACGTATCGCTCGCAGATGTACAGTTGGCTTGTTCCACGAGAAAATCGTAGTTGTCTTGAGCATGTTGAAAGGTGATATCATGCATTGGAACCGCAGAACCAGATTCCTGAGGAAGGGTTACATTACAATGAGTTCAGATTGGTCTAATCATACCATGACAGCGCCGTGGAACAGCCCATTGAGTTGGCCATCATAGGCAACCATTTGTAGCATTGCAGATACTGAGCCAGCGCTTTGGCCCCCATCTAGAATAATGTCCCGGCTCATGGTGCTGGTACTTACACTACGACCTGTTTTGGATTTCCCCCGAACAGGGAAATGTACCTTTGAACCCACTGGAGTGCAAATCGTTCTGCACGATCACATGAGTGTATTGGATATCCTGATCAGGCGAAGCGTACGATCATGAAGTCCAATATTTCCCAAACCTGCCGCCTGTACCTCCTTACCGCCTAGGAATCCGAACGCTGTTCTGGACTGTCAGTCATTGAGCCTACCGATATATCATGTGAAACCAACCGTTCGGGCGGTAGTTGATGGAAACATAAATGATTGGTGACTTCAGACTGACTGACCGGGAGATGACTTGTGTGCCGTTATACGCTGACGTGTCCCCGATTTCAAAGGCACCTAAACCGGGATGAGGTCCCCATTGTCTGAAATCATTTCGAAGTAGCACCTCCATAAATCCACTACAGGTGGACGAGCACCACCGTTGAACCTGGATATTTCAGAAAAACCAACTTACCGCAACGACGGGAAGATCATCGCCAGCAGAGACGCCAGCAGGCCTTACAACATTAAGGTAAAGACCTATATACTTGATGTGAGTAAATGACCGCCAGATGAGCCATGCAAACCCACAGTCCTCCGAAGCAGCCACTGAACCTTGGGGTTGTAGCTTACCGAGGTATTGAGTTATTCCCTTGAGCCCAGGGTTGTTTGGGAATGTCCCATTAGGACCAAGGATGGGCTGCTATGGACAAGCGTCTCCGAACCAAGTCGCATTTCGAATACCCAAGAACGGCTGGGGAGACACAGGGAGGTTGAAGCGAAGCTGCCCCAGACTGTGGAATATGAGAAGCCGTGTGGCAGAATAGGTACAGCGCGAACTAACGGTGGTTGTGCAAAAGATACGCCGAGGAAAGACTCGGTACCTTGAGCAGAATCAAAGTCTTGGAATATGCCATAGTCAAGAGAGACCAAAGGTGCGTCCTCTGTACATGGACGCGCAAGCGTGGTGGCTGCCAAAGCGAGCACTCGAAGAGCAGCCGATAATAAAGGCATCTGAAATGAGTGAGAGGAGTCGTGGCATAACTCGAATATATCAACGCCGACTGGGCCATGATGCATGATACATTCGGAAGTGCTGGCATGAAGTCATACCACCACAGCCGATCTCTGCTAGCTCGGTTCTAACAGCGCATACGTCGAACCCCTGTTGACAGTGAGACAGTATGATTGATGGGAAGCAACCTAGCGTGATGGACAACTGACAGGAGCACGCGTCGTCGCTCGGACGGCTCGACTGCGTCGGCCGTCCCCCCAAAGAGTGCCCTGGAAACAGGCCTCACTTCGTAGTACCCATCGTAGCCAGCGTTGTCTTCAAGTTATCCGACTCGATCACACCGGCCTTCAACCTTTGAGCCTCAAGACGACCTCTTCTGTACTCGCTACAGTGGTCATCAGCCACAGGTTTCCGGTATTGCGGAGACCGTCATCGTCGGCTTGCTAACCAAGTTCCAGGTACTCATTATTTATAGACTTGATATGGCCTGCCAGCCAGAACATTCAAACGTTCACCTATAGCACTGGGTCCAAGTCTAAGCACGGTGCGACCTGGACCATGTTGCCACTGACTTCCTACTCACCTTCAAGGTCCAATCCCAACTCCAGTGTCATGGTGGCCTGGCTCCACACTGACTCGCTGAGGTCAACAGAACAGGTGGGCGCTTCATCGCGTTGAACAGCTCCGTGTGCGCCCACGAACTCCGCAGCGGGGCCGTCACGGTTGTCGACACGGTGCTTCCGGTAGGTTAGCATCACTCGTCCGGAATCATACTCTCGGCGAGCGAATGTTACCGGGAGCCTGGCGGTAACGGTAGTGGGACTCAAGAACTTGAACGACCCGGTAGATGTGACTCGGTTCCAATCATGCCAGTGCAACCGCCTAATTCCATTTGGACGACAGGGCGATGCACCAACGATATGTCTCTCCCGCCTCAAGGCCGCACAGATCAACGTGATAATCAAGCATGGCTCTATATTCAAGTTCTGCGCCTCGGGCTCATGTTCGGTTTGCAAACCCGCTTCACACCACATCTCCGCCGAGTGCTTCGTTTCCGCCAAAAGGAACGAAAACTTGCACCGTTTACGTGACAATGCCATATGTCCAGACCCTATCTGGTTCCCCGCTATCAACGAGCGTGAAAACCCGACGTCATGTTTGTCACGAGGCCCTGTGGCTATATATATTGAAATGGCCTCGAGGCAGGTTCCCGTGTCTGGCGCTTTTCCACCATCCCTCCTCGCCCTAACTCCTTCTAGCGTACCATGGGGATCTTTGGCACCATTTCGAATGCCTTTTACGATGCAGGTGTGATGACCTGGGATGTCTTTCTGACGCTGGGCAATCTCGTGCTATTTAGCCGCCCTGTTGGAAAAGTGACGCCCGAGGGTCATCCAGGCTATGGAGGGTACTGGCCCGAGTACAAGCCACCGCAGGAAGGCAGCAGTCGATGTTCTTGTCCAGCGATCAACGCCATGGCCAACCACGGTAAGTCTGTGTGCACTCTCGGCTGCAGCTGGTTCCCAATTCTCGCTTTTTAGGTATCATCTCGCGCACTGGTCGAGGGATCAGGTTCACCGAACTCACGGACCAGATTCGTACGACCTACAACTTTTCCTCGTCGTTTTGTTCCTTTGTGCCACACTATGCCGCTCGGATGTTGAACAAGAGCTATAGCGAAGATACATTTGATTTGGAAGAGCTCGACCTGCACAACGGCATTGAGCATGATGCCTCCCTCACCCGTAAGTAAATAACGAGATGCAGCCTGGTCATGAAGTTGTCTGACATATCGTCTAGGTTTGGACACGGCGTTACAACCCAACCAATCCACGAAACACGTCCCATTCATCGAGGAACTTCTCTCGTTTGCCACTGGCAAAGACGCCGAAGGAAGGACTCTCCTCACCAAGAAAGACATGTCTCGTATCCTGGGCAAACGCCGTGCCGAAGCCAAGGCGAAGAACAAGGATTATACTCTGAGCTTCTTTCACAAAATCTTTGGGAGCTCCAAGTACGTATTGGTTCATTTCCGAGGAACAACCTTTGACGTTCATTCCGTTTTTTTTTTTTTGGTCCAGCTCGTCGACGATGCTAGCCATCTTTGGTGGGAGGGTGGAGGACCTTCGGACGGTGCTTTTGGAGGAGCGGATTCCGGACGGATGGGAGTCGCGCGTGCGCAAGCCACTTGGGCTCACGTTCCTGAAGTTCAACTTTACTGTCTTGCCGGTCGAGCTTGGGATTCGGCAGTCGGACTGGCCGGCTGATGCGGAACGGGCCAAGGCTGTCAATAAAGCCTCTGGGTTGAATGCGTAAAATGGCCTGGATGTCGACGAAGTGACCCGCTGAGTTGACCTCGATGGTCATGCAATGCTTTATTTAGTCGATTCGCGATCGTCTTTTGTTGGTTTATGGGTTATCATTTGTACGATCTACTAGCGTGCTTCTTTGCAGTGTAAATGTACATACTAACGTCTCTTGCATATCACTCATTCTCTTGCTCTTCTGTGGCAAGTGGGCAGGGCAAGTTCTGATTCATGTGCATACATTCAGATTATTGTTACAGGATCGAGTATTCTTGTGAGGTTGCTCATCGCACTAGAATCCACTGTAACGCTTGCCTCCACTCGCACTTCCCGTGAGCCAGAACCAATGATCGTTCTCCACTTCCACTTGGGTGTAACCACCGCCAAGCGATCCAAAAGTGGGTGGGCCGTACCCATGATAATTGGTTGCACCGGGGCCATAACGAGCTCTGGACAGCGTGAGATCGATAGTGAGGCAGTGGGGATGGGTGATAGGTGATGATGGAGTGGGCGTAGAGGACTGAAAGGGAATAAGTACCTGGGGCGGATGACGGTTGCTACATGGAATGCATACCTCCCATATCCGACCCTCGCCGACGATGCGCCTCAAGAGTGGGGACTCGCGCATGAGCATGCGGACTGCAAGAGGTGTGAGCAACGCGGTGCCTCTGAATGCGCCATGGGAAGTGTCTGCTCTCGAGTCTGAAGGGCCGCCGGTGGGGATGTCAGTGTTGCTGGTGTCGATGATCAACTCTCGGAGTGATCTTGCACGGGAGAGGATATTTGCCAACAAGCTGATTTCGGGTCTTATGCCGGCGACAGTGGCATGTTTGAATTTGGTGGCGGATCGGGCAGCTGAACAACTGGTAGATCTGGTGGACTTGACCGGGGCGGGGGACGAAAAGGCGGAACCTATGACGATGCCCAAGACCTGGATACCTTGGCAGTGTTCCACGACCTCTCTGAGTGCAGCGGGGGAAAGCAGGGGGAGATGAAGAATGGAGAGAGGGGAAGGGAGAGAGGAGAGGAGAGAAGGGGAGGTTGGATCGGGATTCGGACCGGGACCTGGGTTGGGAGGATTCGGACCAGGCTGATTGTTGTCGCCGTTGGGGTTACCAAGGGGAAAGCCAAAGAAGATGTTGGTAGTGGAAGGTTGGTTGTGAGGTGGATGTGGGTTGGAAAGGAGAGGAGGGTCGTTGGTGACTTGGAAGTGGGCAGCAGCATCGGGATTGGTATTTTGGGCGGTGGGGTGCTGGGGTGGATCGGTGGGGTCTGAGGAGGCTTTGATCTCGCCGATCCAAGCGCCGCATATGGCGAGTGCCTGTGTCGGGGGGATGCGAGATATGATGCGGGCGATGAGTGATGTGAGCGCTGGATAAGAGGCGCGAACGTCGATGGAGAGGTGAGTGAGCGGGGGAGTGGAGAAATTGAGTGGAGGAAGGTGGTTGTCCTGGGATGGCTGATAACAAGTGTGAGGGGATGCCAAGGGAGGGGAGGGGAAGCTTACGAATATGGTAAGGGAGAGCTCGAGGAGATCAGGGGTATGTGAGAGGGCGGTGAGAAGGACGGCGTGGGTTATTCTGGGGCAGCTGATCACGTGCAAGCCACGGAGACGGGGCAATTGGGCGAGGGTAGCGTTGAGCACGGAGGCGTCCAAGTCCTGGGACATCTAGGAGGGGGGTGAGGGTGGTTCGTGCAGAAGAGGAAGAGGCATACGAATAGGGTGAGATGGGCGAGGGTGCGCTGCATGGAGGCGGACCAGTTTGGGAGGGCATCGATGACGATCCAGGAGGGGGCGTCGAGGGCGAGACTGTGGAGATGGGAGGTGTGCTTGAGGAGGGATATCTGCCGTGAGCCGAGGGAGGCGGCTACTCTGAGATGGTGGAGCCTGGGCTTGTCGATGAGATGTGGGAGGAGGGGGGGCAGGATGTTGGGTGTGCATACGAATGCGCGGAGGTTCGTAGCCGTTCTGAGGGTATGTGCGAGATCGTTGAGGAATTGGGGGCTGACTGTTTGGTTGAAAAAGGGTGCTGCGTGTACGGCGATGCGTTTTACGTGTACGACGAGGTGGTGTTGGTGGGCTGCGAGGGTGGCGAAGGGGGACATGGTGGTGTGTGCGCGTTTTGCATGGCGAGCAGCGTACTCGATGTGAGCGTAGAGGAGGGGCAGCGCTGCGGCGAGAAACGTGCGACCGACGAGCGTACAAGCGACCAAATCACTGGTCTCATCGAGCTCGACAAGGATGAGCTCGAGCACGTCCAGATTCATCATCATGATCGTCACGTGCTCTCTCTCTCTCTCTCTCTCTCTCTCTCTTTTTCGCCCGTTTTGGTTGTGCTCGTCTTCTTCCTCCCTTTGTCCTACCATGTCCCACTCCGTCTCCCCCCTCGGCTCGCTCTCCTCCCCCTCCCCCTCCCCCTCCCCATCCCCACCACCAAACCCAATTGACGAATCTGAACTCTCCGAGCTCACCGACGACGACAACGACCGCGACCATCTCTCCCCTCCCCCCTCCGCCTCCTCCGCACAGAGACAGCGCCAGTCCATCCCCGCCACCAGGTCTGCCGCACCCTCTTCAAGCAGGCGCAGGAAACGCGGCGGTCTCGTACCCGCTCCCATGTGGCACTGGGCTTACAAGAACGGCGCAACCACCTCTCCCACCCCAACCCCAGCTCGCTGTCTCTCCCCTCCCACCAACTCCACACCCCTCCTCGGTCCTCCCCAAAAATCAACATCCCACTCTACCACCCCCGATGCAGAGGTGGAAGAAGAGGAAGATCTCCCCACCCCACCTCGCGCCATGGAGGAGGAAGAGGGCGAAGATCCCGATCCACGCAAGGATCACACCCTCGATCGCAAAATCTCTCGCCGAAAATCCCCATCCCGCTCCCGCCGTAAAAAAGTCGTCGTCCCCATGCCATTTGATCGCACAAAGGTTCCTCGATCAAAGCGCGGCATCAGAGTCACACCAAGAATAAAGTTGGAGCAACATGACAGGATGCTCAAACGTCTCTGGGAACAAGGTTACAAACTCTACGATCCAAATGCACCCACCTCCGACGAAGACGACGTACACAGCGACACCAGACTCGACCACTCCTCTTCTCCCTATAATTCCGACCAAGACGACGTCCCCGTCGATGATGACCCCCGTCCATCCCCCCGTCACTCCCCCACTCGTCCCTCTCTCATCCCACATATAAAACCTGCCACTCCCAACCATCCCACCGACATCCACTCAGTCCCTCCCTCCATCCGCGCGTCGCTCGACCCATCCGTATCCCCACCAGACGAGGACCTTCCCCAAACACACATACCAGACCAAGACATTGACCAAGATAATGATCCAGGCACCTATGACGACGACGATCACCATCTTCCCCCAGATCCCGACCTGGAACAAGACGGCGACGAAGATGAAGACGCTCAACCCGACGAACCCTCGCAGCCCCCCTCCCCCACGCCACTCGCAGAACCAGAACCAGAACTGGAGCAAGAGGACGAGGACCCGGATCTTCAACCTGCCCACAGAGCAGAGGCCCTCGACGTTCTTGCAACCATCGAGCTCAAGTTTGCCTTGCTGAGAGAGAGGGTCTATGTTGAAAAAATGGAGGGATTGGCGTGGGAGGAAGCCTTGGTTTGGGATGGTCAGTACGCGCCCTCGTCGCTCTCCACTCACTTGACCCACTCTCATCGCATCAGGTGCCCATCCAGAGCTCCACCATCTCCAGAGCGAACTGACAAAACGTCGCGATAAACGTTTGACCCTCGCCTCAAAGAAGAGAACACACGAAATCGAGGCAGTGACGAGGAAGAGACGCGAGGAAGAGACGTGGTGCTGGGAAGCCTGGGATGTGAGTATAGACATGGCAAGACATTTCTGGATCTGCGACGTGTTCAAGCGTGACTTTCTTTTCCTTCTTTTCGTGCGCATATATTCACCTTGCTAATCTTGTCGCTCACAGCTCGCCCGCATCGAGCTTCAAACCGAGATGATCGCCGAGACAAACAGAAAGCGACGCAAGCTTGAGAGAGAGAGGAGAACAGTCGAGCGCCCCCCCGGAGGTACGTGTGCATTAGTCCTTACCTCGTTCGCTAGCCGACCTCTCTCTAGCTCGGCGTATCCCTAGTGCGATGCTCAACCCCCCACCCGCTCCTACGCTCAGGCAGATCGCAAACACCTTTCCTCTTCCATCCCATCTCTCGCATCTTGCAGCAGACAAAAGGCTGTCTTGTGCAAAAGGTCTCGGCGTTTATCCCGGACTTGATGGATTGAGTATGCCAATCACTAGTGGGCCGGTGTCAGTACAGTTGACTTGTTTCGTGATTCCGCAGGTGGAGCAACGGCTTACCCTGATCTCGCAAGCCTCTCTCCACACGAGATAGCAGCCGATCTCGAGTTTCTCTTTCAGCACCGGAGGTTGGGATACGGGTTCGGAATGGCATTTCCTCCAATCGGCGTTCCGATAGGCGTGGGCTATAACAGCGCCACACCAGGATTTGGTCCTGCGGCCATCGGCTTTGGAGGTCCCACGCCAACCCCAGGATTTGGTATGAATGGACTCGGGATTGGTCCTGGCGAGGGCCATCCTCCAAACTCGGGTCCCGGCATCAATAACGCCACTCAAATCGGAGGACCACCGTTTGCGCTTGGTGGTTCTGGACCTGGACTCGGCTCTGCTGCACCATCCGCACCGTCGTCTGGCCCATTACAAAACATATCATCAGTACCTGGTCCAGGCATCGCGAATACTGACGGGCCATTGTTCTCGCAACCGGCGATGGGCATATTCCAGGGACCCCCCTCTATTGGAGCAGGTCCGACAGGATATCCTATTGGTTCTGGAGGAGGCGGAGCGAGTGTTGTGATTGGCCCTGGTGGCACGACGAGCACACCAGTTATCGGTCCCGGAGGAGCGCGAATCCAACGTCCCTCCGGTTTCGTGGAGCGAGAACGTGACCTGCAGCGAGAGAGAGAACGCGAGTTGATCCAGCGGGAGCGAGAATTACGGGAGCGAGAGTTCACTCCACGTGATCGGGAACTGGGAGCGCAGCGCGAGAGGGAGATGCGAGGGGAGCTTGGCCCTAACATGGGACCCGGCTATCCTGCTTGGAATTCAAAGCCTGCTGGAGGAATGGATTGGGCCGCTGGGGACGCGCGGCGCAGGGAAGAGAGGGAACGAATCGAAAGGAATGAACGCGACAGGGAGAGAGACAGATCCCAAGTCCAATCTATTGTCCCAGCACCTGTCCACCGTCATCAGCATCAACACACACATCCGCATTCGCATACCCACCAGCTACAACAGCACCCCCCTCAGCCTCTTCATCAGCCGCACCCGGTGCACGCGCATCAGTCCCATTCTCACCAACATTCTCAACATCCCCAACACCATCCTCCTCCTCATGGGCAACACCCACACCATCATACTCAACTCCAACACGGGACATCGCACGTACCACCGCACCACCATGTCGGGCAGCATCACCACCACAGGCACCATCATCACATCGTACACCACCACCACTCCTCTGTACCCGGCTCTGGTACAAGCTCGTCTGGTCCCGATCGTGCTTCCCCGCTTCCCCAAAGTTCTGGCTCTGTGCCAGGAGTTCAAACAATGGAGATAATCAGTCTGTCTGCGAACCCTTCTTCTAAGTCGCATTGGAAGAGAGATGAAGCAAAGCTTGGAGGGAATAGCATGCCTGGAAGTCGGCCTTCTTCTACCCACCCGCTTCCTCCTTCACATAGCTACGAAGAGCGGGAAAGGGAACGAGAGCGAGAGAGAGACCGCGAGAGGGAAAGAGAACGCGATCGACCAATCGCCACACCCTTTGTCCTCGCACCATCCCATCACACCATCTCTTCCACAGCTTCCTCGCCGCGACATGGCTGGACACCCGGTCCAGGCGAGTCAGGCCCTGCAATGTCAAATGTTCCATCAGTACCATTTTCCCTTGCTCCTGAGCGCTTCCATACCCCCGTGCCACACCGTTTCTCAAACTCAGCACCAAATGGCTTATCGCAGTTGCCTCGACCGCTGACATCGTCACCCCCCCGTGGACCCCCCTCGACGAACTCGCCTTCGATATCCACGTTGAACGCACCTCTCCCGTCTTCCTCGACATGCGTCGGTCCTTTTCCACTCCCACGAAAGCCTTCGCCAGCCCTGCCCAAGCTGAACATGACCCCATTGGGGTATTCTCCCCGCCTCGCAGGTCCAGGTGTCGTCCCACCTACCGGTCCAGGCGTACCGGGCGTCCTGTCCACCACAAACGGCGGTGGACCTGGCGTGACGCCTTCTGGGATACTCACGAGCGGACCCGGGGTTCCCCCTGGTCCAGGTATCGCCCCTGCCCCTTCTGTCGCCGGTGTCCCACCCGGGGAGAGCGGTGGGCCGTCCATGTTCGCGGCGAGGACGACGTCACCGTTGGTACCGTATACGTGTCCACCGCCCGTGGTGTCGATGACCGCGCAAAAAGTTGGCATAGACGGACTATGACGCCTGCGGGGATGCTGATGTATATATAATACTTGCTTTTTGTTTGTCATCACGTTTGAGGATGAGACCCTCCTCTCCTCGGTTTTTCTCTCTTCGTCTTATAGATTTTGGCAAAGGTACTCGTAGTCGGTATCGGGACCAGGTGTACGTGCGATCAATTAAATAATGCATTAATATATGAAATCCTCGATTGCATCGAATCTTGGCAGTTAGTGTCGGGCTTTGGGTACATACATACAAGTCTCAGCCCCGCACTAGCGGGCATATACATACTACAATCATTAAACTATGCCTCTTCACCTTCATCTCCATCTTCGGTACCCATTATTATGTCTGCATCTGCAAAACATTCCTCGCCTGCATCTCCGACGTCAACCATATCTCCAGAGTCAACCGAGACTTGTTCCCAGAGTCCCTTGTCATTGCGCTTTAAAGTACGCACAGCTGCAACACAAAACTTCCCACAGAACACGAGACCAAACTCGCGGATGTCTGTTACATAGGATGGAACTCTCTCGCGGTAGCGACGGTTTTCAAGCTGCTCTAGCGCCCGAATCTTGGCGGATTCCATGTCCTTCTTGATGCGTTCCGGATCCTTGATTGATAGTTTCCCATGCCTCTTGAACTTGCGGTTAATCGATTTTATCTCCCAGAGGAGTCCCGGAAGTTGTTGTGATTTGAACGGGTGTGCCACAATGTCAGATCGCCCATAGCCAGCATCCTGCTCCATCCTGACATCATGCTCCGGGAATAGTGTGAAAAACAGCGTGAAACATAGTGTTTGGTAAACCTTCTCCTTGTGAGATGGTATGCAAAATAATGAAAGGCGCTCTTGCAAGAACGCAGTGAGCTGGTTTTGGAAACCTTCGGCGTTTCCGTCAAAAACGATGCTGCGCAAATCGGCGAGGTAAATGCTTGTCATTTGCAGGGTGGTACCAAGGTTGAGGCGTTTCTGGACCCAATCGCGCCACTGCGAAAGGACCTCCCTATTTGGAATTCGAAAACGATATTCAGGCTACAATTTGAAAGATAAGCTCCAATAAAATAAACAACATAGTTCCAACACACTGCGGACGGGTTCCCAGAGAACTCCATGCTCAGATAACCAGTGTAAAACAACAGACCCCAAAGACCAAAATCTGAAATAGTGTCGAGGCTGGTAGCTGGTAAGCCAACCGGGCGACAGACAAAAAGGAGGTTAGGCACCTTGAGTAGTCAACGTGCTCATCCATCACCAATCCTATGTTCTCTCCCGCTAGAAGGGGTATAATATCGGCACGAAACTGTTCACTAGCGCGCCAAAGGCTTCTGGATAACGGAGAGTACAGTCCTATACATAATTTGTCAATTTGGAATCTTGGACCACCCGAGCGTTTCATTTATCCCACCAGTCTCAACCCAATAGTCTGAAATCTGGTTCTTCGTCAATGCAGTGACAACTGATAGAGGATTGTACAGCTTGACAGGTCCAGATTTGCATCTCGCTGTATAACCATTGTAATGCTCTCGAAGCGACTCAAGACATAACTACCGAAAGGCTGTGAATAAATAATGGATACGTGAATGGATGACGTACTTTTCTACCGGATTCACGAAGAAGGATCTCAACTTCCTTTTCAGTAAACAGGAAAAACTTGGCGTAACGATCGTCTGCAGCGTGAATTGGATATATCTGAGGAAATTACAATTGATCCAAATGGTTACATTACATTCCACAGCATTCTCACATACCTCAATGTTGTTCAACGATGACAGCCAGCCTGATTTTGCTACCCTGCATATGCCCACCATCATACTTGCATACACCGCGTCATTACTCTATTGAAATGTCAATCGACGGAGTCTCATACATTGGCGTCGACAAACCTTTAGCAACAAACCGAATACTTCAGCAAAGAAAGCGGTGGCCTGAAATGACATGAGGTAGCTGAGTAGAAGAGAATAAAAAACAAACCTGACGAGAATAGCCGTGCTCTATTGCTGAATTCATAGGCGAATCATGTTCGTCAATAAGGACCACAACGGGCATTTGGTAGGCTTCCTGAAGTTCCACAGAGATGACTTGTAGTGCAATTTCCCTGTCTCGTTCTAAAGCTCCATGTCGAAATAGGTCCGCGCAAAAACTATCATCCACAAGGTCACTATAAAGTTGCTCGCGGTGTATCTGACGGATCCTCCTATCGAAGGAGGCTAGCATGGCTTCGAATGTGAGTCCCCCGACATTCTTAGGCCGTTAAGTGTGACCCCTCTCGAGACAGAAACAAGCGAACTCACCTTGAGGTCAATATACAAAACGGGATACTTTTGAAAGTGCTGCGAAATGAGGTCATTATGTTCAGAAATAGCCGTCCCTGCAAACTGTATGGTAGCTATATCCCTGGAGCTTGGTCCACGTTGAAGGGGTCGCTGCAGAAACGCCCTGAATGGCTGTATCAGCGATACAGAAGTGTTCAGTAAGAAAGAAACTCGACCGAATCATTGAGAGTGTAAAGCTCTTTCCACAACGCCTCGGGCGAAGAATGAGGTGGTGACTTGCAGGGTCACGTAGGAAGGCCTCAATGGCGAGGGTCTTATCAACAAAAGTGACTTGTGCTTTGTGAAACTGAGAGAAAGAGCCAGGACCAGGAGAAATCCTCGATTGAACCACAATGCGAGCATCTCCTCCGCTGACGATACGGCGCGGGGATGGTGGTTGGCGTTGAGAAGACATCCTGGCTCAGGGGCTGGTGGCAAAGTCTGGCAGTCGGAGTATGGACCTGTCGGAAAAACCCAAACCGCCATTGTAATACGGAAAGTTAAGATTTTAAACCAAGTATTTATCATATTCCCAGGTTTTTTCTGACAATTATTATCTGTCTGCTGCACAGTTACTACAGTCGACACCCTTGTAACCCCTTGGGCGTAAGGTGGTTATGAGGGAGTATGAGAGGAGCTAACAATTATGTAATTATTTACATATTTTGTTTACGAGAAAAATAATCAGTTATTTTGGTTGATATGTGCACGGATTCTATGCACTGATCGGCGCATTATCGATGGAAAAGTTGACTATGTATATTCGGCTGGGAGAAGTGTAGACCAAATCTCCTCGTAGAGTAAATTACACAGGGGGCGACAAAGTCAAGATGTAAAAAACAACAACAGATGGTGAGCACGATAACCAACCCCGACATGCGCGCGTTCCATGAAAAACAGAGAGCGGTGATACACGATTCCCAAATTTCAGAAATCCCCGAGGTCGACCTCTATGCTTTCTATTATGGAGGCTTCCAGGGAGGACTTGTCTTTCCGGGGTGCAAGAGCGGATGATAATGGTAGTGGGGACACGGGTCGTGAGGCGGCAGTCGGTTGCGGTGCGAGGACGGGCGTTCCATTCGCGTTTGGCGTGGCTGACCTATTCCAGCACGACGTGAACAAAAAGCAGTTGGCATGACAAAGTATTGTAAAATCCAGAACCAAGACACCAAAAAAACAAAGGGAGGGGTACAAACCTGGATGTGTCGTTGAACGTTCTTGGTATGGTTCTCAGCCTTGCGCTCGGGTCGGATGACGTGGCGACGCCTGCGCCTGCCGCTTGGGCAAGCTTCCGTTCTCTTCGTTTCCGTTCAACCTCGAGTAGCTCGGCCTTTCGCACGGCTTCCACGTTTGCTCTACGATTCCGCTCGTTGACTCTGGCGAGTTTGTCGGCAAGCGATTCCTCTTCCTCTTCTCGAGTGGTTTGGACGACAGGAAGTTCCTTTAGCTTTGCCTCGATGTCGGCAACCTCGGTATAGTCCTTGCGTCGCATAGCTAGCGTTTTTGCTTGCATAAGACGGGACCGTTCCATCGTAATGGCTGCCGCGCTCTGTTGTTGATTAAATTGGCTCTTGCGCGCCACCATCGCTGCAACGTCACTCTAAATGATACCTTAGCGCCTTACTTGACAATTAATTGCAGGAGACGCCCAGACCTCTGTCATGGGTTGCGAGGCGAACTTGTGAATTTGAGTGGCCTTTTTTTCGAGCTGTCGCTTGGAGGGTAATCGCACTTCGTCCGCGGAGCACGCCTTGTAAAGTCGCTCAAACTCCTTCTGCATTGCTACATCAGAACCGATGAAGGGGGAAGGCAAGCCACACACCGCATCAAAGGTTGCATTGGAGACCTTGTCCATATTAAACGTCTTGATTGACTTGCCATGCTTAAGCTCGAGTGTTTGGTTAACAGTTTGCGCGTTGATTTTGTACGGTCGTGTAAGATTGGCACCAAGATCTTGCAGCCTATTAACGCAGAGTAGCAAAACGCTAAGTTGGACTTACTCGTCACCTCGCATAACCGATACACGGGTCCGTCGTTCTCCTGACCGATCAGATAACGTACCCAACCGCCTTGCATGCGGAGCTTTCAGCCAGTTACGAATAGGGGTTGAATCAGACTTGCCTTTGACATAGTCCTCAAACCAAGGTGCCATACAATACTTGGCAAGCATGTCTCGAGTAAGTCTGCAGGACAACAGATCCACAACAGTAATTGGTTCATCGTCAGGGTTAGGCTGCTTGGCAAACAATTTGCGATCCCTTTCTTCCTCCTCTTCATACTTGGTGATTTGGCCATCCTCTTCCTCGCCAGATGAAGTATCCATGTCCATAGGTGATGATGAACGGTCCCGTTTGGGAGAGTTTGTGTGAGTCTAGGAGCCATGAGACAAAGCTGGCTCTAGCAATGTCCATGCTTACGCGCTTCTTTTCATCCTTTGCTTTGCGTCGGGCTTTAAGTTCGTCAAGTTTCTTGGACTTTTCCTTCGTAGCCCCTCTGACTGCATGTTGGCCTGCGAATCAATCATCAGAGAGAGCCTTGTAAAGATGGGGGTATTGTTAGCACGTTTTGCAGCCTTGGCAACTGCGTCCGCATCGCCTGAACCATTCTTTTGTTGCTTGATCATCTCCTGCAACTTCCGTCTGTCTTGTATCTTTTGCATTTGCTCCAGGCGCTCGGCGAGGATATTCTCTCGATCAACCTCAGACATGCCAAGTAATCTATTGCAGCGTCGATAATGTCGGGAACACGGTGTCAAAAGCTACGCTGTAGTACCTAGAGTAGAACTCACCGCTCCCTGTCAGCATCGTCCTCGTACTTGCCCTCCAGAGGAAAGGGATTGGCCTCCTCTCCCTCTTCGCTTTCCGGAACGTTTTCCGAGTCGCTGTCAGAAACACTGGTAGGACTAGTGTATGGAAGGAGGTACAAACTGAGCTTGAGCAAGTACATACCTTGCTTTGCGCTTCTTGTTTCCCGGCGGCTGCTTTGAGCCGCTGGCCTGGCGCTTCCGTTTTTTCTCGGTGGCCCCAGCGAGTTCGAGAAGTTCGTCGTCGATATCACCGTCAGAGTCCGACATGGTTAATAGAGGAGAACAACAAGAGAGGTACAAGAGGACAAGTTGCTGAGTCTGGTCTTAATAACCGTTGTGTCTCCGTTCGGATGTTTGGTCTCATTTGTGATCCTGTGTCATCACGTGAGCTACTTTCCAAATCGAGCAACCCGGCGGCAAATATATGTAGGGCACTTGAATCATTCGACTTCGATCACGCACTATGCGAAGATCTGACGCTCAGAATGACCTCCCTGATCTCTACGAGGCCACCATCACCGAGCTTCAGCGTGGATTAGAGACAGGCCTATTCAAATCTACACACCTTGTAAAGGTATCTTGGCCGTTACTTCTTTGCACCTTACAATATCGCCTTTGCAGGCATACCTGGCGAGAATCGACGAGGTAAAAGCTCTGCGTGCGGTCTCAGAGATAAATGCTACAGCTTTGCGTCGAGCCGAAGAACTGGACGTTGAGAGATCTGAGCACCGCGGTCGTGGACCACTTCATGGTATACCAATCTTGATCAAAGACAACATTGCAACAGTCGTTGATCTGGGGTAAGCTACCCAAAGTTGATGCGTCCATAAACCGACTCTAAGCTCCCGCGACAGCATGAACACAACCGCTGGTGAGCTCATCTTGTCTTGCGAATCGTTGGTTTTGATATGCGATACAAAGGCTCCTGTGCACTCGAGGGATCCGTCGTTCCTCGTGATGCGTTTGTGGTATCCAAACTCCATGAAGCAGGTGCCATATTGTTGGGCAAAGCGACCATGTCTGAATGGGCGCAATTCCGAGCTGAAAGTGTTCCCAACGGTTTCTCCGCTCGTGGCGGGCAGACTACTTCCCCATATTATCCGAACCTCGACCCAAGTGCGTCCAGTTCCGGCAGTGCCGTTGCTTCGGCGATAGGTCTCGCAGCCGCCGCCATTGGCACAGAGACAACAGGCTCCATCGTTCTCCCTGCTAGTCGGAACAATATCGTGGGGATCAAACCTACCGTTGGCCTTGTTTCCCGCTCCGGAGGTAAAGCGGTGACCCATATGTGGAAGAATATCATCTGACAATGCCTGCCATCAGTCATTCCCATCTCACCTCATCAAGATACGATCGGCCCGTTGGCTCGCTGTGTCGCCGACGCAACAACCCTCCTTTCCGTCCTTGCTGGGAATGACCCGAGTGATCCCTGTAACATTGGTCTGGCTCCACCGAAGGAATGGCCTGACTATACTGGCGCACTGAATGTTGCTTCGCTGCACGGAAAACGACTTGGAGTCCCCAGAGCGCTCTTCCAAGACGATGCCGTCATCAACGACACGTTCCAAAAGTCACTTGACATTTTCCGTGAATTGGGGGCACACGTCATCGATCCGGTAGACTTCCCAAGCGCCGAGGAGTTGAAACAATCGAAAGCAGAGGACATAGTCTTGACAGTTGACTTTAAGCCAGCTCTAAACAAGTACCTGGCAGAGTTGGTGGAAGTCCCTACCGGGGTGAGGAGTATGGCAGACGTTATCAAATTCAACCTCGCGCATGCAGACATCGAATTACCGTCACCTTACTACACGGATCAATCCCAGTTCGTCGCGTTGTGTGTATGCATCTCACCAGTGGGTGCTAACATTTCTTCAAGGTTACTTGCGTCTGAGGCAAGCCAGATTGACGAGAAATACTACGCTGCATTGGCAGAGAATCGGGAGCTGGGACGCACTCGCGGAATTGATGCAACCCTCCAAGCTCATCAGTTGGACGCCCTCATTTTGCCAACTGACAGTGCGTGGATTCCTTCTGCACTTTGATGGTCTCCTTCACGCATCGATCATGTCAGGTTTTGCGACGAAGCCCACTGGGGTCTCTGGTTATCCAATCATCTCTGGTGAGTGCAATGATAACATTTGAAAGTCTTGCCCACCAAGATACATCCATATAGTTCCCCTCGGTCATTACCCACAGCATGTAGAGCCTACCCCTTTGAACCCCGCACCGCTACACAGCTGTACCCCAAACATGCCGTTTGGCATTGCATTCATCGGCACAGCGTATAGCGAGTACAAGCTCATCGGTCTCGCATATGCTTTTGAACAGACCGCACAGGCACGCTTACAGACAAGGGCATACCAGTCGGCGACCCCAGTCACTCAACTGAAGGATGTTATTTTGCAGTGAAACTTGTTATCTGTACCTACCTTTTCATGCGAGTTGCTTCGAGCGTTATACTAGTTCATTTGACCTGCCTTGTGTGATTCATATCGAAAGAGCATCGCATTGCCTGCAATGGCACCACCAAAAGGACAAAGGATTGCTAGGTATGTTCCGCAAGAACAGCTTTTCTTCTCTCCGCCTTTGGTTTGCTCTCTCCAGCGCGAGTATGCTTCCGCCGGCGTTCTTCCTTGACACGCTGAGCCTCAAGCATCGTCCGCTTGAGTTTTGAGGCCTGATACACAGGCTTGGGCAGATGCCGCGCCCTAAATTGGTTCAGATGACAAACTCCCTGTGAACATTTCCAAACTTACCGCGATATCCTGCCGATTTCTTGGTCATGTTTCCACCGATCCCTGAGACTCTCGCGGTACTCGATTGCAGCACGCTCTCGAGCTGTGATGATGCCCAATTTTTCTGAAGCCTTGGTTTTCCAAACCCTGACGTTGCCATCGTCCGACCCCGAAATAACGAATCGCGCGTCTGCAGTGAATATCGACGACGACACCCTACGAATTGCATGAGAAAATGTTTCCGAGAGGAAGGAAGCTGAATTTACCTCTGCATGCGCTTGGTGTGATACACCTCTGGTTGCGTACCCTGCCCCTCCTTCCATATGCGCAGAGTTCGATCCCACCCACCGCTCACAAACTCCAGACCCGTGGGGCTCCAATCACAACTCATAACGGCGGCAACGTGTGCCTTGTAAATATGCGTTGGAGTAGATAGATTGCGGACGTCGAATGTATAAAGGTTGTGGTCCTCTGATGCTAATAGGACTGATGTAGGGAACGTCGGTGACCATGATAGAGCATTGCTTTGCATACGCATGATGACCCGCCGCTCGGCTTTACCTGTGCGGATGTCATAGAGCGTGAAACTACGATCGGAACCTATGCTTCCGAGCACAGATGCTTCAGCTAGGTTGAACCGCACCGAGGTGACCGTCTCAGTGGCTGTGGGAAAAGTGAGACTGGAGATAGCGGCACTCCTGAAGGAAAATTATCAGTGGCAGGAAGATGCGGGATGGTAAAGGATAGAGACTTGGTCTCGTCCCATATTTGTACTTGATTCGACGCGGTGGCGAAGAGGGCGTCTGATCTGTGGTGGTCGATAGAGCTGTTTGAATTACATGAGTGCGGCAGTCTAGTGCATTGACGGAAGCCCATACTTGAAGGGTGATTTTCCAGCGAACACGCTGAGTGGTTTTTGCTGCTGTATTGACCTATCAATTAGATGCTGAAGAAGAAGACGCGCAAGAGTTCTGACAGAATTCCGCTCCTGTTGTGAAACATCCCAAAGCTTGATATTACAATCCACACCACAGCTAAGCAGCCTGTCATGGTCTGCGAAACAGAGCCCAGAAACTTTCCCCTTGTGCGCTCCTTGCACCTGATGCGAACGTTTTTTCTCGGCGATCTTATGCACGATGACGCCTGTGACCGGTCAATGTACATGTTTTAGAGTGTGTGAGAGACTCACCGCCGTCCCAACTACCACTGGCGACGATATTGACGGTCATCGGTTTCTTACAGAGTACTTCCACGGCATCGATGTGACCTTCCAAACTTGCGATGAAAGGCTTCGCAAACATCCTGTCCATTTTGGCTGCATTTAGAGCACGCATTCGCTCGCGGGCGCGTGCAAAGGGATGAAGCAAGGGATTGAGGTTGCGTGAGGTCGGCGTTGGGTCTCCAGGCCGCGCTGGCAAATATGCAGAGGGCGCATGCTGAAGAACAGATATTTTCTAGGCACGATGTGAACATGGACGGGATGATCTGGGGAGCTCAAAGACATACCATCGGTGCAATACAAGCCGTCACGGTTTGGGCTTGCCTAACAAGGTCAATCGCCAAGCCACTGCCACGTCGATCGAGTTCAACGTTTCAGCTGCACTTTCCTACATCGATTGGTCTTTTCTTCTGCACATAATTGAGTAATTAATTCCGTGGTTGACATGTTGACAGGTGCAGTCACCATCTGGTACTACCAGCCTGGTTGTCATACCGATCAACTATGGTATTTATTCTCACTTGTAACTGGCACTAAAAATTCTATGTGTCCAGTACACCACAGCGTGGCATGCTTATTGCTAGAAAACCACTTAAAATATGCAGACTCAATCAGTGTAATTCGTGGATTTTCCGTGAGTGGAGAAAGTTCGCATTTGGGATCTGATCTCGCTCCGGTTAGGATGGTTACAGGTTACAGCCGTCATTGGTGCCAGTGTAGTGGCAACCGTCAACGGGGACCTTTGGGAGCGCTGCAACATGGCTGTTCTTTTGTTATTCTTTCCCATCGCACTGAACCAGCTTCTTAGGCCTCGAGGCATCCCCCACCAACAGCTAGTCTGCTTCCGTCCTTCCTTTGAGGCCAGCGTGATATGCTCGCTCCGCTATTCGTTCTTTTATCTCCATGAACCAGCTGAGCCTCGTCTGTCTTTCGCTCACCTCAAATCTTCGCTGTGTCGGCTTTACGCTCGTGCAATTCGAGACCCTCATTATACCCCCAGCGATCGAAGTCATAATATCGTTGCTCTTCATTTACTTGTGCTCGGGACCGGGCAGGCAAGTATTCAAAATAACTTGCAGGTACCGAACCATCTCATCCGGTTATGAAAGGCGCGCACAAATCCTCCTTGCAGCAGACGGCATTCTGTATTTCACATGGGCACTGCTGGACATGTTGTCGCATATCGTCCCCGCAGCGCGGACTTCCTTATCGATCTTTAAAGTATTCAACATTCTTGTTGGTACGTCCATTCGTGCTTATCTGATCGTCTAATGACTGAAAGTCGTGACTAGGTGTTCTATCATTCACCCCCATCCTCATCTATTCCATCTATCTTTATCGACTGAGCTTCCGCCATTTCATCCCCACCCTTCCTCGAAAACTCCAGCCATATCTTGAAATTTCATTGCTTATCTTATTGGTGATAGCTGTAGCGCTCAATGAGGTGTCATCGTTTGTCGGAACACATCTCGGTGCGTCCTGATGCCTACATATACGTGGGAGATGCGCTTATTAACATGACCAGGCACGTCCTCCAGCCGGTCTCCAGTCATTATGTTCTCAGATAACAACGAGTTTCTGTGGCATTCCCTCAGCCACACTTCTCTCACGATATTTATCATCATCCAATTTATCTTCTTTCTCCTTGCCTTCTCTCGCCTTTCTCGCGCATTTCTGGACCAACGGCGGATAGAACTCACCCACTCTGACGAACACCATTACCTCCATGGCATTGCCTGGATCACTATCGGTATCATCACCGGTGTCATCGAAACTATGGCGGGCTTCGCCCAGGTTAGCTTCGGCTTGGCATTGGCTCGTAGAACGCTGCGTTTGATCTCGCGTGCTACTCTCATGTTTGGCTTGCTCAAAGGGTGCGCTGTGCTCGCTGCGCGTCTCGCTGTCTCTGGCCTAACCTCCCTTTCAAAGTCTCGACGCCTCGGAGAATTTTGAAAATCTCATAGCTGAATTGCGCGGTACATCTCGGATCAGCAAACATATCTCTCGCATACTCGGCGTTAATCCAGAACAGACGCATGCGTTCCGTCGTATGACCCATTCGTGTTCCGAGGATTCCCGAGCGGACGAATGTTCAGCTGAGAAGCAACCCGGGGAACAACGTGTCACTGTTCGCTACGAGAAAGGGCAGGCGCCTTTCTTACAGATCCGGTTTTCCACGATCGATTTTCCTCCACAGACTGTCCTTGCGGATGTGGCCCCGCAAAGACGGCTATCTGGGTTAAACTTGGGGCGTGCAAATGGTGGCACACGACAGCACAGAAGGAACATCTCTGATGAGATGGTTGCCACGCAGAACCCGATGCTCCAAACACCGAGAGTGAAATCCGCACCAGCCACTTGTGATCATGCGCCCCCTGACTGGTCCTGGCCACCAGTAAGGGGCCATACGAGACAGGGAAGCGGAGAAACCATCTCAGACAACCTGAGCATCGTTCGAGACCTTGAACGCAAGTTCCCAAACCTTCCTCCACGCGTCACGGGAAAATACCGCGGATCAATCCTTGGGCAAAATTACGAGGAGGATTCATTCCCCGTCGTCGGTGTCTCGCGCCAGTCCAGCATGCGCCGCGATCCAGAGAACGAGGATGGCGGCGCCTCTGCCACACTCAGCTCGAGCGGTTCGATCAAGCGGAAGCCGGCACCACCACTCCTCGAGAACATCGCGTACCTCTCAGACCAACGCAGACGCCATACATCTACATGGGGAGGGTTGTCGCAGAATACGGTCAACTATCCTGCAGTCTCTCCCGTGACCCCTAATGACCCCTGGGAACCCACCGTGAACAGTCCAAATCCTACATCAGCTGGAGAACCCAGCACCCCCAGATCACGAAGAACGACCGCTCGCGATCTAATCAAGAGAGCTAGTAGAGCCGTGAGTGATGCGAGCATCCGCTCCGCAGAGTGGTTGGCTTCGGCAAGGTCTCAGTCGGCTAGGCCAGCTCTCACAGCAGTAGACATCGAGATGTATCGCAAAGGCAGCTTGGGACCTGGCTTGGGTGAAGTTTCGTCGTCTCGTGACAATCCTCCGAATGCGAATAGAAAATCCGCAGACACTGCCAGGGTGCACTCTTAGTAGAGTTGGCCGCACGAGCGACTGGGAGTGCACGTAGGTGAATAACACCACACTTACGCACTTCGAGCTTGAAGCGGGATGCGAGCGTGGGGTCGTTACATCGGTAGTGAATGGACGATCGATCGAGTCTCCTCTGGAATGGATACTACTTCAACCTGCAGACATTCAACGTGCAATGTGTAGCATTAATGTCAGTCTTTGATGTGGAAGACTACCATGTGTCTGAGTCGTATCATGCATTCTTGCCGAAACATACGGTCTTCGTGGCGGATTTAAACCAGCGTGGTAGGGGTCCATCGTAGGGCACTGGTAAAGAGCAGACATACTAGCTGATAGCTCAACATAAACCTAGTTCTGATGAATAACTTTAGTGGTGGGGAGGCGGATCGGTAGTGACGACTTACTTCCGGTATTCTAAATATCGTGATTTCCTGCAGCACAACCCAAGATTTTTAGGCGCAGTCCATATTAAGAAAGAACAACTGACCTGTTGCTTAAAGTATCGTCGATTCTCTTCATCAATCAGTACCAAGTTGAGGTAATACCGTATACTGAATTTCTTATTGACATCGCGGAATGTGGGCGTAAGGTCGAACCCTCCCAGGAATAATCGGATAGGTATAGTTTCGCCTGCATAACACACGTCTCTATACTCAGCGTTTCCTAGTCAGTCAGACAACTTACCCCGAACCGGTGCTCCATCCATGATTTCAAACTTTGTGATGGTCTCACTCTCGTTGTACTGATTTGGCGGCGAGCCTGTCGTTTCGCGCCGTATAATCGAGAGCTCCATATGTTTGATCTTGATGCGAACGAGCAAGAAGTAAATCTTGCCGACAATGACGTCTTTCAAATGGTACCTGGGTACCCTCGGTCATCAGCCGGGTCAAGCGAGAAAAGAGGAGACCTACTTTGATTTGTTGTATTCGAATTCGATGTGGAGACAGTCTTCGATGCCAACTTCCATCTTGATCGCGTTATTGCTGTCGGGCGGCATACGGTACGAGTGGACCCAAATGTCTTTCTCCTTCGTCACGTCTGCTATCCGCCGTGATACCGTCACTCGTACAAGGTATCTTGTCAAATTTCAGGCGGCGCGCGACAACCAAGGGCAATTTAAGCTCACCGTAGTTTCACGTTGATACCCTGATAGCTCTCGAATTGCTTCTCCACGTTCTTGAAGAGAAACTCAAACGTCTGAGCCTGTCGTAATTCTCCCGGCGATGCCAGTTCTTGAGAAAGCGATAGGAATTCATGGTGGTTTCCCCGGTCATAGAAGAGTTCTACACGGCATGAATGGGAAGACATGGGCGACGGGGCAGCGGGCCATACCTATGGAACCAATGAACTCGACTTTGATACCCTCATGGGTCATCTTCTTGCCATCGCGTACACGTATCATGACCTGCGAGTGTATCGGATACGCTGTTTTCTTGGGAAGACGAGCAGAGACGAACCTGTCCGCCGAGCGAATCACCATCGTAATAAACGGGAGACTGAATGATTTTGTCTTTCTCTCCCTTCGTGTCCACTTGCTTCCGCAGTTCCTCTCCGTCGAGCTTAATGTCGACGTCAACTGGGGACGCAAAGAAATAGGCCATGGTGGCCGCTGAGTCACGTAGATGATGAAGGTATTGGCTAGGGCGTCACCAGGCCCAATAAATTCAAGACCGATCACATGTCCTAGCCTTCTACAGTTCAATTTCCGTGTGCTTCTAGTACTCTAATTCTCGGGCACGAGCACACAACGCCTCTGGTATCAATGGCTTGGAGTTGTGTTATTCACCATCTCTCAAAATCAAACCTAGTATGCATTTTTGTGATAATCTCATTAAAGTCGGGTTCGTTATCCGGTGTGATGTACCCCCTCCGGACAAGAAAGTCGACCAACACTGCACAAGATGGTCAAAATATGCAACAGATAGGTAGTCCTTCCGAATCAACACACCTACGGCGCAATTGGTTTTGAACAGCCCCTGCTTCATTTTCGAGATCACCACATCTACCGGCAATAACTGACGGGCTCTTTTAATCGATTGCTTGATAGGTGAATTTGCGTGAGCTTACATCAAAGGATTCTACTTCTCCATCTAGCGGCTTTGGTTGGAATTCGAGGCCAGGCGGAACCTTGAGGTCATACACATATCTTACCCAACATCAGTGGGCAAGAGATGGGGACATAGGAAGCGGCGACCTTACTGAAACTCAGGTTGCAACCATCCATTGGTAGTTCTAAGTGCGGTTTAGTGGAATGAACATGTCTGAGATGCCAAAAGGCCGCACACTCACTGGTAGTAATAACTGATCGAACCTGCGCACTTTGCATATTTCCGCACGATGTTTTCTTCTATGCTTGCTTCTTCCAACGATTCTTTGACAAGATTCTCAAAGACGGACACTCCACTCGGGATTCCGCCCGCAACGCTGTTGTCCAGGTAGCCAGGGAACCTGAACGACACCACATGCATGTCAAGTAACACTAGAATAGCATATGAAAACGCACGTCTGCTTCGTCCGAGACCGAGTTGGGGTCCAGATCCGTAGATTACTGCCGTCCGCATCTTCGTGGTAGATCGTCATATGCACACCGTACGTGACGACCCCGAACAACGAGCAAGCAGCACGTTCCATCTCGAAGAGGTAGTTACGGGCATCAGAGTCGCCCTTCTTTGCATTAGGATCGTAAGAGAGAGGAACGCCGAATGGGTTACGATACACTGGATACATCTCGTTCCTCCATTTTTTGGGACCGATCACGTTTTGGAAGATGGTACCACTGTCACGCCATCGTTCGCAGAGCTTCTTCATGACATCTGTGCGCTTGGAGGGAGTATCGATGGAGGGATGAAAACTAACGCGGCATCTTGATCCTGGTTGTGCCCGTTCTGGGATGACGAAAGCACCCTCTGGTTCTTGGTGTAGGATGTCGACTAATTCTGGCTTCAACAAGCCGAAGACAGGGCTATCCGGAGACTGGGATAGCGACCAGGGTACCACATGGTCTCGGTGCGTAAAGGCAGTGGGATCCTCTAAGCCGTGATTGACGGGAAGGTGGAAATTATTGCATCGAATGATGAGGTCGAGAAAGGACAAGTTGGGCTTTGAGTCTGTTCTTTCCAGGGCCATCGCTGATCGCTGTCACCAACAGTGTTAACATTCAGTTTCGGAAGTTGTCCCACACAACCATTTTGTCAGTGAAACCTGTCTTGTTTTTATCGACAAAATGTAGTATGTACAAGGAATCATTAGCGCTCTCGAGCAGGTTCCAGCCTGAAGCCGAGTCATATGCTGCCGTGAATTCACTGGCACTTTCCCAACATCAATTTGGTTGTCTCAGACATCGCCGACGGCGTTTAACAGCATAACATACGTACGTGGTACAATGCCGTGTAACGATGAAAAGTGATCTCCGGTTGAGGGGTCCCAATGTACAGCAAATATTCCAGTGTCCTTTGTAAAACGGAGCCACTTTTTCCGAGGCGGTTGTCGTGTCCTTTTGACAGAAAATGCCAATTGCAGTTGACAGCGACGGAGAAAAAAGCAGCCTCGCTTGACTCTGACCAGAACGATCAGCATCACGAACGAGATGGAGTGCGGTTCTCGTCGTCAAGTATCTACCAGCACTGCTCGCATCTCTTTTCCTGTACGCCCCACGGATCCAATCAGTTGAATTGATTGAAATCAGTGGAGACGGTGGTTGAGATGGAAAGTTTCATGTGATAGCAGGTGCGACCTTGTCCGATAATTAAAACCAGACGGCGACTAGCATAACCATCTCAGCTTTCTTTCTTCTCTCAGGCAGGCCCTCCTCATCTTCTTTCCACAACGCTGGACGTGTATCCGACTCACAAATGGCCAACAAACGCTCCTCCGGCTTCGACTTCAAGGACCGCAATCCTTTCGTCGATCAGAACCCTTTCATCGACCCCAGGGCAGACTACAATGCCGCTGGTGCATCCATTGGAGTCTCCCTCTACAGGAACAAGTCCGAGCGCGACAGACTTCAAGGCATCCAGCAGACATGGTCAAATGCAAGCCCCAAAGGCCCACAGAAACCTCTCACCCTCGGCCAGAGATTCGACCTATGGATGATCAACGAAGGAGGAAAGCGTCTGTTTTTCTTCGCCTGGATATTCTTCCACTGTCTCGTCATCGCCTTTGGCTTCATGTACTACCAACTCAGCGATGACCTAACCACCGCCCGTGCCACTTTTGGTATCACTTATCGTCAGTATTCCATGTTACATCTCTGAAACGAACAAAGACCCAACAAAACATTATTGTAGCCATCGCTCGTTCTGCTGCCCTCGTGCTACACACCGATGTCATTTTCATCCTTTTGCCCGTCTGTCGCAATTTCATCTCACTCCTTCGCCGGACACCATTGAATCAGTTCATTCCCTTTGACAAAAACATCACCTTCCACAAAGCAACTGCGTGGTCCATGGTCGTATTCACGGTTATCCATATTGCCGCTCACATGCGCAACTTCCAAGAACTCGCCATGCTTGACCCTAATGCAAAGACTACTGGTCAGCGTATCCTCGTTTTCTTGCAAGCAAACTTTGCCACTGGTCCCGGTGCTACTGGCTGGATCATGACCGCTTGTCTGGGCATCATGGTTTGGTTTGCCAGGGAGAAACGTCGTCGCGCCAACTTTGAGAGGTTCTGGTACACTCATCACCTCTTCCTTGTCTTCTTCCTTGCCTGGCAGTTCCACGGCTTGTGGTGCATGATTCAGCCTGACAGACAGCCATTCTGTTCATTCAATTCCGTCGGTGTTTTCTGGGTCAGTTCAACGTCTACCTCAGTATCCCCCTTCTCATAATCCATGTTCAGCGCTACTGGCTCGTCGGAGGCGGCATATGGACCTACGAACGCATCTTGCGTGAAATTCGGTCTCGCCACAAAACATACATCTCAAAGGTCATACAGCACCCTTCAAAGGTCGTCGAGATCCAGATCAAGAAGGAGAAGACGACTACCCGCGCTGGCCAGTACATCTTCATTTGTTGCCCGGAAATCTCTTATTTCCAATGGCATCCTTTCACCCTTACTAGGTATGTAATGCTCTCACCACCATAATCAACATTTCTGAAGTCTTTGTAGCGCACCAGAGGAGGATTACATCTCGGTTCATATTCGCGTCGTTGGCGACTTTACTATGGCACTTGCCAAGGCCGTCGGTTGTAATTTCGATTCCAAGAAGGAGACGGAAGTAAATGCATCTGGTGGTAGGGTGGTAGGCACCAACGCGAACCCACCCTTGAACCGTACACTTCCGCGCATCATGGTCGACGGCCCATTCGGTAGTGCTTCGGAGGACTTTTTGAACTACGAAACTGTCCTGCTTGTCGGTGCTGGCATCGGCGTGACACCATTTGCCTCGTAAGCCTTGGCCTGTTACCAAGCATCACGGATGACATCAACTTGATTACAGCATATTGAAGTCTATCTGGTACCGCATGAATAACATGAACAACTCAAAGCCTACGCGCCTCTCCAAGGTTTACTTTACCTGGGTCATCCGCGACTTTGGCAGCGCAGAATGGTTCCAGTCCCTCTTGGGAGCCATCGAAGAACAAGATGTTCAAAACCGGATCGAGATCAACATCTATCTCACAGCAAAAATCAGAGAAGATGACGTGAACAATATCATTGTGCGTTTTTCATATCCATTGTTCCTGGCTTACCGATCGGACGACCTGTCCTCATGTGCTGCATCCCCGTATGTGCTATTCAGGTTCAGGACGTAGGTGCAGAAAAAGACGCGATTACATCGTTGCGTGCCCCAACTCATTACGGGCGGCCAAACTGGGACAAAGTATTCTCATCCCTTGTCGACAAGCATCCTGATACGGATGTTGGCGTCGTACGTACACACGCTCGTCCGCAGGTACCTTATTTTGATCCTGTGTGCGCTCTTCTGCAGTTCTTTTGCGGGCCCCCAGTGTTGTCCAGGCAACTCCACCAGATGTCGAACAAGTACTCGAATCCTAACCCCGGTGGAACCAAGTTCTTCTTCGGGAAGGGTACGTTTTCTTGTCGCGATCCCCGCGCTCGGTCTCTGACACTTATTAAACAGAGAACTTTTGAAGACTACGTCATTGCATAGAATCTGCTGGGTATATAACACACACACAACACATGCCATCGGACATAACATAATTTACTTTTGCGTGCTTCATTTTGGTCTTGGTCTGCTGCGTCTTTGGTCTTTGCGTCGGGACATTATGGGCTCTTCCGTTCGTAAAACTTATTAGATTAATGAAGTAGTCTTGGGGTGGTATTCTACAAAGTCGCCCTGATATTATGAGTATGGTGTCCAGTCTGAAAGATACAAAGATGAGCAAGTGCGATGAGAATACAAAAGAATACGGTCTCGGACAAAGAAAAAAAAAGATCAAGCCTAATCAAGATCAGGGCGCAGCTTGTATCCCCACAAGTTCTCGTAGTAATTGAGCACAACTTCAGGCGTCACCACTTGGAACTCCTCCAACTCGCCCGCGGCTTCGTAGGGACCTTTAATCGTCTCGTATAACTCGTCCTTGCCGTCGACGCGGTAGACCTGGCACCAGATCTCGACGAGTTTCCGAACAAAGTCACCCATCTCACCCTCACTTGCATCCACGAAGACGACCTGCATGCAATTGGCGATCTTCCCGCGCCCCCATCCCGGAGGTTGAGCTTCTTCGAGCACCGAGTCCAAGAGACTGACAACAACATTCGACGTCTCCTCCCAAGGGACGGAAGCAAGCGCCGAGCGACTCTGCGCGCGTCGCGTGCGAGAAACCCACGTGACGGATGAAGAACGGATGATCCGCGCATTTGCCCCTTTGCGAAGCATGACCATGAGGTCGGGGTGGCGAATACACCCGTTGACAAATGCCTGTGCCCTCGGGTCGCTCAGGGATAGGCCACCAAGCATGAAGAGGTTGCGTTTGGTCTCTTCCCAGACAGGGGCAGCGTGTAAGTCAGACTCTTTACAGGAAATCGAATGACGAGGCGAGGTGAACGGAATGTCGTTTGGGATAAAACCGGCCAAGATTAGTTCCCTAGAGCCATCAAAGCTAAAATCATACTTGGGGTACGTTTGCCATAACGGCGTTCGTGTCAACAGAACGCACCGGGTGAAGTCGATGACCTCATCAATCTGTGTGGATGGTGAGTGCTGTGGTCGCAAAAGTCGTCACTACCGACATACCGTGCGGCAAGTATCGCGAAGACAAGAATAACAACGGCAGACGGCCATCATGTGTCCCCATGCATGTAGAGGCCACCGTTCACTACTGACATCCTTGAAGACCTTTCCGCCAAGCACGACCATATGGTCACCGTCTGTGGACCGTAACACATCATCGACGGCGGAGTGAAAGTCATGTACGCATATCGACTTGATAGCGTGCCACATCTTCTCCGCTGCGAGAACATCTAGATCCTGGTCACTCAACAGGGTCATGACACTATCATAGCTCTGAGAGAGAAACATGAGAGATGCATCCTTGTAAACCGTCCGGCGAACGTATGCACAGAGGACTTCCAATCGCTCGCCGTGAAATCGCGACGTCGAAGTAGCACAGTACCAGGCGAGACGCATCTTAATCCGCTCTCTGAACCCGATAGCCTTCTCGCGTAAGACAATCTCCAAAGGATCCTCGATAGTAGCTCCTTCAACATCGTCTGCGGAATGGAACGACTCGTCAGTACCATCTGTAGTATGCCCATAGCTAGAGCAGTCTGCGGTCTTGTGCGTGTCTTGCTCAAGGACCCAGAGTGCGTTCTGGCCTTTGAGAATGAGTTGGTATCCGCGCATTTCTACGTGCACCATTAGTTGCTCTACTTCGGACCTCCTGCGCACTAGGCTATCCCAGAATATCTTGTGACCAAAATCCTGTGCTTGAACGTCAGTTTGCACATGGTCGTAACATGTACAATGCACTTACCATATCTTGGCTGTTCCAGCGATTCTTTCGCTTAGGACTCGTTAAAAGGGAACGCAATATAACACGTACCCAAAGAATCTTCGGGTAAAGTAGACCCGCGCTTCGATGCATCTGCAGGATAGTGAATGGCGAAGAGATTTCAACTACTTGAGACGCACCTGGTGAGCAAATTATACTTCCCTCGAAGGTGGATGCTCCACTCTCGAAGAAGGGAAAGGCTGTCGCACATCATGATCGTCGCCACATCATGACACGCCGGGATGTCAGGGTATGCTTCGAGAAGTGCGCCGTGAACTTTGTAGTTCGCGTATAACTTTAGACGCTCCTATAGTTCCGAATCTCGGAGACGCTTGTCAACTAGAGACTTGACTAGAGCTTACCTCGTTGTGTCGGTGGCACCACAGGATGCCGTCCACCGGCGGAAGTGAACAACCCAATCCCGCCGCGGAAAGGGCTGCACAGGTGATTCGTTTCTTTTTCGGAGACCCTGGCATGGCGGCAGGTGTTAGTCCCAGTATGAATTTAACGCGATGGATGGTGTGATTGAAATGAGTGCCACCGTCAGGACTAAGTCTAGATCACGTGATCGCGTATGGGGTGGACGGTATTCATGCCATTTGGGAAAGGTTGATGCGACAACTTTGCGAATATCGATGGGGTAGTTTATGGATGCTGGAGTTGTCAAAGAGCATTTTCGAGTGTGTTAGTGTGTTAGATTTTGTGTGCATTGTGAAGCACTATCAATCACGACCGACCAATCGCGACGTTCGATTGAAAACGCTTCCCTGCCTCATGACAGACGGCCGGAGGGCGTGATGGGGAACAGATCCCAGTCTGCTTGCGGCGCCTATACTGGAGCAAGGGATACACTTGTCCTGTTGTCCGTTGCGATGTGAGCAGATATACTAGACTCAATTTCGTTAGTAAAGTCCCCCGATCAAGAAACGTGTTGTTGCTTCTGCAACTTGCGGGTCACCACCGTCGCTAGCATCATGATATTCTCCGCTAGCTACCGCACACCCAAATCCAACGATTATGGCCGCTGTACGTTCTAGGGGTGGATGAACGCCCAGGAACTCTCCCAGGGCGACACGACACCGCCATAACGTCATTGCGATAACCCTGTAAACCTCCAGTCCGTCAGCCCACATCATCAAGAGATCATTTGTGCATTACCCACACAGACGGCGCCCCATCTCCATCCAACCTGAACACCGATGGGCCGCTAAGCGGCCAGGGTCCGGCATGTTTGACAGTTACCAGATCCTAATTTCAGGTATCGCCGCTCAGTTTGGGTCGCTGAAATTCAAGTTGCCGAACCGTCACGCCCCCTGAGTAATCCTTTGTCATTTACTCTTGTCTAGCGACCAACGTGCGTGACTGACGTTCGTACTGCGGTCCGGAAGTCTTCTGACATTAACACGATGTTTGCCCAAACTTGATCCGCAGCCCCCGCAAGTATAGTAGACCTGCCCTCGCCTCCATGCGTGACACCAGTGGCGTCACGACGTTCGGAGACTGGAATTGCAATGCCAGGACGAGGAGCCGCGGTGGTGGTGGTGGTGGTGGTGGTGGTGGTGGAGGGAGGGAGGGGGACGTACTTCGAAAGGACGTGGGAATTAGCATGCTTGGGGAAGGCTACGCTGCGTTCCGATAGGTCGTTGAACCTGGGGTGACTCGGACTCTCGAGGACTTGACCCTCCTCGAACAACTTGCCTACCCAGTCGTCATAGTTTCGGCTAGCAAACATGCCCCTCTCTTGCTCGACAGCGTACACGACGTTTTTCACGAACGTTGTTGCGCAGGAGATAAATGAGATAATCTGCGATGTTAGAGTCGGTCTCGACTCGGACTCTGGCGCACTTGCTGGCAGTGGACTCCAAGGCGCGTCAAGGTATTCTTCGATCGGCGTCTTGCTCTGCTTGAACTTGGCCAAGTCTTCTGTACCTTGTTGGGCGGGACGAACGCACTGACCACTAGCAACTGGGAGGACCCTCATCTTGTCGAATAATAGGAGGCTGCCCACAGGCTTACCTGCGTAACCCTACCGCATGTAAGTGAGAACGAGGTGGATCCTACGACAGCCTGAGTCAGTGTACGGTGTTCTTCGCTGGATACCTCGAGGTGCCCGCCACGCTATTCGCAGTCATGACCAAGTCACATCTCAGTAGTTGACTACTCGAAAAGTTATCGTCTTCCGTGTTCGTGTGGTCCTATAGCGGCGTGTTGTCCAATGCCCAATGTCACGATTCGGTTAAAAGAAGGCAGTGCGGGGGCGCTGACACATCATTGATCTCAATAAACCCACTGCAAAAAAATGCACAGGGCTCGTGGATGCACGTTGCTGAGGAAGGCGACAGTATAGTAAACTCCGTTGGCTTGTGATCTACATGATCTATATCGAGGAACGCGGCCAGATTCAGTGGCTGCCACAGTGCTGCTGCAATCTACCAACACGAGTTTGTCGATCTGACCCATGAGACTAGACCGCGAGTCAAAACCGCGGAAATAGCAGTGACAACTTCTAGAGAAAACCCACACCATTGTCGAACCCATATATATATTCTCAGTAAAATACAATCCATAGGGATTGGGAAAAAACAATCAAGCACCGCTCTTCTATGACCCTGCATCAAAATCCACTGATGCCGTTAAGGAATGGATCAGTGCTGAAGTTGAAAACAGAGCATCCACGATAGACTGTTTGGTTGCATGAGAAGCACCAGTTGATAGTGGAGTTGATAGTAGTCCACTAAGAAAAGGGTCGGAATGTAGAACGCAATAAGATGAAAATATTGCGTACATCGAGTTCTTCAATCAACTGAGGCAGTGTGAGATTGTTCTTGCCAAACATTTTCAAAGGCTTGAGCTCCTGGTCATTCGTGCCATTCTTGAATTTCAAGGTAACTACGTAATCGCCGGTAGTACTCTTGGACAGCTCGAGAGCAAGAGCAGAAGCATAGTCGGCTGTGAACAGTTAAGGCCAAGGCAGAAAAAACAGACGACTGTTCTCTCACCGATTCCGGATATTTCCGGGTTGGTCACCGTAGCATTGGTAACGTTGAACAGACTGATGAAGGGCTTGTAGTCGACCTCTGTCAGCGCCAGCTTAACCTTGTTCTTGGACAAAGTCATGTTTCCCAATGACCATAAAAGCTCAGGCAAAAGCGTCCGGATGGCGACTATGGGCTATCCGTAGGCAATGGTTCAACGTCGTCGAAGAAGCCACTTACTTTGGCCGATTCCATTCTGGACACCATCAGTGAAGACATTTTGCTCGTGAATGTTAGCAAAGTAGCGGGCTTGCTGCAACAGAGTCTTGGGGAATGACCTGTAAAACGTTGCATTGTGAGTATATTGCACGTTCAGGTAGTCATAGATCTTGGTGTTGAAGCCACTTCAGACGGAGCCCAATGACTAATGTTCTCTGCCACTTACGTTCCACTGATGCTCATCAAGTCAGTGCACAATCGACACAGGATGAACGCCACATACGATGTTAAGGAAACTGCTGTTCACACCATTGAGATAAGGTCCAACAGCTTGAAGGAAGGGCGCGGCTTGCGTAGCCAAACCCTTGAACACAGCGCCGTTGTTTAAACGAATCAAGTGATCTTGGAAGTACTGGGAGAACTGAGCCAGTGCCCTGACACGATCCACTCTCAAAAGGCTCACCTCGCAGTCCATCCAACTGGTAAGAGAAGGAGCCTGAAAGAATTCAAGTGACTCGACTGGAATGTACTGGTATCCTCCCAATGGTGCCTCGACTTTTTGACCATCAGCGAGGGTCAGATTGACCGCCGGGGTCGGTGGGTAGAGACCCTGAACTAAAGCATAAGCGGAATCCAATATCACATTCCCTCCTCCCGCGTCGGCGCGAACATAGAGTTGATCAATATCAGCAACATTGGTGTTTATCCCTTGGATATAGGACGGGGACGACAGGTTAAGATAGGTCTCCCTCAAGTAGCCACCCAAGGCAAATTCTTGGCTCTGCAATAACCTCAGTACTGCACAAAATACCCAGGATTGGACATACCGCTCCATACGGCGTCAGGTATCCTTGTGTGGAGTTATACGTGGAATAGTTTTGGAAAAGCACGCCAGCGCGATCGCCATGACGAACCAACAAGACAACCCCGATGAGACCCGCGCTGGTGGTGTTTACCATTTTGGAGAGTCAAGGACAGAAGATAGTAGACAGCAATCCCATCATGATGACCTTTCAATTTATAGAGCCGAGGGGATGAAACGTAAGGGAGTGGCGCCACCCGCCGAGTGTCACGGTCAAACGTACTTTCACCGACTCTGAGCCGCTACAACATGACGACTGGCAGTGAGATCTGGCCCTTTCTCAGGGAGCCACTTACAAATGAACTAGTTTAGGGTGTCCAATGCCGAGCCTGTTGTGCCAAGAACCTGATTCATATGTCCTTGATTGGAACAGCAGACCAAATACATAACCTTACCTGCGATGAGGTCCTTTAATTTGCTTGAAGGCTGTGATTATCACTGATCAACCTGGCGCTAGAATATTGCCTTGTTTGTACGGACGCGTAGAACATAGAGCGGAACCAGTATGCGTAGCTAGCTTCAACTCCGGAGTGTATCAACATGAAGATACGATGGGAAAGGTTGCTCATGAACTCAGCAACGCAGTCGGGATGACTCGGACGACGGAGTTCTGAGCGCCTCGAAACGAGGCTGTATCATGCCGCCACTGTAGTGGCGATGCTTCAGGGCAAGCTTTAAGTTCAGCCTTTCAAACTGCAAATGGCAACATCCTTTGATGATTTATGGCAGGTCGTAGTACAGCTTCGTCCAGAGAACACCTTGAAATGGACCGCTATCATTGTTCGATAGTCTCTCTTCATCAATCTCAAAGACCCGCGGGGATTTCAGAGATCCCACCGTGTTCGGTGATCCTGCAGAGCAGAATTTAATGGGCAAGTGGGCCCTTAATCGCGCTCACTGACTACCGCCGGGTTTGACGGGTCTCGTAAATCGCACACAAAGTACGTTACGCTTGCCAAGTTGTTTTCTAGTACACAGGTCGCATGCATCGTTCATGGCTACCCATCATCGAACATCTCTTCGTGCATGCGCGCATCCGCCATGTTATATCATGTTGGGATTGTGAGGCTGGTGACTCGATGGCAGCCAGTGTAACACCGACTTTGTTTACTCGTCAAACCACCTATTCATTGAAACTTGCATCCGTCCGGAATGTGACCCAGAAGTAATGTTGTGGGGAAAACCGCATCTTGATCCGTCGAATGCTGTCTACGAAATACTAGCATGAGGTGCTTCAAGCTCAATGTGTTCTTGTCCCACTGAGGGTTGAACTTCTTCCGGTCTGGAGTACCAAAATCCCTAGCTTAAACTGTTCATCAAAGCGGGGGTAATGCTCATTCTAACGACGTATGGGTATCAGAGATTGGTGCATGAAACTTGAAAGCATCTACCTCGAATGAAGGATATATTATGCAAAGTGCCGTGCCGTGCCATGCCATGCCATTGCTGTCCCATGATATGCAGATATGCTCGTGGAGATATACGTGATAAAGGTTAAAATCAGATACGTCATCCGTCATCATCATAGCTCGAAATCCAAGGAGAACATTACTACCCTTTATTTCCCGGACTGTGTGTAGACAGCGAGGAGCTTGCGATTGCAGTGATGAGAGCCCCGCTATGAGTCTGTCCGAGTGGTACCGGAGGGGGCTTGCGCCTTTTTGGAGGAGCAGGTGGAGGCCGGCGTATCTTTTGAGTGACGGTGGACGCAGTTGGTAGGGGACCGGAAGACGCAGGCGATGGTGGAACATGGGAGTGGTGCTTCAGTTGTAGATTTTTTTCCGCTTGCTGTAGGAGCGAACTGTCATCCATAGAACCGGACTTTTCCCTCCGCCTCGATACGTTGGTAGTAGCTGAAGCTACAATGCCTAAGCTAGTGGCACTCTCCATGCTTGGTCTCCGGACACCATCAGAGCCGGATCGCGATGGTGGTGGCTTAGCAGATTGAGACTTTAAATTTTCAACGCTGCGACTGGACTTGATCTGTTTTGATTTGACCACGCCATCATGTGGTCTTTCGGAGCCGGGTGACATGACAGCTTGAGATTGCAGACCTGCTTGCGTCGTCGATGCAAGGATATCATGGCTGGGGCTATCCTGGCGGTAGCTGCCCTGAGATCTCAAAGCATCCTTATCAAATGAACTCTTCCGCAGGTTCACACACCATTCCCCACTGAGACACCGTTCTACCAATCGCCTCGTCGTCGGGTTGATGTCTCGGATGTTGGCATTCTGCGTGAGTGATTCCAGAGCCATCACTATCTGGGGACGCTTATAGGGAATATCCCGTAATTGTGTCTTCGTAAGAAGTGGGTGTAGAACACGAAGATACGTGTGACGCAGCTATATTGGCTTGAGTCAGTTTCCAAGCATTACATGGGTGGAGTTTACCCACCGATTCGCTCTCGTCATCGAGGTCCACCAGCTCGCGTAAGAAGACATCAACCAGTACGCAGAGGTCATTCGTGTAGAAATACTCTGAAGTCGCCTTTGAGGTGAACAGAATGTATAATAACTTCAACACGAGTAATTGCATGCACAGATCCTCCGCGGAACGGGCTAGGAAACATTTCAGCCGGGATAGAGAAACAGCTCATGTAGAACATACATGCGCGATTGAGCATAAATATCATGTTTGCTCCAAATGTCTTGCTCGAGCCGAGGCGAGATATAAGCACATCAAGTACCCGATTTCGCACTTCGAGTGCTTTCCCCCGGCCACCGTTAGCTGGAGCAACATTATCCAGCCCTGCAACCATGAATTGCTCATTGAGAGCCACCTGTTTGAAGATCAGCATCTGTCAGAAGGAGAAACCAACAATGCTTACTATCAATTTGATGACGGAGTAGTTGAAGGTCTCATCCGGGTTAAAGCGCGTCTGCTCCACGAGCTCGAAAAGGTGGTCGATGAACGAATCGCTGAACACGCCTTTGTTTTCGTATTCAGCACGGCGCCAAAAAAACGACAACAAAGACCTACGCAAATCCTGCTCAGACAGTTTCTGAACCCGACCGACTTCATAAAGGAGTCTGACACTTAGTACCCTGAGCTTCCCTTCTATCGCGATCGGGCCCATGATGATGCTTGCACGAGAGCCTGCGCCGTTGGAAGCGAGATGAGGGCCAATATAAGCATCATCGGCATCTAGATCAATCTCGACCAAGATATGATCCATCAATAGTGGGATGAGAGGTTGCCATCGTTTGTGGCTACGAAGGAAGGAAGCTTGGCGTCTGCCCCAAAGTAATAGAAGGCTATACAAAATAAACTGTCCGTGGGGGTCCGTTTTCTACAAACAAGTGTAAGATGTACAGTGCCAATGATGACGGAGGTTGTTCCACATACCGACTGCACGTCGTCGATCGCAAGTTCACACATTCTCTCGGAGTGAAAGACGAAAAGCTCGGAATCCAGAAGCAACTGGCATGCGTGTTCTAGTTGTAGTGGACTTTGAAGGTAATGTTCTGCCGACGATGTATGATCAGTGCGTGGAGGAGGGATAGAAGCTGAGCGAGAACTGACCATGATAAGAGGCGCATAAGGATACAAATCTCCGGAGCGCGGTATCAAGCATGGATAGTGTGGCGGAGCCATCACTCGGAAGACGTAGGATGTCATCGAGTTCTAGAACCGAAATGGGAAAGCCATGATAACCAAAAAATTGCGGGGCGGAACGTAACGAAAACGTACCTGACCAGAATTGTTGGGCATTCTCTATGAAATAAGTAATCCCCAGATCATCTTCCGCTAGTATGTTAACGGTGGGGTGCGAGGTCTGAATCATAGCGGTAGAGTTCTAACTTTTGGAAAGCAAGGAGGGCAACGAAAAGGAGAGAGACCGTGGTTGGCCAATGCCGACTAGTACGCTGCTTTACCAGATCCCGACCGAGACTGTATGGTCCCGAAATGTAAGTAGTTCTGAGTTCGTGTTCGACGTCGGCGGCAACGCGCATCATCAGTTTGGTAGCCTTGTGGTCTTGGAGTGTTCGGGGTCAGATGCGTGACCCTGAAAACCCCCATTCTATTCACAACCCTCCGCTGTTTTTGACATATCCGTACTACCGCAATCAGTTGATCATGTCAGGTGCTTCAGTTCCCCACTGCCTCGAGCGTACAGATCAGACAAATTTCAGCTGCCATCGATACGCGAATAGGGACGGGACGTTGATTGGATGGCTCAGCACGGCGCTAAACTGTAATGTGACCAGATTCGGTCTGCTGGTAGTGTTCGGACGAGTAGCAAAGATTAATTCCCGTAGTAGACGGTGAAATACTATGACATGACATACATCGATAATAATGACATTGATGAGAACAATGCTGGTTATACCTCGAGCAATGCAACGATGGCGTACGCGGCAGCGGCAGCTGCGCCACCGACAAGCAGTGTACTGACCGCACCCCACAGGTATCCCTTGGCTCCTTTGCCTGCACCGGTAACCCTCGCCTTGACCGCCCCAAAAACCAGAAGCACGAAACCAGTCAGAATGCAGGAATAGATTAGAGCCATATGAGCGCGGGCGAAGAAAAAGTAGGGGATGAGTGGTATGATGCCTCCGATGAGGTACCCTAGTCCGATTGTGATTGCAGACCCGTATAGGCGACTTGTCGGCACCTCCTCTGATAGGAAAGAAGACAAGGTCAGGAAAAGGATTGTTACAAGGGAGGGGAAAGGAACGAACCCAAACCCTCGCCAAATTTGAGCAAGAATGGTGTTAGTCCCACGTCAGACTTCCATCTGAGAGCAGTTTCTTCGTCTGAGGACGACGAGTTATTATTGCCCGTGTCACATTCGACATCACGCAAGCATTTCGTAACAGCTCTTGAAGTGCGTTCGTCAACGCCGACTGGGCCGAGGATGGCGTAGACCTCTCTTTCCATTTCCCATTCACAACTACGGAGCACTCTTGACGACGTGTGGTGCTTTGAAAACCTGTAGTGGTCTCTTTCAGCCTGAGACGCGAGGAAACCGCCTATTCCCATGGAAATAGCCCCCGCGATGAGTTCCGCAATGCCCCCGAGAACGACGAGTCTGGATTCCCCGAGTGATGATAGACCAGCTGTCAACGCAAAAGGGACGGTCAAACCGTCGGAGAGACCGATGACCCTAGCAGAGTGTATCTGAATGACTGCTATAGGGTACAAAGGGAGATATGCTCACACGTCGCGAATGATATCAGGATTGACAAGGGTGCGATCATCCTCGTCTTTGAGCTGCTTGCAACACACGCCACCGTCTCTTCCATGTCTATCGCACTTTGCAGGAAGAGAGGCATGTCCGTTGGATGGATCTAGAGTCCAGACGGGCAGTTTTGATCTGAGGCTGGCATCCCTGTGCTGAGGGAGGGGGACTGTGTGTGAGCCGTTGATCTCTGAGGACATTGCAGAAGGATGGAGGAGAGGGGGAATGTGTGTATTTATATGAGATGGACCATATTGACCCTAACCCTACGCGGCAGCCAATGTGTGAACGCCGATTTGAGCAGTTCTTCAAGGCATGATATCGCATCCGCCCTCCTCGCTATTTTGGTGTGCACCAAGCTCGTCGATTTGATTGACACGTTTCACTGAGTGCAATGAGGTGATGGTGATGCCATGGGCGCAACGCCCACGATTCGCTGGGAACAGAAAAATTCTCATGTTGACCGTCTCACATATCAAATTGGCTCGAGCGGATTAGCTCACAGCCATGTCAAAATACCTTGAAACCTCGTGGATTTCAGCGTCGCGGAACTCGAGGCAGGAACCAGAGGGTCTGCGTCAGATGGTAATGCGCAGAACGCGATTGGCCCACAGGACTTTAAGCGCGTCTCGAGGACCGTGACGCTCGGACCGTTGGTTCTACTCAGATTCCCTATGGAAGGCGAATCTCTCACCGTGCCAGCATTTGCATACGGAAATTAACAAACCGGTTGGCTCGCTACGTCCTCATCGTGGATACAAGATAATCGATGTTTCATTAGAAAATATATATCGCGAATTAGAAAATATCGCGAGCGGCACCCCAAAATTTATTCACAGATCTACATACCTTCCGCAACCACCACCATCACAATATCCGTACCCGTTTCTTGACAGGCGTGTCCATCCCTTCCTCAGTCGGGTCGGAGAGACCTATGCTGGACGATGAACCACTCGCAGCCCGCTTCCTCGCTCCCACCAAGAGAACGTCGGGCGAAATTGGCAACCACAGTTCCTCACTTCCTTCCTTGTCGGGCATATCACTACCAGAATCTCCAAAATTGGCACCAACCCCATCCTCGTCCTCGCCATCCAGACTAATAGCCCAGCTTTGACTTTGACTCGTGGTCAGTCTGTAATTTCTCGAGTCCCCTCTGACCTTGATTTTTGTAGGTGTCGCGGTGACGAGCGTCACCCCTTGCGAATGTGTGTCTCCCTTCTTGGTTCCCCTCTTCGTCTTGGCTGGCACGTTCCTACCCGCGGTTTCAGGTCGACTCGTTTGTGATTGTTGCACCCGGGGTTTGAATCCACGCGACATGCTAACTTCGCGACTGAGAGCCCGTTTTAGGGACGACGATGTCCCAGAAACAGAGTTGGAGCGCCTTGCAGAAGCATCCTGTGCGAGCGAGATGGACAAGGATCGTGAACGAGATCGAGCATCTGACGTGGTAGCACCAGATAGGACAGAGGACGGGCGGTGGATGGGTTTGGGGTTAGATTTATTCTTGGAGGCGGAGGTGGTTGTGGACGATCGGGTGAGCTTAAGGCCGGAATTGGAACGGAAACGAGCGGAGTTCGCAACCTGAGATCCAGGACTTGATCGTGTATCAGAGTCACCGTCCTCGTTTTCAAACGGCGAATGAGGAAATAGCTTATGGCGCAAGAGCGCGCACATATTGGGGAGTGTCGATTTGAATCTGCGACAAATACGGGAGGCATTGAATTCTCAGAGTTGCATCCCTGTGCGTGTTCACTCACTGGCGCTCCACAACATTTTCGCAGAACGCTTGCGTCCAATCGCGCTCGTTTTTATCTGACCGTTTATCTGAGTTATTCATGTTGATGACAAGCTGCCATATGGAGAGCTTGTCCATGAACGACTCTAATCGCTCCTGTGCTGTGGGGGTAATAACCTTTGTTCGTTTTTTCGATCGTTTCTTCGTCAAAGGAACCACGTCATTCGCAGGTATTGTCACCGGAGGTAGCGGGGTACATGGTCCAGGCAGGGAAAGCTTGAGGAAGTAGAGCAGAATCTGAATCTGTACCCTGCAAACCTGTAGCCAACGCGATCATCCACGTACGACAAATTGACACGCACTCTCGTCTTTCGAGCCTTTCGAGCCACGTATTCCGTGACTTTTCCTCGAGGATGATCGCGTCCTCGCTGTTAGCACTCGTACTGCCTTGTCCGAGCTCACTCATCTCGTAACCAAGCGCATACCACATCATAGACTCTTCCATTTCACCTTCTCCGCCGTCGTGTGCGAGGATCTGGGGGAGTTCCGTGTGGTATTTCGCGACGGTAGAACGAACCGAAAGGAGCAATGGTTCCAGGAGCGCATGCAGTGGGTGGGGAGAGTCTGGTGATCGTGGTGATGCGTCTTGAATGCGGTGCAGGGACGGAACTAGCAAGTGAATGGGCATAATCGACTGCGAATGATTAGAAACGCGAGATGCGGCCCAAGCGATGATCGTACCTCTGGGAGCCAGAGAAATTGGAGATAGGTTCGAACGACGAACTGATCTGGGGTTTCCAAGTGATGATCAGTGAACGGATAATCTCGAGCAATTGTCTTTTCTTGCGTCGTCGTCCATTTCGCGTTTGAGCTTGTGAGCAACGTCAGTGGTTGGACAAAAGTCATCGTGGACGCGTACTACTAGGACGCGTGTGACTTAAATATCATGACGCGTGGTGGTGGTTGGTCCAGATATGCTGTTCTCAAATATTACAAACGACACCTATGTATATGTCGTACTGTTGCACCGTCAAAATGTTTGGATGCTTGCACTCGACACTACACCCTCCCAAGCAGCACACCCCCAGAGACTCTCCCAGCCCGCTCAAGACTCTCGTCCTGGAGCATGTAGGCAGGCCTATAGCGTATAGGCTCTGATGGCGACCTGGTGTAGTCATTGCCATTGCCATTGCCATTGACGAGCTTGCTCTCCGCTAAGCATGTGGTAGAAGGGTCATTAGCAATGATGCGAAAAGAGCCGAGGGTATGGTCGCGGAATGTGTCCGAAGGGTCGGTCAATTCCATGTAAGGCTCGGCGGTGCATGTACTCTCTGGGTTGCTGGCGATGATGGTCACGTCTTCAAAGTAACTATCTTCTGCTGCGGATCTGGGTTGGCGTCGGGCGAGTTTCTCTGCGATATACGTTGCATTCGGTTCGTTGGCAATGACTGTGACAGAAGGGGACAATTCCGACGACACATCTTCATGGACACAAAGCGCAGGGTTTGGGAACGTGTTATAGATTGAGCCGAGAGACGTATACCTATATTCTCTTCTCAGAAAAGAGTCTCCGTGAATGCAGGGTGTGGCTTACCCTTGGTCATACAAAGAACAGTAAGGGACGTCCAATCGCCGGAGGAACGTCCACACATCGGAGTAAGACCAATTAATGATTGGATTAATGCGTTCGAAGGAGGGCCAGCCGGGATCCGTCTTGTTCCTGTACGTGAGTGTGGCTACCCAGCGTTACTCGGCAATTCATGCAATGGACAGAGGGAGGGCTCACCACCATGAGGATCTGATTTCCTTGTTCCGACTAAAATAGCCTCTATGTGCCGATATTTATCCTTGTAAGCATGCAGAGCCCGTCGCATCCCTTCGCCACCTCGAGCCTTCCCGACGGGCCGCGAGAAGGCAGTATGACCGTTGTAACGTTCGCTTTGTTTGAGTGCATCGGGCGTCGCTGTGCCTGGTGTAACACTTTCGACCGGCAGGGGGGCACCTGAGTCTGAGCAGCATGTGAAAAGATCGAGGTCATATGCCCGAGCGGACTCCTGGATGAAATCCTCTAGTTCTCTAAATGGGGAAGGTACGGGAATATAGACGGCCGGGATTGGTTTGGTACTCCTGCGGGCCAGTGCCGTGGCATAGAGATGAAGGAGGACAGTACCTGTAAACGGTGAGCAGAGCTCGGGTGAAGAAGATGCGACGCACAGTCCTTGCCTCCATTGAAGCTGATCGATAACTTGTCCGGTCTGAACGACGTTGTCTACATCACGGACGAGATCCAAGTCAGACTAGCACGCACGTATACGTATCCAGAGCACTCTCAATGACATTCAAAGCCTCCTTGACATGTGCGCCAATGGGTTCCCCCGATGTTGCGAGGCTGTGGACCTCGGCTGATATCGTTTGTCTGTTCTTGAGAGTCATGTAAGATCGACAAGGAAATGACTGCTGGGAAGCTGGTTATGCGCTATGACTAACAAAGAGCGGGAACTTTCATGGAGCTAGGGAATGTAACAGTGGGAACGTAGTACCAATGGAGATGCACATACTATAGACTCCGTCACTTCTTGATATCCATCATCACAATCAGCCAGTCGAACCAATGCCCGCCGTCGTGCTCGTCACTGGAGGTACTGGCCTCGTCGGGAAAGCCATCGAATATGTCATCGAGCATGAGCCCGAAGGTTCGCGCTTTGGAAAACGGCCAGGCGAGAAGTGGATCTTTGCCAGCTCTCGCGATGCCGACTTGAGGTATTTGTCCAATCCGCGCAGGGGACAGGACAGGCTCATGTCTGCGTCGCTCACGCGAACAGGGATCCCCAGCAGACCCTCCAGCTCTTCGAAAAGTACCAGCCTACGCATGTTATCCATTTGGCAGCCCTTGGTATGGTCTACCTTCAATTTTTAACTTTCTACCTTTCTGATACGTGCGCAACCAGTTGGAGGTCTCTTTGCCAACAGAGAACGCAAGGTCTGCAGTGATGCTCACATAGATATATGTTTAACTTGACGATCTCATCATAGATGACGTTCCTGCGGGACAACATGTTGATCAATGACAACATATTGCACACCGCTCGCATCAGAAAGACGGAGAAAGTGATTTCGTGCCTTTCAACATGCGTGTTCCCCGATAAAGTCGAGTACCCTCTGACAGAGGAGAAAGTGCATCTTGGTCCCCCTCACGACTCCAACTATGGCTACGCGTATGCCAAGCGAATGGTTGATGTACAAAACCGGTTCGTTTGTCGCTCCACCTTGATTACATCTTGACATCACACTCTACAGTGCGTACAAGGAAGAGTTTGGCTGCAACTTCACTTCTGCCATTCCCACTAATGTCTTTGGACCCCATGACAACTTGTAGGTTAGGCTGATAAAAGTCTCGTTCCATCGCTGATCGTACCCGAATAGTGACCTCAAGTATGCTCATGTTATACCTGCTCTCATCCATAAGTGTTACCTCGCAAAAAGTGACAGTCCGAATATACTGTTCGCAGCGAGACCAACTTACCCCCAATTATAGAGAACGATTCACCATTCAAGGTCATGGGCGATGGGTCACCCTTGCGTCAGTTTATCTATTCTCGCGATCTCGCCAAACTCTTCATCTGGCAACTCCGTGAATATGAAAGTGTTGAACCCGTCATCTTTTCTGGTACGGTCCACGATCGTCCTCGTTATTCTTGTCTAAACCCCTTTGAAGTGGACGAGAATGACGAAATCAGCATTAAGCAGGTCGCAAATTCGATCGCCACCGCGCTCGGGTACCCAGGACAGGCTGTCTTTGAGAACGAACCCAAAGACAATGGGCAGGATCGCAAGCCCGCTTCCAATGCAAAGTTGATCAAGCTAATCGGACCGGACTTCAAGTTTACTCCGTTCGACACTGGTTCGTCCCACCTGTTTTGTCGGATGGATATGCTTGTTGATATGCTATTTTAGCCTTGAATGAGACTGTTGAATGGTTCCTTGCGAACTTCCCGAACGCCAGAACTGGGCAAAGTAGCCATTGATGGGCCAAAGGTCACAATGTACTTATATTCACTACAAGCGACTTCTTACCGATCAAGTGGCCAAGGCCGACTAGAGTCTGGCAAAACCGGCCAATTGGACTGATCGATTCTGCCGTATCAATGCAGGGACTGAACAAACATACAAGTAATGAAAGGAGTTACAGAGGATAAAACTTTTTTTTTTTTTCGTGGCTGGTAAACTAGGCTGTGATGAGTCCACAAGGTCCTTGTTCAGGAGACAACGTTTTCAGTCCAGCGTGCCAATACATCCTGCATGGCACGCTTGAGAATAGGGATTTAGTTTTGATCCTCAACGAGGCTTCGAGAAGCTTGGAGATCAACTGTGACCATCTCATGGACGAGCTGGTCAAAGGACACTTTGCGGGTCCAGCCCAGCAGGCGTTCGGCTTTTGCAGGGTTCCCGAGGAGAAGGCTGTTTTGCAGCACGCATCAGCTAGGCAGACGGAACGGGAAATGAGCTTGCAACATACTCTACTTCAGCAGGACGGAAGTACTGTGAGTCAACCTTGACGAGAACCTTGTTGGTCTTTGGGTCGTAACCCTCCTCCTCCACACCAGAGTTACGCCATCTGTAACACGTTTCTTTATTAGCGGAGGCGGCGACTTTGGCAAGGTATACACACTTGATCGAGACACCTACAACAGCGAACGCTTTCTCGACGAACTCACGTACAGGATGAGTTTCACCCGTCGCAAGGACAAAGTCCTCAGGTTCGGACTGCTGGAGAATGCGCCACATTCCCTCGACATAGTCCTTCGCTAAGACACGGGAACTCAGCAAGTAACTACTTGGGCGTTCGTGACAGGACCTACCATGACCCCAATCACGCTGCGCGTCCAGATTACCAAGGTACAGGCAGTGTTGCTTGCCCAAGTGGATATCTGCCACAGCCCTACTGATCTTGCGCGTGACGAACGTCCTCCCACGCCTCGGGCTCTCATGGTTGAACAAGATACCGTTGCACGCATACATCCCATACGCTTCGCGATAGTTGACTGTGATCCAGTATGCATACAATTTGGCAACGCCGTACGGGCTACGCGGGTAGAATGGTGTTGTTTCGCTCTGAGGCGTTTCGACGACTTTGCCGTACAATTCGGAGGTAGATGCTTGGTAGAACCTCACGTGTTTCTCGAGTCCGACGGTGCGAACGGCATCTAGAAGACGGAGGGTGCCAACACCATCGACATCGGCTGTGTATTCTGCCATCTCAAACGAGACTTTGACGTGAGATTGGGCACCAAGGTTATAGATCTCGGTAGGGAGGACTTGTGCGAGGATATACACGAGATTTGTACTGTCGGAGAGATCACCGTAATGCAATTTCAGCTTGTTGGGACCTTATCAAAGGTTGATAAGGCAGATTGGAGGGTGAGAAATAGGAAGTGCTCACGTTCATGCTGATCCGCATACAGATGCTGCAGACGATTGGTATTGAAGCTAGAGGAACGACGGATGATCCCGTGTACCTCGTAGCCTTTTTCAAGTAGCAGCTCGGTACTATGGTACGGAGTCAACGCAAAATGTGGCCTTTGAGCAAAGCAACTCACAGATAAGAGCCGTCCTGGCCGGTGACGCCTGTGTTAAACACGATCAATAAAGGCTCGACAGGAATCGTATGGTGTGGGATTTGCATGACGAGACCGGTAGATTACGAGCCAATCGGTGCCGCAATCGTGTCGAACCCGCGCTGCTGTCCACACGACTGCATCGATGAAGAAGACGTACCACTGATCAAAGCAACTTTTCTTTTCCTGTACTCCTCTGGGGATGGGAGGGTGAGCCTGACCAACGGAGAGGGAGCTGACATGGTCGGGATGTTGTGCTTGGGGGGGAGGAAGTAAGATGGTTGGTTTAAACTGAGAGTGATCTCGCCAAGCTGATGGTGTGTGATGTTTGAAGTAATGTATCGGTAAGAATTTGAGGGTACGTCTCAAGTCCCTTCCTTGATATAGGCCATCTTACGCGCTGTACTTATGATAGGCTCGTTTGCGTGTTCTAATATTCTGTGAATACTGAGCGCGATGAGGGGTAAAAAGGTTGAGCCGTAGATCTGTACATCCAGTACCGCCGATGGGGCTCGAACCCACAACCTTTGCCTTAGGAAGGCAACGCACTACCATTGTGCTACGACGGCTCGCGGTCAACTCTGAATCGATGAGGTGATGACTACCGTCCCAGGGACTATCGATGACACTCCTCGACTCGGAGGTTCATATCATGAACGTACTCGTGTATCCCAGCACGCACCCACACGCAAGCTCAGTTCACCGATTCTTTTCCTCCATCCTCGCTCCCCACTATCTACCTCAAATCATTTCCCCAGACGTTCTCGTGGCGCCAGAGAACCCTTGGCAAACAGCGTGTGGCCTCCTGGTACTGCTTGCTGCGCCTGATCACCATGCAGGAGTGCGCCAATACGCTGATGCCGGCGGGAGAATATTAGCCCTTGGTGTAAACGCGAGTAGATCACAAGGACTGTTCGGTCCACACGATACCACTTCGAGCTTCGAACCAGTGGGCGGCGCTGGTCTGGGGCTCGTCAAAGACACAACCATTCTTCGGCTAGCTGACGGGAAGGCCTCGCTTCATCTCTCTTTCCCATGCCAGGCTTCCACTCCCGCCACCGTGAGTTGTTGCGAGAATAAAACAGCGGTTACACGGATCCAATCCGCTTCTCTCGGACTTGGGGAGGGAATATGCGCGCTTGGACAGTATACAGATGACGAGACGCTTGCAGGGGCACTGAGTAAAAGCGGCGCCATTGCTCTTTGGTCATGTGCACCACCTCTTCCCGAGCAATTGCTTGTCCCGACCTTGTCTGCTCTTGGCCTACAATTCAATCTCGCAAACCCGGCCGATGGCCAGCAACCCACTCTTCCTCAGCTACTTCTTGCTCATCCAAAGAAATGGGACGTCCGGCATCGTACTGCGCGCGCCCTGTTACCCGATCAAGGTCTCCAGACTACTTGCTCGGCGCTCAGCGTGAAGGATGACACCCACAAAGTGATTACGGCTGGGAGTGGGGTTTTTCGAGACGAACAGGACATCTTTCAGTTCCATTTTACTCGCACGATCCCTCCTGCAGATTCTTCATCCGACCACCCTGTTCTCACATTGTTGTCGGAGGTACCCAGAGAGGAAGTCAGAGACATTATCCTCCCACCTCAACCACTGACCGCTGAACAAGAAAGGTGTTATACACCCTTCTTTTCACCTAGCACATTCTTTGCAGCACTAGACGAATTTCGTCCTTCCAGAGAGACCGCCGAATTGCTCATAGGTGATGTACTTCTTTATGGCGAAGTCGTCACCAGCACACAGACAATGCTTGGTGGGTGAGTGTAGCACAATCTCGATGCCACAAGTTACTTTCCGCTCTACAGGAACCCAAAATTTCTCCGCGCGCTCCCTTCACCACTTCTCTCTCTAGCAACAAAACAGGTTGCTGGTCGAGGGAGGGGAAAAAATGCGTGGCTTTCCCCTGCGGGCAGCATGCTAATGTCTTTGAAATTGAGTATCTCTCTTAAAGGCGTGGGCTCAAGTATGTCTGCATCTCTCTCGTAGCTTTTCCATTCTGCCCGTCATCACTGATTCAAAACTCTTCAGATTATGATTCTCGTTCCATCCGACCATCGAATCTGGTCTTCGTCCAATACCTCTTTGCGCTTGCGGTCGTCGAAGCGTGTCAGGCACTCGATCCAGCGAAGGGGTGGGCAACGAAGGTCAAACTAAAGTGGCCGAACGATATATATGGCGAATTTCCAGCTAACAAAACACGGAAGAGTGTGGAGTTAAAGAAGCTGGGAGGGATACTGGTGAATACAAGCTTTGGTAGGAGCACGGCAGACGTGATTATTGGTATGTATCGCTCATGTGCATGGAGAGCTTCCTATGTAATCACGAGTGAATCCAGGATGCGGCTTAAACGTTTTGAACGAACCTCCAATTGGTTCACTTGCGCAGCTAGAGGCTTTGGCGTATGATCAGGGAGCGTCTTCACCCCTCACTGTTGAACGGGTAACTGCGGCAGTCCTAACCACGTTTGAGCGTGTGTGGAACTTGTTTCTTGCTGAGGAAAGCGAAGGTTTCCAGCCCTTCATGGATCGGTACACCCAGTCGTGGTTGCATTCGTGCGGGAAATGCCTGGTCTTTTGGAGATTGCACTAACTAGTCTGTTAACAGACGTCAGACCGTCACCCTCACGACGACGACCCCTCATACTACGGTTCGGATAGTGGGTATCACGCCCGATCACGGGCTTTTGCGTACTGAGCCGCTAGGCGGTGGTCAGTACATTGACTTGCAACCCGACGGCAATAGCTTCGACATGTTGAAAGGACTGATCAGGACAAAGACAAATTAGCGCGACAGAACTAAAGTGTACACACAGCTGCGGTCGTTGCAGGATACATGAACATATTTTGATTTGCACGTGCGAACGTATATGACCCTTAAAACTCTACTTTCACCGCAGCAGGTTCCGCAGGTTTTTGTGCACCTGTACCCAGGTTATACCATTCTTCGTAATACAGACACTCCTGAGGGTTGGTAGGGCCTTTAGCCCGGCAGAAATCAAAGACTGGACATCTTCCACAAGGGGCTTGTGACCATCCTAGCGCCACCCGCTCTTGCCTAATTGCTCGATAGACAAAGGCGTCTCCGACGGGTATCTCGTTCAAAACCGGAGGTGACTTCTGGCGTTTTACAGATACCTTCGAGGTTGACGCTTTTTTGGATGCCCTAGCCTTCGATGTTGAGCGAAGTCGTTCATCCTCATCCTCAGATTCTGTTCCTTCTAAACTTTGCAAGGGTGAAGTGTCGCGTTTCTTTGACTTTCCCTTCCGCTTCTTTTCCCTATGACTGCCCCTTTCCGATTCCTCTGAATCCGTGTTAGAGTCGGAGTCATCAACCTTCTTTGGTTTGTTGTGCTTGCGTTTTTTCTTCGACTTTGGTTCATTGATGTCATCGTTACCATCATCACCGTTCCGCGAGCGTTTTTTCTTCTTTCTTCCCAAACGTTCCTCCTCAGGGTCACCATCCTCGGAGTTGTCCTCCGTTCGCCGACGCCTGCGCTTGCTGGATTCTTTGCTGTTATTCTTTGAAGACGCCCGCTTGCGCTTCTTAGAGCTCGAGCGTTCCTCATCACTATCTTCCGAGCTTGAACTAGGCTCAGCATCAGATTCTGCCTTGGAATCCCATGGAGAGACCGCGAATACAGGCATCTACGCCATCATGAGTAAAGCCACAAACATGCGATGGTACTAGCTAATACCTTTTCAATCTCTCCATCGAGCTCGAGAACACGAAGAAGCATCTCAACATGATCAACCCCTAGCTCTGTTTCCGTTATCTTGCTCTTGCTCAAAAAGTGTTGTATCTGCTGTGCAGACGGGTGAGTGGGCGCGGCACCTATCGCATATAGACGTTGCTGGCTGTTAGAAGAGCGCTTCTTCGGGAATGACTAGTATGTTACCGACCGTGAGCGGTCTCTGAGATTATGAGGAAATCAGTGTACTCACACGATCGCGTATGTAGTGTAGACAAGCAGTCGACAGAAGCTTGATAAACTCAGTGTCAAGTTCATTGTCTGTGTACCAAGGACCGCCTGTTAGCTCTACAGATGGCTCGAGATGCGCAAGCATGTATATTTTTCGTGTTGGATGCTTAGGTGGAGGGGATCACTGAATTGATCTGGCAAGATGAAGAATAAATGGACGTACGCGCACTGCCTTGATTGATTTTACGAGGTGCTTCTGAACAAGAGATTTCAGGCAGCGGTCAATTACGGTTTGATGCAGTTCGGTCTTAGCTTTGAGGTGCTTGGTCCAAATGCCTGACAGGCGTGTGAGATGCCGTCTATATGTAACTGAGAAGGAGTATGCCTTCGTTCCCCGAAGCCTGGATATGGCTGAGCACCATGGTTTCTTCCCCGCTCATATCCTTTTTCCTACGGAAATAAAGTATCCATGCCAAGACGCTAAACAAGAGGGTCATTGAGAAAACATACAAATCCACCTCCTTCTTCATCACAGCGCGGAAAGCAGTGACTCCACCGGAGCTCGTCATGACTTTGAACATGCCCTGCAAGTTTGTCACCTTTCCTGGAACACATAAGCCGAGAGTCACATACCGCCCCGAGCAAAAAGTTGATCGCAGCAGTGCGGGCACTTCCATCTGGTATAAGTTTCTCGGCATCTTTGATGGACAGTGTCTATCTCTGGCATGACCAGCTGCCGATTGCAGGGAGAAAATGGGATCAAACCCTTTCGTTTGTTGCCAACGCCGCCTGATGGAGCTTGAGCTCGTCGACGTTGAGCTTGCGACCACTCATGTTGACAGTGGTAGACGATCAAGTGAGATGTGCGCACGTGATAAATATATTTCACTTCGCGTCCCCCCCTTCTTTGACTTTGACCATCATTAGCGGTATGGACGCGAACGCACACCAAACGACAGAGTATCCTGGTACGGAAGAGAGCCTTTCAAGCTACTTTCAGAGAAGCGCAACTATCGTCAGACAATATGCCGACCTGCAAGTATCTTCTCTGGTTTTGCATGCATCTTGATGACATTCTTCGCCAGGATTGAACATGATTACGCCCAACCTTTGTTGCGTTATGCTTGTTTGAAATTTAAGGAAAGACCAACTACAATGGTATCTCGTCCCTTCTGCGTCTCTGTCTCTGAAGGTGTATGAATGCTTTCACAGACCTTACTATCCATCTATGCTGGTCTTGCTATGCTCCCTCTGTTATCCTTCGTGTGCGTTGATCCACCCATTGAATGCCCAATCCACTCATGACCTTTTCCATAGTGGCCTTACCGTTTTTACCCTCTCGTCCATTGCATTCCTCGCGCTTATCTCTGCGGCCGTCACGTTTATTGCTATCGAGGCCGTGCTTGGTACGCAGTCCTCAACTCACATTGAATTAGCCTTGCTTGACTGTGCATCCGACATAGTGGCTTGTTTGGTATTCATACTATGGTCGCTCTTCATCGTAGCGAGTTTCACAACTGCAGTTGTTGTCTTTGTCTACTGGGCCATGCGCCTGGGAGTGTTTGTCTCCCGTGAGGGTCCTTCTGGTGTCACGGATTGGGCACACGAGACTCGGCAATACATCTTTTACGCAAGGAGGCAAGAAGCCTCCGAAGAATCCGACGAGTCCGCAGTCCTGGTCGACAAAGATGGCCCAACCTCGAAGAAGATCAAGGTAGAAGAGGAGATTCCATCCAATGAATGACACTTCCATCACTTTCTTTACCCTTTGCCTCTCGCCTTCATCCCGTGTAGTTCTTATGCAATGCCTTGTGAGTGTCAGCTAGTTTTCAACCCCTCCGCTTAATGGATAGGATACATAATGTCTCGTAAACCTACTGTATCATACGCTTGAATCGTGAATGTCCCGAGTATTGTTTTCCATGATTGTCAGGCCTCCAAGTCGGTGGTCGGCGGCATCAATTAACCGCTACAGTGCGGTGCTAGATGGCAGCTCATGGTCATCTCCGTCTCGCATAAAAACCCAGCAGCGTGCGAATGTACATCCAGCTGGCAACGCTGCTCCCTCATCATGATGCGGCTTGTAGTGACGTGCTGCTTCGTTGCTTGCATCTACGCGTACGCGATCAACCCGTACCCCGACAAACCGCGAATTAGCTTCGGCGAGAATGGTTCCTTCAAGCTGACCATTTTCTCTGACGTCCATTTCGGAGAGAATCCTTGGGACTCGTGGGGACCGGAGCAAGATATCAACACGACTGCATTGATGAAAACCTTGTTGAGGATCGAGACGCCGGATTATGTGTAAGGCCACGCATCGTTTCCTGTGCACCAGGCACTGATTTTTCTTACAGCGTGATTAACGGGGACCTCATCACAGGGGAAGGTGAGTCAATCGTCTATTCACCCGTTTAACCCATGGAGTTTTTATGATAGATACGTTTCTCGAGAACTCTACGTCTTTGATTGATTCCGTAGTGGGCCCATTGAACGAGGCGAAGATACCCTTCTCTTCCACTTCCGGGGTCAGCGTTTCATGTTTCACTCGTCGTTTCTTTCGTCGACCTTTACCTACAGAATCATGACAGCGACGTCAATATCACGCGCGCCGGCGAGATCGTCCGCGAAATAGAGATTTCGCCTTTGAGCTATACGCGGTTTTCGCCGCCTGGAGTGGGCGGCTCTGGTGGTCCATGCAATTACTGGGTCCCCATCTACGAGAAAATATCAGGTAGGCCAGCACCAGTCGTTCATCTCCGCGAGTGTCTATAACAATTCCGCGTTTTCAGATCACTCTCCTGCTTTGATATTATGGTTCTTTGATTCGCGAGGTACGCATTGGGTTACGCGGGACTGAAAAGTGCTCACAAGGGGTGTGTTCAGGTGGCCGTTACACAGATGGCACTCAGATGCCAGATTGGGTGGACTCGACTGTCGCCGGTTGGATTCAAAGCGAGACGGAGAAGATGACCACCGTCTGGGGACCGCCGGAACAGCGAAGTGCACTCGCTTTTGTGCACATACCCCCGTTAGTGTCTTTGCTACGATTCGGGTTCATGTTTGTAATGGCAACAGACACGTTATCCAAGCTGTCCAAGAGAATTTGAATAGTTCCATTGACCCTGGGTTGAATGGTAGGTCCGTCTTACGTTTGAATTGTCCAAGAACGACGTGATCACTCTCAAGCGGATGAGTTGGGTCAGGGTTCCACTCAGGCTTCGCTAGATTCTGTGTCACTTGGAAAAGATAATGACTTTTGGCACTCATTGAACACCAATGTGAAGAACCTGCGGGCTGTCATCTCTGGTCACGGTAATTCCTCTGGATACTAAAATAATACGGCGCCTGATCAACCTGTTAGATCATGGGGATGAATGGTGCGCTCGTGAGCCAACCTATCAAGTAATATTTTGCTTTAGTAAGCATTCGGGGTATGTCATCATTTCTGGTTGTCCATTTGGAAAGCGATTGAATTGACCTGTGTGTTAAGATACGGCGGATACAGCGGTTCGAATTGGGGAAGAGGTGTTCGCTCTCTTGTATTTCACTCCGCAGCACCTCTGGAGGGTATACAAACCTACATCATGATGGAAAATGGCACCTCACATGCCAAGGTGGTCCTTGATGAACACTATATGTAGGCGTCAAATTTACGTAGGATCAACTCTTATGTGTATGACATGCCAGCACCGTCCGAGATGGGAGTGTTGTTACCAAAGCGTGCCGCCAGTGGATGGCGCCCCACAACAAAGTTCTGCACTGCCGCGGCGTGGCACCGGGTCTGCGATTTCTTAGTGCAACTGTATTCAATGGCGGGCCAATTACGTAATCGGACCCTGAGGTCGACTCGGGATACAGTACTTTCGAGCTGCGCATTTTCTTGCTTTCGAGTTATCATCACCCACCACCCGAGATCTTCAAGCCTCAAGTTCCTGGCGACGGATGTTTCAAGCATGTCGAACTACCCCGTTACAATAATATGGGGCCCAGGTTACGTGGGTACGTGTCTATTGCGTTCAGGTCCAGGTGGTAGTCTGCACAGTATTGAATGCGTGACCCACTGAACACAATCTTTGACAGGTCTTGCCATTGCATCATTGTGTGTTGCTGTAGCTACTAGCTACAGGCCTCGAGTCCATTAACCATTTGAACTCAACCGTTCTATTCTAGTTAGTTTGTACGGCATCGAAATTTGCCAGTTCGCATTTTACTGGCGAGCGTTTCCGTCCGACAGCATCGTTATCAAATTCCATGTGAGTGGAACAATGTTGTATGAATCTGAAGGAAATTCTGACCCATTCAATGCGGCTGTCCAGGTATACATCGTTGTGTGAGTTACAAATCCCGCATCGGTTTACTGTTTTGTCACACTGCTGGTCTCTGGCATTAGTTGGGGGACCATGGCTCTACGAGCCATGGTATAAGATCTGTGTGCGAAGAGGGACGCTCGGGCTGTCAGTTCCACACATCTGTCCGTCGGTCGCTCCTCTCCGAAGATGAGAGCCGGGCCATGGGGAACGCCCATGTACAGTACAGATGGAGGTGGATAAGGGAGGCGGGTTGGGTAGGCGGTTTCGAGCCGGCGAAAGCTCTCGTCAGGGGACTACCGCTACCCCTACTGCTGCCCTTCCGAGACCGTTTAGGGTACCAGCTTCCGATCTTAAGCCCTATCGAGGGAGTTGGCCAATCCATGTAGTGGCCCGCGTAGGCGGGGGCGCGACCCCGGATAGATCGGTTGCGATGTGGGTAGAACGAGTGGGGAGGAGGGAGGCTTCCTGCCTGTGCGATCCCACAGGTTGCTCTGGCGTCTGGGATCCTTTCGGATTCCCACATGCACTTTTTCGCTGCCATGCGGTCCCCACGATGGAACCATTCCATCGTGGGATCGCTCTTCGCCATCCGTAAAGGATTCGATGAAGCGACACAGAATGCTCGACACAGCGCAGTTCTTCTCCCTGGTAGCAAGTTTCTACTGGGTGTTGATCAACTGTCATAACAGCACCTCCCCAGCATGTGATTATTATGTCACAAGGTATGTCGCAATACTTCTTCATCAACGCACCCACAAACCCTGTCCTTTGGTGCTTTTCTAAGGCAGTGATTGTGAGTTGCTCCAAGTTTACTGCTTCGTCTACTAATCATGGCTCAAAGTTGGCCATTTCGCCTGTCGTGAGTGAATTGAACTGAATGCGAATATTTTATATGGTGACTCATTACTCTAAGTATTGTGTCACATTCATGGTTCAAGTGTAAAACACCTGTTTCTCCCCTGTTTCTCGCATGTCTCTCATGCTGTTCTCTTCAGCTTTTATGCTCATAGAGTGTGGATAAGTAGGTTTACTCTTGCAGCTCTATATATTTCTCGCGTTCCTCGCCCCGAAGTCAGTGGTCGAAACATAATCATTACACTAGTAGTGGTATGGTTTTCTCATGTGGTAAAGGGCTGGAACTGAGTTTCATACAGCTTGCTTCCACAGCTGTCCAGCTAGGTATGTCGATGAAGTTGTCGAGCGTTCAATGTGCTAGCTTACCGATGTTTTTTTCATAGCACTTGGGCTGGGTACGTCAACTTTCCTTATGTCTGTTAATCAGCTTGACGCCAGTCAAATGTACCGGCAGTTGTTATCCTAAAAATGTCTGTACCTGAAAATTATTTATCCCCTTCCTTGGCTGATTATGATCGAGTAGCATCCAGACACCGACCATTGCCACGCTAACTTCCACAAAAGTGTGTAATGACATCTTAGCTCCAAACTTGTCCTTGCAGATTAATCAGTCTTGTCAGTATGCGGCATTATCTGCGGTTGCAAGCGCAGTCTGCGATGCCATTATCAGTCATGTAAATTTCATGACTTCCGCCATAGGAAAGATAGTTAAATCAAGAAATTGCTTGTCGTGTTCGTGCAGATGGGTTTATTTACGTTGTAAGTTTGCAATTCCCTTGCGATCTCCTCAGATGATCACCCTCCCGTCCAATCTGCCCAGTATCAATGCGCTAGCGATGGTGATCCTAGTGAGTCCGACTATTAAGCAGGTATGCTTGATTGATACCTCTTTCCAGTACTATTATGCGCAGGACCATGCGCTCGGTCACTTTTTAACGTCTGCTCCCGGCGTGGTATCGAGCAAGTGTAAGAAAACATGTTCTGTCATTTTCATACAATCTGATATCTTCAACGCCTCTTAGCGTACGTGAACGCTATGCTCGGCGTGTAAGTGCATCTCAACTTTGGTGAATCCGGGTGAACGTGTATCCGTCACACGACAGGCTCAACGCGCGGAAACCGATTCGGGATCAACAAGAGAATGCCCAGGACTGTTCTATGGAGTTGCCAACGATACCTACTTTGCCTTGATATGCGCGATTGGCAGGTTTCCATCACTGCGGTGACACCTCGATCACGTTTTACTTGTACAAAAAAGATATATTTGTGTAATAAGGACTACCATTCAAGAAATCTATGTCGACCGACATACCTTGCAGGACGACAAAACTACACAAGACATTGGGCCAATCTCTGGCGGGAAGAATATGGCATAGATGTTATACAATATGGTGAAGAAACCAGAACACATCAGTAACATGTCAGTACATCGGACAAATAGATGAATCAATGAGCCAAGAGAATTCCCCGATTCTCAGTGGTGGGGTCATAACAAGGTAACTTAAAGGTAAAACATGGTGTCCTTGAGGCCCGGCTTGGAGACGCCATTACTCCATAGCTTTGTCGCTTCTTTAATGACATCTTGCTCCGTGACACTTCCGCTTCCGGTGCCACTCGCTGTTCCGTCGAGGAGGCCGAGAAAAAGCTTCCGTAGATAGCATCTCCCACGTTCACACGCGACATCTGCATAATAAGCAGGAGACACCAAGCTCACAGCCTTTGTCGCGCGGGCAAACATGTAGCTGAGAGCGTTGGTAAGTCCCTGAATCTCATTTGCCTTGAATCCGATGTCATCGTGGACGACGTAGTAGTGCGTGGGGCGAGTGGTACCTTGCAACCCCCCGTGTGCTGTCTCCGACTTCAGTGACAATACTAATAGGTGTGGATCAATCACAGACCTTGTAGGAAGAAATCGAAATCATATATAGCGGTGACACCGCGATCAACGACAGTGCCCGGACGTGGATTTCCGTCACCCGCAGCGCAGTCCTCTTCAGTGGGGTAAAAACGCGTGTGGTGGCGTTTGCCACAGATGATGATCGTCAATTTTGGCTTGTAGGGTACCTTGGGTGTGCCGAAAGTCCGGAAGGCTTCGAAGATCAGAGGTCGTTCCTGTTCTCTGACAATGTTGAATTGACCCTAGAAACAATGAGACGGGGTTAAGTGAATAGACAGATCCAAGACATACCTCTGAAACGCCATCACGATACACCAGAACACGCTCCGGTAGCTTTCCACTATTTTTCTTCTGGAAGAGTTTCAGGCGATCGACCATCATATCCTTGAGATTTGTTATCATCTTTCAAGAAAATTCAAGTCAACAAAAAAATTGATGCTGTCTACCGAAACGCCGGATTACCTCTTTCTTGGACTCCTGCATTTCCAAACTACCTGGATATTGTGCAAAATGATTGTCAATGCTTGAAACAACGGCTGCAACGGAAGCTAAGATCCAAACACGTGTCAATGAAGATACATCAGAAAAATGAATATCCCTTACGGGTTCCCACAGCACTTCCGGGGCTTGGATGAGTAACATCCATGCCAACGATCATGGTAGGTGCGGTATTCAGCCATTTTGCGCTGTTTTGATCCAGTTTGTGATTGACGCCGCCCATCTTCATGTTAACCTTCAACGCCACATTTGCAAAGTATTGTGGATTGCTCTTGCGAATCTTGGAAGACTGAACGCAAACACTTGCCACATCCAGGTAGACGTCGCAAAGATGCTTCAAACCCTCGTATATAGCCTTGTCACCGCTGGCAAGCATGACAAGGACCAGAAGGGGCTTTGGCTTGACGCTCATGAGTGCATTGCGGATGGTCGTGATTGCCGGTCCACGTATGGGATCGGATGCACTCTTAGGTGGAAGCTGAGCCATAACGTAATTTGGGTCGGCGGTGACCTGCATTCCGCTCACGTTGCACATATTGCGGAAGCCGGTCACCACTTGGCGAAGCTCTGGGTCTGAGGGACCAGTGAATTCAGAATTGACGCCATCCTTGATCACAAGGACTGTCCACCTCTCGAGACGTGCACCGACTGCAAATTTGACTCCTCTGAGATTCCAAGAGGCTTTGTCGTCGATGGAAGCAGGACTAGTCTTATAGCTGATCCCAGGTTTGGGCAAGATGCGCCCGGGGACCACGGCCATGTCCGGACCGATGTTAACGCCGAAAGACTGGAGTTCCGGCCCAGCCACCCTCAGTCCGAGGTTGTTAAGACCCTGATTGACGATCGCTTCTCCATTCACATTGGGTGGTTGACATGCTACAGTGATCATTGCAGCGGTATGATCATCTGTCAATTTTCCACGGTAAGGCTGATCCGGAAGTATTTCGCAAACTTCTGGAGGCAGATAAGTTGACTTTTGCGGACCCCCAACGTCGATGAGCTGCAACTCAGGGTATTTCAGTCGGATGTTGTATTCTTGGAGAGAGAAGTGTTCAGGGAATACGAACGAATGAAGCTAAAGGTAAACTTACTGCGCTTGAAATATTCTTCCACAGTAACACGCTTATATTCGGGGGTGTCGAACGAATATGTTCTTGCATTATGGCGTGCAAGCTTCTTAACGGTCTTCCGGTGTCCGAGATGGGTAGTTTTGATCCTTACGCTCTTGCAGAAGACTTCCATGCGTGCACCAAATGAGGAATCCCGAAACGCCATCATCGCAACAGCCAGATTACCGGGAGTGTAAAAGGCTGTGGTGCAAACGTTGACATTCACCATCAGCTGTTTATGAACTGGCCGAATCGAGGAGTAGAACCCTTTCCACGCCTCGAGGCCTCCACCCAGGCTGGCTGGCTGCGCCGCAGCACGGAAGAAATACCGATTTCTGCCTACCATAACCCCCGTCCTGCCCGGGGCAGAGGCAAGGATGATGTTCAAGGCAGCGATAACGGGCAGCACGTCGTAATTGCGATACTGAGCTTGACCTTCTAAGTAACTGTGGCATGTCAGCTTCCGTTCGACATCGTAAACCACGTAAGTACCTCAGGAGGTTTGAAGTGTCAATTTCTTGGATGAAATTGATTGTGAGCGTGTACTCTTTGCCCCCTGTTTTCGGGGGGCCACTTTCATCTTCGTCGTAGTATGGAACTTTTATTGTCAGAGGTTGAGGCAAGAGGAATGCAGCAATGAGTTTGGCACTGCCATCGTGCGCCACCCTGCCTGTCATGCCAGCTTGTTTCCATGCCGTTGTTTGCTCGGCAAGCTGGTAAATACGCTTCTTCACGCGACGCGTCGCAGTTCCCGCCACAGGAGTAATGGCTACATCATACTCGTGCAAGGGGCCCTTGGGCACCCGCACAGGAAAGAAGTTGGTGCGAAGCTTGATTTCTCTACCCTCCGTTCCAAAATCTGGACGCGAGGGCATGCTGTCGGGACTAGCTCTCGAGCGTGAAAATGTTGCGACAAGGGCTTTGTCTGAGTCGTCCGCAATACGTCGGTCGATGTTTGCCGGGCGTCCACGCATGAAGATGCTAGAAGAAGGCATTTACAGGTGTGCTCGAAGAACGAGCGGGACACGTACCCTCCTCGAGCGCGCCCTCTAGGCCCACCACGGTCGAATCCTCGACCACCACGGTCTCCACCTCGAAAAGGTGGAGGACCTCCACGGCCACGGGTGTCGGAAGATCCTCGCCCACCTCCCCCGCTTCCTCGCCCACGGTCAAAACCCCGACCTCTGTTGCTCATGGTGTGGTGGAGAAGGTAGGGATGTGGGTGCAAGGTTGGCCCTGTTCAAACTTCTGCGGTTTCACGTTGATGCTGTGTCTTGCTGTGTATTGACGTGGCTCAACTTGGTCAATAATTTCCACATGTAACACATGTTAGGTTCTTGTTGGCGTCCTATCTTATCTTATCTGTCTGGTTAAACTCAGCACTCAATGTTCGAACAAACCACATTGTGGCGCGACTTGAAATGAAATATTTTGTGAAGGACTCAGATCAGCAAATCGGAGACAGAAAGCATTGTGGATATTACCGAGCGGACGCCGGACTGATCCGGGCTAACATTTCCCAGAGATTAGTGACAGTCCTCCAAACTGTGCTATGTAATCAACAAACCGATGATCAGCATCTGCGGAACATGACGCTGAGAACTGGTCACGATTATAGGAGACTTGCGCTTTCGCTACAGACGAGGAAGGGGGGCTGAAAGTGCTCGCCATCGATATTTGGATCTACCTCATGGTGGTGGAAAGACATTGTCTGGCCCAAATCCTGCCTGAACTTCAACAAATTATTCCACGTGATTTGGAGGTTAGGGTGCGGCAGACCGTCATAGCAAGAGGCGCATAGCAAGGTGAGCCGAGAAGCCGGCAAGGGGTTCACCGGCGGACTTTCAATATATAGAGATATATTGCTAGCTTGACTACATAATCCTATGTCATGTCACGGGTGTAAAAATATGTCACTCGGCGTGACCTAGCGATCAATCTACTTGTGAATGATGATGACTCTCCCAAGAGCCATTGCCAAGAAAGCAACAACCATTTTATGATTGTGTCACAGGAGCTGGATCTATATTAATAATTCATACAGTGTCTTGGATGCGTTGCGTACCTCGAGGACATGATACGCCAGTAGAAGCTTGTTGGGGCCGGAACGCGTCGCTCTTAAAATGACCACCACCTCGATCGAACTCGCGGCTATCAAGAAACATGCTAGGAGCTCGGGACTGCTGTAAAGTGCACCCATCGTTCCCAAATGCAAAGTTGGATGATGCGCCTCTTCATCATGCCAGCCAGCTCATCGCGCGTTGATTGCGTGACCCTGTCGGAGGATATCAGGAAATGGAAGCACGATACGAACGTGATCGCCAGCAGTTGACTTGATGCGATCATCTCCAAGATCTATTGGAGTACCGGGAGTTGCGTGATCAGCACTAGTACTAATGTGATGTATAGGGCTGTACTTGCCCTGCATTGAAGTTGCCAGTTGGTGCCACAGTGGCGTCACGGGGCACGACCGGCCCGGGTTCGTGGGGTGTCAGTAAGAACGAAAAGGCGATATTCTATCTTGACGAACTTTGGCGTTGGATCTCGGGCACACGGTAGTCAACTCCCGGCTTCCAAGGTGTCACAAAATCGCGTAAGATTGCAACACTTCTTCCATGTCAGATGTCATTAAATGATTCTGGTACCTGTGCATTCGAATTAATTAGAACAGAAGGAGTGTAGTTTAGACTTCAGGGCATAGATACAATGTGGTCATACGACACATGGCTCTTCCCGGAAGGCGGATATGCTTATAATCCTGGGATCTCACCTGGGAAGAATGCGATCGTACGGAAGAGTCCCGTTCGATGCCAAAACCGCTCATGCACACGTACTTGTTGATGCAAGGTGATGGCAGGAACGCATCTGACACAGACGGCGCCTTGATTTCTTTGCTGGTGATCACGACACGTACGTGAGAAGACCGACTGCAAAGCTGCCAAGTGTATGGCAACAGCGTACCATATGTAAGATGTCAATGGCCCGGATGTGCCGACATTAATGGGTCCATCCGGTCCTCAGATCGTGTTGCCGTATGTGTCTTCCATGTTGGTCAGGATTGGCCATTCAGATAATTCACGACCCAAAAGCAAGTACTGACGTGTGAGCCAGGGACGCCCATTGCAGTGGTGGGAATTGTTCAGATGGAACCTGTGCCGCCAGACTTACGGCAAGACATCCCTCATAGATGGGGCGCATGGCTCATACGCCAACTTGAAGATTGACCGGAGAATTGAGGGATCGTGGATTTGGTGGGGTGGTAATTTTACTACTTGTCCGATAAAGATTGGTCAGCTTTTGGTTATGAGGAAGTAAGGTTCATGTGCGCACGGTCAGACACAAATAAATCAGAATGCATTGAGAATTCTAGGTAGAATAAGATCGGAATCTGATTCGTAGCGGCTTCGCAGCTGTACCCAAGGCGGGAGATACATTTACAAGGGAGTTTATGACTCATCATGAAACCCCAAACATTACGTAGATATCCGGCGCAGCAGGTTCTGTTGGATCAAAGTTGGATCAAAGTATACAATGTCGAGAAATGAGGTGGAAACGTAGACTGTCATGTAGGACCGCATTGCAAGAAACCATGGACACTCTTCAAGAGTCAATGTCGCTAGTCATCAACAGGTATCGCAACAGAAAGAAAAAGATTCTCTGTGCAAGCGTGTGTTCCAATCACCGTGCTCGTGCTCTCTTCTCCTGATATTCCACACTGGCGTACCAAGTTCCGCCTACTAGTGTGAGCAAGATGCCCAATGCGTTCATCCCCGAAATCGACAAATTAAAGATGACGACCGCAAGAACAATGGATAAAACTTGCTTTACGTTTGCTGTACATGACATTAGCATGGTGTGCAAACCCGCACAAGGGCCGAGGAAACGGGGATGAAAGGCACGTACCTGCCACTGTCATGCTCAGTGGACCGGCTTTCTTGTTTGCCGTAAAGCTAACAATGTTGAGACCAAACGCAATTGCTCCGTTGAGACCCAGCGCAACAGCCGTCCAGGGCGTCAACTCCTGCGCACTCCAATGCCGTACTCGTTCTAATTCACCGCTGGTGTATGACAGTATCACACACTGAATGAATGCCAAGGGGGACATGCGTGTCAAGAGATCAAGAGGGTGTAAGCGGAGTCGCGGGGGGACCAGGTAACGCAATGTCGATGGGGCCTGAGAAGAAGGAGAGGACTGAAGAATGTTGGTGTATATTGTTTTAATCGCGGCCAGTAGGGTCCCCAGCAGCGTCAACAGGAATCCGTAGGTAGTAAAATAATAGTCGCCATAAGTCCTACAAGGGAAGATGAGCGTTTCAAATGAATTTTCGAATGGGCGACGTACGCAAAGCCGACTCCAGCAACGACGGGAACCAAAGAGGCGACCTTTTGCCTACTACTTCGTGTACCGAATAAAAACATTGAAAGGAAGAGGGTGAATATTGGTGTGGCTGCGCGGACGACCTGGTGGAACTACGTTTATTTAGAAAAAGCGGCAGGAGGCAACCGTTGATAAGACGCACGGGTATGGTGACTAGTTCCAGTGACAGGTTGCTAACTGCGATGTTAACGGTGTACAGTAAACTGAATGCGAGCAGTGCCATGTTGTCGCCGTCAGTCAATTTGGCAGGGACATAGAGGCCGAGACGCAAAAGGGAAAAACCACCAAAGGTTCCGCAGAGGGCATGCAACGCGGTGAGGGCATATGCAAAGGGGAAATGGATGAGCACGGCCTTGTTGTACAACGTGAGTCCGAGGTTGAAGCTAAAGTAGAGCAAGAGCCAGAAAGGTTGTGAATGGAAGAACGAGGGGGATTCTGTGCGACAGTCCCTGTCGTTGGCGTCGGCTCTATAGGATGCTGTGGTGTTGGCATGCGCGGGTGAAGGTAACTCCCAGGGAAGAGAGATGTAGGACCGGAAATAGGCGGTCTGTATATCTTGGGAGTGCTCAATTTTTGAGAATACTGGGGCCAAAGGGTCCTGTTGTGGGAAAGCACTGATGCCATAGTCGAAATGGACTCGGCGGGGACACTTTTTCTCCTTGGTGGATGCCTCTCGATTGAGCTTGGGCTCGTCGTGATGTAGCAAGTGTATGTCCGATGATGGGGAGACGGGCGAGTCTTTACCAGAAGAGTCGCTGCCCGAGTCATAGAAATCATGGGATCGGTGGGCAAATTCGCATGGGGAGGTATGGGTCGAGGAAGACAGCCCGGCAGAGGAAGAGGACATTGGAACGAGTGGAATGATGCCGAGTAGTGAGTGGTATTTGTAGTTCAAACGAGGGCAGGCGCGCGCATCAAATGCGGGCTAGGTCAAAGTTATTCTGAGAAAGTGAGCTTGCTGGCCGTAGCAGAGGGGAATTGGGATAGCCCATCCTCGACGACACATCGCACTTTCACACGCCCCCCCCCGATCCCCGGATCAGGTTCAACCGATCTTATTGCCAAATTCGGATCCTTTGACTCAGGATATTATTGAAGACGCCGACCCATTTGCCAGCAGCGTGGCGTGGGAACTTTGACACGGAAGTGGCGCAAGGTGGCGCAGTCTTGTCCTCGACGGTGGTGTCACGATGCCCCCCTCGGCGCGTCCAACAACACCGGGGCCCAGCAACGTGTCACAAGTTTCAAAACGTACCATGTCTGATCAGGAATCTGCTTCTCAAGACCCCAAGAAGGCCCGCAGAAGCGTATCCATCGAGCCCAGTGCAAGGCGGCGTGAGTCCAATCGTGATGCCAAGCGGAGGAGGAGGAAGAAAAAGAAAACACCCATCGTGGCTGTAGGGGCCGCCAAGGTCGACGCTCCACAGGCTCGACTGGGTGAACGCTCTCGCGCGCCACTCTCCGTCCGCAACCAAGTCATCCGGTTCACTTCCCCCCCTCTCGAGGCTGCTTGCGTCGCGCTGGACGTGAAAGACTCCCCCCACACATCATCATCAAAGCACCTCGGCAAATGTCGCGCGAGCTCTTTGCCTATGGACGATGCGAGCGAACGCCGATGCGATGCCGCATCTACTCTGGTACGCCCCCCCAAGTCATTCACTCCCCGTGATGCCTATCCTCCAAACAGACGGACAAGAGATGGGCTGTTCTTACTAGTACGCCTTCTTCTAGTGAACTAGAGGATAAAGTAGCCAAACTCGAAGCGGAGCTTAAATCCAAGGACAACGTCAGTACTCGTCTTGCGGTCTGTGCTCCACCTGCAATCGAGCTTCTAACCCCTTTTCTCAGTTGGCCGCATCCCATCATGCACTTCTAAACCAAATCCAGCAGACCGTTACTTGTCAGATCTGTTTGGATCTGATGTACAAACCCTACGCACTCGCACCCTGCGGTCATCTCGCCTGTTATGATTGCCTTGTCAATTGGTTTACAGCCCCCCCGTCCGACAACCGACCAGTCCCTCCGCCTATTATGCGTCGGAAATCGTGTCCACATTGTCGTGCCCTTGTCCGTGAGCGCCCTGTCCAAGTGTGGGGTGTAAAGAACGTTGCACATGCAGTGGGCAAAAGTGGACTCTTACCGAATCAGCTACCCGTTCCTGCTGCGGAACCAGACAACCTGAACGCGAACGCTGATCCCTGGAAAGATATCTTTCCAAAGCCAGGTGCTGCGGGTCACCCCGGATTCCCTTGGTTCTTCCCAGGTGCCGATATTGATGATGACGAGATTCATATCGCTGCTGATGGCGTCACACGTGGCGAGGACGTTGGGATGCTTGACATGGAAGACGGCGGGATCTATCGTTGCCTTGACTGTATGCACGAGATATGGGAGGGTGTCTGCAGCAGCTGTGGACGCGTCTACCCCGGGCACAGACCTGGACTAGATGACGAAGAGTACGAGGGGAACCCGATGGGATGGCTCGAGGACCAAATGGGTGCTGAGGAAGTCGACATCGCAGATGATCCCGGTTGGATGGGTTTGGAGGATGGCGAGGCGGATGATGACGGTGGCGACATTGACGAGTGGCAGCCCTTTGACCCTTGGCGACGTCATTTTCACATGTTTCGAGGACCCTGGGGTTTCCTTGGCACCATCCATGTCGACGAGGAAGAAGACGGAGACGACATGAACGAGGTAGACGGTCTTCGGGCTCCGGATGAAGACGAAGAGAGCGGGGATGAGGGCTACGAGAGTAGCTTCATCGACGATGATGACGAGAGAGTTGGGACTGCCAACTTTTTTGACGGGCCTCGCTTCTATGAAATTGGCGACGACGACGCAGACGAAGACCACCGCCCTGTTGTTGATCCCGGTTCCGACGACCAAGGAGAAGACGGGCTCGATGTCCCTGAACGTGGACGGACAGGACGGACTGGCAGACGTGCGCCTATTGTCATCTCGTCAGACGAGGAGGTCGATGAACGGAGCCCTTCAAGGCGGGCTTCGTAGAGCCGACGTCAGAGACGCGGTCGCGTGATGGATAGATACATACCAGTCAGTCTACATTATATAGGTTGTCCTCCAAGTCTATCGTATGGAATGGTTTTCTATTCTGACCTGGGTTTTCACCGTCCCACTGCTGTAAAGTCCATTACAGTGGCTGTGTTGACCCACTTGCCTCGTGCCTGCAGCGTGCATCCCTCTCCCCTGCATCTTCACGCCGCACACTCGTGCTCGTGCTGTGCAATGCGTGCAAACGCTGCCATGCACAAGGGTGCGCGTCCTGTCCTTTTCAACTGCTTCATCCAAGTGCTCACATCTGACCCATTCCCTGCCGTACCCAACACTAGAACTTGATTGCGTAGCCTCTGCGCTAATTGCACAGATCATCTCCTCCTGTTTCATCCATGCGCCCAAAGACCAACACCAGAGCCCAGCGAAATCCATCCGCTGGCCCCAGCTCAAGAGCACCGCGCACGGACGCGATTCAGTGGATTTTTTCATCAAACTTACCTCACCGCAGGAGCTCAGCAGCGCTCAGTGTAGATCTCAATAGACGAAATTTCTTCGGAATGAGTGAGGTATTCAACGTCCTCTTGAACGTATGCCTGGTGCCGCGTTGTTTGCTTTCACAATATCTGATTGCACCGTCCCTGACCCATCCAGCCCTCCGAGACTGCACGCTCGCTGACGGAATCCAGGCGTCTGCTCGAGGAAGCACGTAACGAGATCACGGAGGAGCGTGAAGCTCCGCGACTGCGCGTCAAGCACGCGGTTACACGTCTGCCTGGCTTTTTACCCCGTGAAGCCGAAGTACGCATTCTCGAGCGTGCTCTAGAAGGCGACCCGTCGTTCACGGTGCTTTTTGGTGCCAGTGCAGTGGGCAAGGTGTGTTCTTCCCCATGGTGCTTCCTTTCCCTTTCGAGAATCTCACAAGGGTTCGTTCCTGCGCATATAGACTGCGCTTCTCCGTGAAATCCTTTCGCGCAACAAATTCCATGTTCTCCATTTTGATCTCCGAATTCCCGGTTTCGCGGATGTTAGCAGTCTTTATATATGCCTTAGTCAACAGATGGAACAATACTTTGAACATGTTTCGACGGCCATGCCCGGGTTCGAGCAGTTTCGAAAAGAAGCCTGCGCATTCAAAGTGGGTTCTCATTCGATACAAACTCAAGTAAGGAATACAAGGGTCACTGATTGAGTTGCGTCTTGATAGCATGATCGCCTTGATGTGGAGCGCAGGCTGTCCGAAGCCGTCGCAGGCAGTGTGGGATCGCAAGTACGGACAAGTGACATTGCCCGACTTATGGAGTTGTTTCAAGTATGACTCTATTTATGTTTACTGCCACAATGTTAATGATTGCAAAATTGCAGTATTCCCTCGTGAGATACGCTGAATTCGAGCCCCCAGAAGACCTCCATGAACTCGGTCACCAAGGGCGAAAGGGATCAGATATATCATCCGAGCGAACTCATGTGAACAATTCGCCTCTTCTCCACAGGAACCGGTGGTTCTTCAAGCGTGCTAAGAGAACAAGCGAAAGTGGTCGTGGGATGTCGTCTTCCATGATCAAAGAACCCGAAAAGCCCACCAAGAAGATACCAGTACTTTTCTTCGACGAAGCACATAAATTGTACGCTCGGTTTACAAAATATTCTATTCGTTCTTATCGTTGATGGGCAGGCCCTCTTTGCTGCATTCGACGGAGACCATGAAGTGTCTGTTAGACTCGATGCTTGTTCTAACAAAACAAGACCGACTGTGCCATGTCGTTCACGCTACTAGTGATCCGTTCTACCAAAACTGGCTGCGCCAACTGAATGTTGCACAACATTGCAAAATAATCACGATCGATGACTGCTCGAGAAGTGAGACACGAACGTATTTCTTGGAACGCATATTGGCCAGTGTTCCGGAAGCACTACGGCCTGCATTATCTTTCGATGTATTATACGAGGCGTTCGGTGGTAAGCTAGCACATTGGCAGGATTATATTACCGAGTATAGTAAGCTCCTTCTTTGTCGGTGTCCATCCACTTCCTCACCTTCACTATTCGCAGTCAATGCCGGCGGAAACCTCGATAGTGCGTATTTTTGTTGCAATAGGCCACAGTATTGCTAACGGTGGACTAGTCAAACAGAGCTCCCCCTTCCTTCAAGCACACGCTACCCTTAACCTACATATCGTCCATTCTTCGCAGCTAGCGTCTGCACGTGACCCTACGACCCCATCTACCCCAGGTCCTCGGCCACGATCTAGTGGTCCGGACGCTCTTCATTCTGGCCTTGGTCCTGCCGGATTCAAATCTTATTCGCCCCGCGACGTATCCTTGATCGAAGACTACTCCGCGGATTTCAGCGCAATGCAACTTCTCAAAGTCATGAGTAAACTAAGCCAACCTGGGACGCAGCACCTCCCGTACTTCCTGCTCTGTAGGGATATCGGTGTTCGTGCGGTGGATGGCATGATTAAGGGGAAGATGCTAAACTTGCACTGGACTGAGCCAATCGGAAGGGAGGTCGAGATTCCGGTTATCAGTGCACCAGTGTCCCCTGTCCCAATGACACATCGCGTCCTGAGTAATGGCTCTTACGTCGGCGGAGCTAGTGGGATTGTGGGCGTCGAGTCGTCGGAGGACGGGGACATGGTGATGGTGCATCCGGTAAACCTATCGACCCGGGATCTGGGACAGATTAACGAAGGCGATGAACACGAGGTTATTGGACCCAGGCTGACCCCTCTCACTCCGATCATGCGCTTTGCCATGCGCGAGGTTGTCCAAGAATACGAAGACGTTCGCACAGTGTCCGAATATGCGTCGCTGAATGATCCGGACGAGTATTGAGGTGGGACCTGGCTGCCACGATCTCCATTTATTACCGGTCGGGATTCTATGGCTTCACACGATATTTATCTTCGCATGGCACCATGTCCCTTCTGCTCATACCATTAGCACCGCACGTTGCATGTAACATCTTTATCCTCGCTCTAGAATGTTCTTTTTTTTCTGATCGTTCTCAATCGTTCCGTGCATCGTGCCTAAATCATCAATCTAGTGGGAAAAAACGCATCGACCTGTATTCATCGTGAGATGATGGCCACCGGCATAACCGTAGGGCCCATCAGCGGAAAAACATGACACGGACAAGTTACAACCGGCGCTGGGCCTGAAGCAGTGTGAACGGAACGAATTTACATCCGCATAATTTACGCACGTGTAGACTGCATCCGTGCGCCAATCTAGGCTCGGAGTGACATACAGTTGACGTTACAGCCTGACGAGGTGCATTTTAGGTTCCCCGTGGATGTCATAGTGACATGGTCAACATATGGGTGTACATAAGCACACGTATGACACAGCGCGACAGCGATGATACATCGATGATGCAAGGAACCGATATCGTGGCTGTATGAGGATATTAATGTCGCTGGTGTTGGATCTTCAGGTAGTACGTATACGCGGAAAAGTATGTAAATTACTTGATTTCGATGTCGCTGGCACCAATCTCAGGACCCTTAGCGTGTAGTGCTTATGCTTCCGCGAATCGGACATCAGCATTGGCTTCGAGCCAAGCCAGCCACTTTTTCATATATGCGCCGCCGTGTTTGACCGTGGATGAATCACCGACGATACACTATCCCGCATCCGTGGTGAACGAAATCGTGAGCGCAAGCGGCCTCATAATACAGGGCGCGAGTGACGTACGAGGTGTCTCCTGGCTCGCGTCATTGCCACTGGAAACAGATCAGATCATCTCCATGTCCACCAGAAGTGATCCGTGGCAAGCCGCGATCGCAAACTTACCGTTCATTCGGCGTTTCTCCTTCAAAAAACCTACCTCTCGCTACAAGCCGAACCAATATTTGTTTTAGTAGATCCGAGCGGTACGGTGTCATGCGCTGACCTTATCATTACTGCGTACGAGACTGATGATCACGGCGTCTTTCTCTCGGCCTTGCATACCGTCCACTGTGCCAATCTCAAGCTCTGGGCCATACTCGGGACGCAGCATGGAACTAAGGAGCGTGACCTGGGCTTGATATCTATGAAGGTCAGGTCAGGTCTTGACCAGTTTGGATAAGCGTCGTTGCCCCGATAGTACCACATACGGGGTAATGATGGCCATCTGGGAAGGATACAACCCGGTTTCAATCTACAGGTCGGAGATGAGCGGTGAGAAGAGACTAGTGTCACCTCCAAAACGCACGAGCTTCTCCGTCCACCTTTTGACCACCAGTGCTTCATTTTCGTTACAACGGCTCCCTTCATCTCCGTCTCCTTCCAATCGTTCGTAGTATTCGCACCCAGCCGTATCAAAGAAGACGACGGGAGTGCCAAGAATATCTCTAATAGTCTCTTCATCCTTTGTCTCGATAAATGACCTCGTGTTTGGCAGGTCAGAGAGTAGATGTGAGGATACCGAGTCGTGCGATTTTAATTTGGACGCATAAAGCGTCTTTGATGGGAACTGACAAATTTGAGCGTGCATCCTACAGCGAAGTGAGTGAAGTGCGAATCTGAATCGATGAGCGAGTACCGATACTGGACGTTGAGCAAGCGCTTGACGCCGCGGCCGTACATTCGCTCGAGGCGGTCGAACAAAGTTGTCTCCAGAGTCCGTGGGGGACGTAAACTAGGATGCTTAAGAGGCTGCTGCTTTACTGATTGGCTCAAGCTCTCTTGTGCATCCACTAGAGGTACCGTAGTGTCTTCTGCGACGACCGCGTCTCCATGTATCGATTCTGATTCTGAACCAGCACCAGGCTCCGAGCTTGAGTCGGTCACACTTCCCTCCTTATTGGTCGTCAAAGGGGCATCGCCTTTGCCTAGCTTGGGGTGCTTCGTGGACGCCTGCTTGCTCTCTGGACCATTCTTGCATTGTCTCTCCGACGATTCCACCCGCTTATTTTTTTTCTCGTGCTTGTCCAAAGATAGGATGGTGGGCGGTAGTTGCATGGGGTCGCCGGCCAGGATCAATTTCTTTCCTTTAAATATGGGAACCCAGCACACCTGAAATTCCGGAGTTCAGTGACCAAGAAGTATTCATGCTGGCACATACTGCTTCGACGGCCTGAGTTGCTTCGTCAATGATGACTACATCAAAGACATGATCTCGTAACTGTCTTCCGCCTGCGGAGTGGCAGGTAGCCAGAACAATCTATGGAAGTGTTTAGTCACAATCACTCTTGGCTGGAGCCAGGTTGCTGGCACCTGGGACTCTGAGAGGACCGCTTTTACAACTCCACCCTCTCTCTGTCGATACCTGCAGTAGACGCCAAACAGTCCGATGAGTGCCACAGAGCAACAGACTCGAACCTACTCTTTTCTGAGTGCACGCACGTCCTCCCACATTTTCTTGCGTTCGATCCCACGTGGTTTCTTTGCCCCCTTGCCCTTGCCCTTCCCGGAGAGAGTATCAAGGGCAGCGTCGAGCTCCGACTTTACATCCTTGGCAAGCGCCGCCTGATGGAATGCCGGTTAGCACATCTTCAGGAGAATAGATATCAATGAACCTGATCACTGCGACCAGCCTTGACTTCTAATATCGCGTCAAGGACATCCTCACGCGCCATAACCCTTGCCGGGTGACCGATTCGCGTCATTTTTAGCGACGTCCCTTTTCCTTTCTCGGGGGGAGGGAGAGCAAGCAGTCTTTCGAGAATGTTGTCGACGGAAAGATTAGAGGCACCGCACACGAGCACGCGGACCGGTTTTTGGACCGGTGAGTTAGATGTGAGTTGACGTATTATCTCGATTAGCGTGTGGGTCTTGCCCGTGCCTGATCATGCATTTATGAAGGAGATCGAACCAAAAGTAAGATGATCCATACCTGGAGGGCCATGGATACATGCGACCTCCGCGGCCTCGAGAGCGAATCGGACGGCTTCTTTCTGGCTTGGGTTGAGTGACTCGTCAAAGAAAGAAATGTCCCCGAGTCTGCAAGGTTTGGATGGTGGCGACATTCCGAGCAATACGCGGATGAGGGGTGTGAGGTCATAATTTGTCTTGTCATCTGGCTAACGAAGTTCGACCAGTGAGTTTTACAGGGATACAGGCAATCGCAGAGGTACCTTTCGCTTGGAGGGTATCGCAATCTTCTCCAAATGATCGGTAGCTTTGTCCATCCTAGAAATGACACCTCAGGTCTCGAAAGCTTACAGAGACAAGTTCTCTTGACCGGTCATAAGTGATGCTATTTGCAAGCTTGACGATACGACATCTCTCTGGTAAATCAAGATCAATATCGCCAGATTCGGGAGGATCTACGGCGATAACAATGCGCGTGTCAGTAACCTGTCCGAGTCAAAGGCTCAGGATGGTTGGAGAGAACAAGGGAAATAATAACACAAACTTTGTACACTACGCCCTCCGGAGCAGTGGAACTTTTCGAGTCTGCATCGGTGGGCTGAGCTTTCCTCCCCCTACTGCCGGTCTTTCTTTGCGTAGTAGTTGTAATGTTCTCTTGGATCCGCGCGAGATCTCCGGGCCTGTAGACGCGCTATTCAGGTTCCACTGATGGGATGATGGTAGTAGTGGATACGATCCTGAAGGTATGAGGGGGGAATAACGGCGAAGAATGGTACGCCGAGGGTCTCTCCAATTCTACCAGCCTACGTTTCGTCGAGTAATATGTTACGAGCTATAAGACAGAGTCACGCACGTCTTTCCGCCGAGCCCTACCCCGGCCGACACCACACCGAGTCCACCCAGTGCTAGCCCACGTTGTTCGAGGAGTTTGGGTGAGGCATTGCTCAAGATCAATGATGTGCGCTCGATCTCCGCATCGCGCTCCTGCGCGAGAAGAGCACGATGCCTTGCAATGAAGGCCTGCACGGTCAAGTCCGAACTTGGAGGTGCCATCGTAGCAAACGTCAGTCGTATTGAACTATGTATGCAGGAGAACAATGCTGTCGACTTGGTGCCATCTCACTATCACACGCCCTTGCGTATAAAAAGGCTCACTCCACAGAATCCCCTCTCACTCCAAAACGACGGATATCCTCATCCAGGGGCTGTACATATCGAGTTCAAAGACATGGATTGCTGCGACGTACTGTGTGGAATTGCCACTTGCTGTTGTGAGTGTTCTACCTTTGCTGCAATGTCGCCATGGAAATCTCATCGAGACGCGCCAAGCACTGTGCACGCTGTGTGGTACGGAACGACATGCCAACATCCTATAACCTTGACTGACGTTGACAATGCTCGTTGAAGAACCGTCCACTTGCAACTGCTGTTCGAAGAAGAAACATGATCTTGACGACACTTTTCCACAAAATGGTCCCGAGTTAGTGCAAGATCAGCCACATCATACCGATGCCATGATGGTTCGAGGAATGTTTGCAGATGGTGGACAAGATACAGGTGTAGCGCACTACCAAGGTGCTAAGCCAAAACTGCGGTAGGAGGGCTCGCTGGAGTCGAGTCTCATTCCAAGCGAGACGACAAAGCGGTTGTAATTAGCTTGCAGTAATGACTAGCATCCCTTTCGTGAATCGCTCTCATACGCAACTTGCGCTAGAACTTACCGACTCTAGAGTGCTTCCGGCTTCCCTGAAATATGGCGTGCGTTCACTGCCACGAAATGGTATGCGACGACAGTGATCATGGCAAGAGCACCGAGGTAGTTGGCAAGGTTATACAATGTCTGGTGGCTAATCATGTCTGCGGGGGAGTGAGCGTATGTTACCGAGAGAAAGGCGTTTCTACCTTTTTGATTTATGGAAGTGAACAGGATGTCGTTGTTTGTCTCTTGTTTGGTCTACACCGGAAAACCTCGGACAGTCGACGTTGACCAGCGACGTTCATTACCGAGTACTTATCCATCATGCAGCCGACTGCAATTCGTTCTAGTGGTATGCCCGAACGTGAGTCTTCCTGAGACTTGGCTGCGCAAAACTGATGCATCATTCGCCGCCAGCCAAAGTCTACGTGAGTTTTGACCATGGTGACGTCCAAAAGTACAAGTAACGATGGGACACTTAGAACCCCTGGTGGGGTGACACCAGCAACTTGAAGCAAAAAGGCATCATTACCTACAGTGGGTCACCGAGCGTGCATATTCATGTTTCATGACGTTCATTGGCTGCCCGTATCATTCAGCTGTCTCGCCGTTCCGCCAACGCCCAACAAAAGAAATCTTCCAGGGTTGGTTGTTCAACGGCTATAAGCGTCTTGCTTCTCAAGTGCCCTACTGGATCGTTCCATTTGCGATTGGTATGTTCTTGCGCATCTCTACTTCACTTGCGCTTAATTGTTTCTAACCAGCCTACGGTACATATACTTGGGCAAAGCGTTACGATGTTTGGCAGAACAGCAAGGCTGGACACATTGCACTGCATGGTACACACTGATCTGCTAGTTCAACTTGTTATTTTACATTCTTTGGACGCGAAAACATAGACACGCAATTTGCATCGCCACTGGGTCATTTGAAGAAAATATGTCATCGGATTGCGCCATGTCAAGCTCAGCTCGGTCCCATGTTCGGGCTTACTCAGAAATGACGCAACGACCTGATTGGATATAAATACTGCATCCCAGCCCATTGCTTGATTCACATCACATTCATCACAGGAAATGTCTGCTCTTCGTCCTTTATTCGTCGTTGCTGGTATCGGAAATGGCTCAGGTTTGCTCCTTGCAGTTTTGGCACCTCTTCGACAAGGATTGACTTCCACACAGGTACAGGGGCTTCTTCAGCGTAAGGGCTTCGTCGCCAATCCAAGTCAGGCTGAACTAATCAGTATTCCAGGCGTCTGTTCGGAAAGCTGGGATACAGGGTTGCCTTGATCTCTCGTGGCCCCAACCATCTCGACAAGCTTGCCAACGAAATCAATCAAGACGGTGGAGAGGTGCGTCGCAATTTATACAACCTTGTTCTGGTTTTGACAACACCTTTAATCACTATCAGGCCGCAGCTTTCGCAGTGTCCGATTATGCTCCAGCCTCCATCCGTTCCGCGTTCTCCAACATCAGGAATCGCTTCTTGGTGTCTACTTCCCCCCTTCGTGTTGCAGTGTTCAATGCCGGGTATGGTATATGGAAGCCGTTCCTCGACGTCACCGAAGAGGAAGTCCGCGAGTCGCTGGATGTTAATGCCCTCGCTGCCTTTGCCTTCTCCAGAGAAGTCTTGCTCGAGTTCACCAAGAACGACCTTGAACAGCCGAGTGAAGGTGGGAAGGGTGGTGCAAGGAAGAAGGGTACCCTCGTCTTCACAGGCGCTACAGCCTCTATCAGGGGCAATACTACCACAAGCGCGTTTGCAATGGGCAAATTTGGCGTCAGAGCTCTCTCTCAGAGCTTGGCCAAAGAATTTGGGACACAGAATATTCATGTCTGTAGCCATCTATTACGTTTCTATTCATCTCTTGCTAACACTGCGGATTTGTAGGTTGCACACGTGAGTTGTCGAGGCCTGGGAAGACGAGTGCGAGCACTGATTCTCTATTTTGTAGAGCATCATCGATGGGAACATTTTAACTGACCGCGTGAAGGGCTATCGAAACGACCCTTCCTGGGAAGCCAATGCAGATGCCCGTCTCGACCCCGATTCAATTGCAAAGGTAAGAATATAGGTTGTTGCTAGTATCTGTGGAAAGAGTCGTTTATCACTGTTGCGCGCATGCAGGCCTATCTCAACCTCGTCGAGCAAGACAGCTCGGCTTGGGCTTGGGAGATTGACCGTAAGCCCGTATCCGTTGCCGTGAATTTGCGCTTATGTGCGAAATACGTATAGTACGATCTGCCCATGAGAAGTGGTGAAAGATCACGGGTATCTGGATTTCGTAATAGGCTCGTTTGTAAGAAAACGTTTTGCATTGAAGTGTCCTGTCCAAAGTTTCCTACCGTGTAGTGAACCCTTGAGTCGCTGGATCGAGTCTGTATCAGATCTTATCGCGATCTTGCGAGCCTGCTAGATCTAACGTACAACGGTGAGTGTTGGCTCCACCGCTCCACACGTTCTCTATGACGCGGGTTTCACTGACGGCGGTACTTCCCGTGACCCCGACCGATACCGCCGCTAACGACGTGGAGCCAAGAAGCTCAAGCACTGAGCGTCCATCAATGTTTTCTTTTTTCTCTCACCCGTCATGCTTCTATTTTTTCCAGGCTGTCGCATCAAGTCAGACAGTATAAAACCGTCGGGGTGATTCATGTCCATTATGACCGTTCTCCCCGCACTGCTAGTACTCGAGAAAACTTCCCCCATTCCAGCCCACATGAAGCTGATCCATTCCTCCACAACCATACTTTTTCTCTTCGCTGTCCTGGCTGCAGTCGCTGCTGCAGCTCCGGCCCATGCCAAAGCGCGTCGCGGTCTCATAATGCAGCGGCACCGGCACAGTCCAAGAATGTCCCACTATGGCGCCGTCATTGTTTAACGGTGAAGCTTGCCTCTTCCCTGCGAGTTGATGGTTCCCCTTAACGATGGCATCCCTTTAGAGATTAGATCCGCGCTAGTATTCAAAAAGACCACGACATCGGATTTGCGCAGCCTAGTCAAACAAAGCGTATATCACTTTTCTTTCCCGCATGTTGGTGACATCATCGAGACGTGGTCTCTTTTCCCTTGCCACTTCGTGGCCTTATGAACGTTTGACGTCTGAAATGTAGTCATTCGCATCGAAGTAGATCTTTATTCAAACTTTCCCGTTTTTCCCCGTTATTCACGTTGGTGTAGGATTTTTCAATTGGGCCACCTTTCTTCCCTTCCTGTGGACCGGAATACCCATACGTATTATGGCATGATTTGATCTTGTACAAGGAAGTGTTACCTCAGATCATTGCATACCCCTTTAGAGAGCCCTCGATTGCTTGTCTGCCTCGAATGCCAGCTTGACCTAGATCGACCGCGTTAGCGATGAGTGAGTCGACTTGGTCGCTTGCGCCCACCTGCGCCAGGAATGCTTCGTCCGTAATCGCTCGCATACCCACGTGTGCAAGTGCCTTGGATACGGTGTAACATGCTTCATGGGCGGTATCGGTGGCGGAAGCTGCCGTAAACTCTCTCGTATGGTTTCCTCCTCCGAGTACAGTGGGAATCGCTACCAGATCAACCGTACAAAGTCAAGTTGGACGTTCATCAGATGTGTCTCGCCAAGTACGAGGGGACGTACAAAACCCAGGGTGCAGCGCAGGCATTACTGGCATCCGTCAGTAAACATCATGTGAAAGGCAAAGAACGCGTATACAGTAGGTGATATTGCCCTACGAAAGTATCTGAGCTCGAGATTATCACCCAGTGACATTTCGGTACGACTTACGAAATCCGTGGATGCGCTTGAAATACCCCACTCGTAATCGATGCTTCCGTACCGCTTACGGACGACATCTGCGAGTTCGCCGCCTGGAGCCATCAAATTGTTCGTAAGATACCAAGGTGAAACAGTCTATTAGCTTACCTAACACTTTATTCTGGACGAGTTCGTTTGCTACAGATTCACTGGTGAACGCGACGTCGGTACCAGTGGCGGCAGCGGCAGCCCTTGGGAAAGATGTGGCACGATAGGAGATATGAATGGAGTAACATACTTGAAGCATGCTTTGACTCGGGCTGCGGTGTCATGTACTTCCTGGGTTAGGGGAGCACGTACGAACCATCTTTGGCAGTGTTCGGTCACCGAATCCTTTGGGAAAGGTACTGGTAGACTTACTTCACCGTTGCGTTATCGGGAATTACTGAGCTTGCTTGTTGAGGTTATGGAACAGTATGGAAGGGTTATACGGACCGTTGGGAGCCCAATCTTTCCCCCCGAAGACACCATGCACACGGTGGGTAGGTTTGATTTGTTGGCGCAAAAGCCCGATGTTCGTGTATGCGAGTACGGCAGCATCTAGTGTGTTCTTGCCTTCCCAGGGACTCAAACCAGCATGTGCGCTGAAGAAAGGGTGGGTCATTGAGGGCCAAGGATACCTGATCAATTTCTTCTTACGTTTTCCCCGTATAATCCACTTGAAGCTGAACCAAAGCGAGACAACTGCTGAGACTGATGGAGTAGGGGGGACCTGGCGCTGGATGACACCTACGTCACAAAGATCAGTGAAAAAGAAGGACCGGGTCCGAGTATGATGATACCGTACATGAGGCAAACGTCCATTTCCTCGTAGGCACCTTTGTCCCACAATCTGACCTTGCCAAAACCGCCCTCCTCAGCTACACGCTATTGTCAGCGACGTCGTCACGGACTGGGAAAGCTTACCAGGGGTCCCGAGCAGGATCACCTTGCCATCAATGTCGAACCGTTGCATGGCGGCTTTGGCAGCACAAGCGACTGCTATGCCCGCGATACCGATCAGATTGTGACCGCATGCATGCCCGATCCCAGGCAGCGCGTCCATCTCGGAGTTGACGCCAAGTACGCGGCCCCCTTGGCCATGTGTGTAGGTGGCCACCCAGGCGGTTTCGAGTAGGTAATGTCTTTTAACGACCCATCCTTGCGTTTCCAGGAACGCGGTGTACGTGTCGTGTGCATAACTAGGGGTGGATTCAGCATGGTACTACTGTGTGCGAGAGGAGACGATATCGCACTATTCTTCGTACATCAGCTCGGGATGAGCTGAGTATAGAAAGGTACAGGGGATATTCGATCAGTCGCGGCAACATGTCGTCTGACAGCCTTACCGTGTATCTTGTCACTCAGCTCTCGCAACTGAGGACGGAGCGAGTCGATCGTTTGATCGATCACTTCAATAATATCTGGTCTGTATACATCACCTGGTAGGAGTGGTGGTGGTCTGGTCGAATCCGTGTTGGGTCGCCATAAGACATCAGTAGACATGATTTGTGGGAGTTGGGATCCGAAATTGCTTGATAAAGGTGTTTGCGATCGAGTACCAGTGGTGGAATTTTATAGTAGTATACAAACGCGGTGACTTAAAGGCCCGTCGGTATCACTACAAGGTCAACCTGGTCAAGACTGACGAGGTGGGAGACAAAGCAGAAAAGAAATGCAGGGTCAGGTATTATCATGTTGAAACCAAGATACAACGGGTGGATGCACAAAAAATAGTCTTCGGGAAGTGTTACAAAGTTCCCAGTGAAACATGATCTAAATACTTATTACATCGTCGGGATCTCAGTGGCGGTTTCACGTTGACCCAACACAACAAATACACATCCGACCACTATTCATACCTTCTGAAGCTCTAGCATGGATCCGGAAGCATCTTTGGCTCACGAAACCGGAAACTGGCTCTGTATTTGTCGGAAATACTGCAATGGACAACCTCGTATCCTACCCATATCCTCCTTCTATTGGCACTCAAGGGAGGTCGAGTAGGATTCGGACGGGTATCACAGGACCATTACCTTCAAGACATTGTCTATCGATGCCGCCCGCGTGTTACTCGGTATTGGGAGAGGAAAATCTGCCCCAAGGAAGCTGGTTCAAGTAACACCCCCCTCGATAGTAGTGATACGCGCATCGCATGGAAGTGCAGCGTATGTTGGCTAAGAGTGCCCGAGAAATACCGGATCCTCGAGCTGGAAAGAGGAAGTGCACTCGAGAAGATAATATGATGCCTCAGCTGTGAGTGTCTTCTCTCGTCTTTCTACTAGTTTTTTTCATCTCCGGAGCGCTCTCCCAATCCTCCGTTTTCACATATCTTGCCTCCTGCCATCCACCTTTCCCCGTATACCACCATAATGCGACGCTATGTTCCTTCATTCACACCCTCCTTATCCAAAACACCATCACCTTTGTCCCAGCTTCGCACATATGAACAAGTGATGCCGATGTTTGCAGGTCCATCAAACTTCCCAGGGCCCGTCAGCCTGCCACAATCTGGAATGGTGAGTCAAATTGTCTGATTCGGATCGACTGATGTATTTGTGGGTATATAGTAGCTAGGTTACTATAATCAACCCTTTTTCATGGACTATATGCGGGAACTTGATAGTGCACGCGAACGAATCAAACAACTTGAGTTGGAAAATGCTCGGATTGGTTCTGAGCGCGACACATTACGGTGAGTTTTTTCTTCTGGAGAACGCATATATTGACATTTCTTTCTACAGGGATGTTCTAAACTGCAAAGGAACGCGGCTCATCGACCCACAGCTCCGATCCAGTACAGTTACATTCTCTCCCAGCACCAGTCTGTCTTCTGCTGGTCTCACTTTCGTCAACTTCACTCCTTCGGAAACGAGCCTCAAAAGTGATGTTTGCCCGACACGAGAATCTCACCCTCAAATTCAATTCTGGACTCAGCAAGACAATAGACTCTCCGCAGGGACAATGTGTTCTCCTCGAACGAGGTCAAGTCGGCTACCTTGAGGAGTTGGACGGCACGATCGCCTCTTCAAACAGGGCCAAGGTTTTACGCAACTGCATCCGCGGTGTCTGGCTAGAACTCGCTCGCAACAATCGCGCTCCACAGCCCTGGAAGGGAATGGATGCAAGCTCATATAAATATTTCCGATCATTTGTTGAAGAAGCACATCCGCTTTCCAAGTGTGTGCTCGACAGTTGGAAGTTAGAAATACTTGCATGTTCAACTTATCCAGCGTGGCGAGCTCACTATTTAGACGAGTCAAAGGAAGAAAGGAAACATCGCAGAGGAACAAAGAGTAAGGTGGAGCCTGTCGATGAAGACTCTCCCATCTCTCGGGAGAAACAGCGACGTACATATTGAAATTTATCTGGCTGATAAAAGTGTGGCTAATGATTTTGTTAGTCTTCAAGGGCAACGTGAACGCTGTTTCCCTCAGCGAAGAGTCTTGCGAAACAACATCTACAACGTCTTACTCCCCCACTGGCACTTCCGAATCAGCTTCTCCTAGTACCTCGGTTTTGGATTCATCAAACTGCGCCCACACCGATGGTTCAGAGCGTTCAAAAACAAACGCTGACGGAGTTCAACGAATACCACAAAACTTTAAGCAGGGATAAGCAGTAGTATGATCAGCGTAGCAGTAAAACCAACTTTACAGGCAAACGACAAAGAAGCCAACGAACTAGTAAGTCTAATGTAATAGAGGTTCCGCTAGCTAACAATCTATCTACCAGCTCCCTCCTCCATCTCTGCCTACATCCAATCATTTCATATTATCGTCTCTGCTCGTTGCACCATTCGCACCGTTTCATGTTTCTGCTTGCCACATTTGTCTCATCGTCTCGTCTCCGCTCGCCGCATTCAAATTTGTCGCAGCATTCGTATCATCGACTCTACTCGCCGCAAAGTTCGTCTCACCACCTCTGCTTGTTGCACCATCCGTCTCGTCGTCCCCGTTCATTCAAGTTTGTCATCGTCTCTGTTCGTTGCACCATTCGACATTCCGACAACTTCATTGCACCGTTCACATCATTTCATGTTTCCGCTCGCCACCTTCGTCTCATCATCTCTGATCGTTGCACCATTCGCCTCATGTGTTTTTGCCAGCACTCGCCATATTCGTCTTGTTGTCTCTGCTCATTGCACCATTTCTCTTGTCGGGCTCCATCTTTTCCGTTCTTAGTACACTTCCGACTCTTACATCATTCTCCAGCCAGTTTCCATCCGTATTTTTGCCCGCGTTTTTCGTCCTACGTCATATCCCCTCTCTGAGTTGCCTCATCGAATCCTTCACGGATGGCGAAGAGCGATCCCACGATGGAACGACACCATCGTAGGGACCGCATGGCAGCGATAAAGCGCATCTGGGACCCCGAAAGGACCCCAGACGCCCGAGCGGGTTGCCCAGGCAGGAAGCCTCCCTCCTCCCCACTCGTTCTACCCCCATCGCAACCGATCTATCCGGGGTTGTGCCCCCGCATACGCGGGCCACTACGTGGACTGGCCAACTCCCTCGATAGGGCTTAAGATCGGCAACTGGTACCCTAAACGGTCTCGGAGGGGCAGCGGTAGGTAGCGGCAGCCCCCTGACGAGAGCTTTCGCCGGCTCGAAACCGCCTACCCAACCTGCCTCCTGTACTGTACATGGGCGCACCCATGGCCCAGCTCCCATCCTCGAAGTGGAGCGACAGACGGACAGGCGTGTGGACTGACAACGCGAGCGTCCGTCCCCCTTCGCACACAGAACTTGCACTATGGTCCTCCCTCTTTTTGTTTCGTAGCGATACATAATCTGTTCCTGTAGCCAAACTGTGCCGGCGACCCAATCAATAATTCTGAGATTTGTGTTTTTCCCGAGCGTGATATTGGTCTGCATCGAACCAGATATCGTTCATAAACGGCAACATCCGACCATATATACCAGGCAAAACCCAGTTTTCTGGGATCGAAGGGTGGACAGTCACAACTCACTGCAACGCATATCTGTGTTACACACATTGCCTTTTATTCACCCTCTTCTGCTTGTCGGCCTCAAACGTACCCTTTACCTGGCCAAACTGGTTCAGCGTCCGCACCTCAAATTATTAGACACGAATCAAACGTACCTGCGCCAAGAACGCCTCGTCCGTCAACACCCTCATGCCTACATGTGCCAGGGCCTTGGACACGTTCCAAGTCATCTCATGAGCGGCGTCCGTTGATGCTGCGTGCGTAAACTCTCGTGTGTGGTTTCCTCCTCCTGGCACAGTGGGTATGGCTACGAGAAACATGAGGACGTGCAAAAGGTCACGAAAAAGAAATGGCAACGTGCCGAAACCGGGATGCAAGCCAGGCATAACTGCAGCCTATCTGTGACTGTCATCACTTAAATGGATCAAGGAGAATAGCGTACGGTATGTCACGTTTCCCTTGGAGAGAGCCGTCACAACCGGGTTGAGAGTAAAACATGAATGGAAACCCACGAAATCAGTCGACGCGCCAATGATACCCCATTCGTAATCAATGCCACCGTACCGTTTGCGAAAGACGTCTGCAAACTCTTCGCCTGGTGCAGCGGGAAGTGATGAGCCATGAGCCATGAGAGACACATCTGTAAGCAAAAGGTTATTTACCAAGGGCTTTGTTCTGGACAAGTTCATTCCGAACAGTCTCGTAGCTGATGTTCATCTTGCATCCTGTCGCAGCCGCTGCAGCCCTGGTAACGTCCGTCAGATCTGATTCATGCCCAAGACCGTTTACATACTCGAAACAGTCTTTCACCCGAACAGCCGTCTCAAATACTTCCTTGGTCGTTGGCGCACGAACATACCACCTTTACTTGTTCGCTCCGAGATCCAACTAGCCAGACAGAAGATGAAAACACGCACTGCATCGAGGCCTGGTCAGGGATGACTAGGAATAACGCAAGTGAATTCAGCAACTGTCAGACCGGACACAAGCAGGGTCACAGACTGTTGGGTGCCCAATCCTGTCCTCCGAACACGCCATGCACGCGATGCGTGGGCTTGATTTGTTGGCGCAAGAGTCCGACGTTGGTGTATGCGAGTACGGCTGCATCGAGGGCGTTCTGGCCCTCCCAAGGACTGAGACCTGCGTGTGCACTGGAACGCCAAAGGACGATGAAGGGTCTTGAGTCAGGGAATATGACATGTTGCTTACGTGTGTCCATTGTAATCCACATTGCGCTGAACGATAGCCAGCGAGCCAGTCAGACTGGCAGAATGCGGTGGGCCAGGCGCAGGGTGACACCTGAGTTCGAAGTATCAGGCCCATTCACTGGCAACAATAGAGATGGCCAGCACGTACATTAGACAAGCATCCAATCCCTCGTACGCCCCCTTGTCCCACAACAACACCTTTCCAGAGCCGCCCTCCTCACCTGTCACAAGGAAAAGTGAGTGTGGATCCACCACTGATACTTTTCAAACGAGGACTCACCAGGTGTCCCAAGCAAGACCACCTTCCCATCGATATCCAACGTCTCCATCACCGCCTTGACCGCACACGCAATCGCAACTCCCGCCACGCCGATCAGATTATGCCCGCATGCATGTCCTACTCCGGGTAACGCATCCATCTCCGAATTCACACCAAGAACGGGGAGAGTCTTGCCACTTTCCGTCTCACCATTGCCGTGGGCATACGTCGCGCTCCAAGCAGTGTCGAGGAGGTAGTGCCGCTGCACCACGAATCCTTGCGTCTCCATAAACTCCGTGTATTGGTCGTGCGCATAGCTGTGTACCGACGTCCGAGTGCATCCACGATATGAAAAGTGTCAAACTCGGGGGACTTACTGTTCTTCAAACTTGAGCTCTGGTCGAGCTGCATATCATATCGGGATGAATGGATGGATGATCAGCTGGACGGGTCAGGGACTCACCGTGGATCTTGTTGCTCAACGTTCTCAACGCGGGACGAAGTGCATCGATCGTGCGCTCGATCACAGTGAGAATGTCCGGTCTGTACACCTCGCCTGGTATCAACTCGGGCTTACTCTGATCTGTGTCGGGTCGCCATAACTGAGAGGGGTCACCACCAATCCCAGTGTTCGGGGCCATCGTTGAGTGTAATCCCAGTGGAAACGATTCAAGCTCGTGATCTGTTAAATGCCTCCGGTATAGTCATCAGGTTCGTCGTGGCAAACGATCCATCTCATGATCACTTTGCGGAGCTCCGCGCAACATCCAATCCCGTGGTACTGGTAATATTGATCTGCACAATACAATGTGCTACAACTTGTCCATGTCCATGTTATTCATGAGTGCGAATCCCATCGGGGGTGCATGCTAAAATCAACAAATGAATTCGCGCCGCCTTGGAAGAGGTCAATTCTTACGGGTCTGCCAATCCCGGCCCGTTACTAACAACTTGGCCCCGCTCCTGCCATTGCTCCCGCTCCTGCCATTGCTCCCGCCCCCGCTCCGCCAGCGGCATGCCTATTCTGCTGGCTTATCCGCAACCGCTCAACGTAGACAAATGTGAGAATGATATGATCCAGCATCGAAACAACCTTATCCGAGACATCCAAATACGCCGGATGCGCCGGTTTCATGATCCCCAAGTTCTTCTTGTGGAACCGGGCGAGCTCGAGGTTGGACCCCGCCGACTTCATCTGCATTCAAAAATTCAAATCAACATTTGTTAATAACGAGTGGATAGCGACGCAGATGCAACGCACCCAACAATGCGGTCCGAGCTTCCACTTGTATATCTTCTGATCGGGACCTACAAAACACCGACCGCTGTGAATTCAAAAGGACATCAAATTTCAGGACCACCGTGCATGGTTGCAGAGAAACGTACCCTTCGAACGGGCGCTTATAGAGCATCTGGCTCTCGGGGATCTCCCTCCCATCGAACCGAAACACGGTCGGTTTCCATCGATGCCACTCGATGACGCCCGCCGTCTCTGGCTGGCCGCTCATATCCGTCCACTGGTACTTGGTGATCGTCGTCACCTTGTTGAACGCGGCGGGCGTGGAGATGGTGTAGTAAATGTATCCGCGCTCGTCAGAGACGTCCGTGTTCATGTGGTTGGTAGAGCTGAATATGAGGCGCATGTCGATGTAGGGGGAAGATGTCTGAAAGGGAGGTACAGGAAGACGCCTTTTGATTCTGTACAAGGATCGTGCACAGCCTACTCCGAGTCATTTGGTGGGAGGTAGACTGGTTTGGCAGATTGGTAGAGCATTGCAGTGTGCCGGAGGCAAGCCTGAGGATGGTCCTGGACCTGCACACCGGGATAGAGTCGTTCTGACCCGATGATCGGACTCCCACTGTAACAGTATGGGTCCTATAAAAGGTGGGTCCAACCTTGGAGAGGTGAACTTGAGTCGTAGGACAAAGTCAAGTACAAGGTCCAACCTTTTTCCCCAAAGAAAGCACGATAAACATGTTAATAAGGTATGTACAAGCAAGTACAAGACACAGCGGGATCGTAAGCAAGATCATTCGAATTGCCACAGAGAAGAAAAAAAAAAGTAGAGAGTCTCTCTCGAAAGCAAAAATCTGGACCCCCATTTGTAAATATACTGACAGCCTAGGACGAACCACCCTTGATACGACTCGAGACGCGTAGCCGATGTTGCCGATTCTTCAAATGCACTTCGTAATTCGACAATGAATCACCCGGTCCAGGGTTGTACAACTACCATGAGACTTTACAATCAGAAAAACCAAAAAGACCTATCAAGTTCGTCTTGCATACCTTGCCAGGACAGTCTAAACACTTTACCCGCCACTCTGGCGTTGCCTTGGGTGACGACTTGCGCAAGATTGCCTCGAACTTATCGTCTGGATACTTGTCCTGCAATGACACGATCGCATCAGATAGCCACGCGGGTATAGACTGTTCACTTGACGTTTGAGCATCAATAACATCCGCGTCAGAAAACGTGTGCGCTCACGTATGTACCGCTCGCATGCGAAGCGGGATCTCCACTTGGAGAACTCAAATTCGCATTTGCAGGCGGTCGTGGTGAGTCGGGTGTCGTCGGACGGGGCGGTACAGCCGACGTGGATTGACTCGCACCGTTCATTTTCAGAGATTGTTGGGCGAGAGGTGCTTCGGATACGCTCGACGCCGTCGATGCCGGCGATACTGGTCGATCGTCCTCGGATGGAGGTATCGTCGTCGAGTTCGGTGGCCGTGTCGGTACCTCGATCCATAGTTCGGATTTTTGCCGACTCGGTGTCTCCGCACCGTCTGCAGCGACGGAGTTTGCCACCCGACCCCGTTTCTTGGTGGTTGTCTTGCCCAGTTCTTCGTTTCTCAAATTCATGTGGTACTGAAGATCCGAGTTATACTGAACCGGCCGCGGGCGTCGATGCCGATGCCAAAACTTGCCTGATATGACATTGATCATCAGTTCTGACACATCAAAGGATATAAAAGAGGGTTGGCATACCACACGTTCCACACTGAGATTTATCTCCCAAAGGACCCTTTCGTCGTCCGATCGCGATGCTTTCCGGACAGCCACAGTTTGAGCAGTGCCAAACCCCATTAATTACGTTGGCATGTTGTCCATCCGCAAATTCCCTTTCTTTTGCTTCCCTCTCACTTTCCCTCGCCTTCTTTGCGTTTGCCTTGGGATCAGGCGGTGCAGGGGTCACGACCGAGGCAGGCGGGTCATTTTCGAGTAGTGACGACGGCAACATGGAGGCAGATTCCATAGCGGTCGTCGGCGTTGGGGCGGTCACGCGGGCACGTGGATGGAGAATTTCAGGGGGATAGTCGGGTGCTTTGAACAGCCCTTTTGGTTTCTTCTCTTTGCCCAACGACAATGTTACCTGTGGTACCATCTGTTGGGGCGGTAACTGCAGGGGCATGATGGCCTGCCCGTTCTCCGACGCCACCATATTGGCAATTGTCAACGAGGCTGCGGCTGCAGCTGCACGCCTAGACGTAGGCGCACTGGCAGCAGCAGCGGCGGCGAGCGTCGCAGGATCCAGCTCGGGGAAGCCAATGGCGGGGGTACGGTAGGTTCGAATGGGTTCACGGTCTGGAAGTGCAATACCACGCCGACCGCGCGTGTTTCGCTTCCGTCTCTTGGTGAGTTCCTTTTCTCGCTCCTTTTCGTTCCGCTCAATGTCGCCGTCGCTGAGGTAGTTGAGAATGGGCGTAAAGGACTGGACTTGGTCCAACGCTCTCGCAGCAGAAGTGAGGCTAGGTAAGAAAGACATGCGAAGGTCATCATCTTGGACGGCTGAGCCATCAGAGGGATGGCCCACGAGGAAGAGAGATTTTTGATACACCTGCACTTGCTCTCGTATGCAGTGCGCGATGGCGGTCCTGGGTATAGGTTAGACAGCACGTCCGCATCGATGACATGGGCGTGCTCACCTGAACTCCCCGCCTAGACCCAGCTCCTTTGCATACACCTCGGCAAACTGTTCCGGGGACGCATCCTGGTTCTCAAGGTCCCACTCGAATTGATCGTCCAGCTTCATCGAGCCCACAATGATATCAAGCTAATGCACACAGGATCAGCACGCCGCCAACGACAGCGCGACGCTGCGCACCTTGATCAATATTCGCAAGTCCTCAAACACCTTTTTTTCGTCCACCTGAAACTCGTCCACTGTCCGCGGTCTCTCCTTGGTCTTGCCGTTGCTACCGCTCGCGACTTCCGGGCTCTCGATCTTGGCAGAAATTTTGCGCTTCTTCCGCCGGTTGGTTGACAGGATGCGCACTGGCACCTCTTTTTTCGCGCGCTTCCGCCATGACTCCCACCAGCTGACCGTGTCCTCGTCTAGCGTACCGCGCCCTGTGACTACGTCGTCGTCTTCCTTGTTTATGCGAGGCATGTCGACATCACGATCGAGGGGAGGTCGTTGAAGATGGTGCTCGATCTCGACGTCCGAGTCGTCTTGATCCTCGGCGGTGGGACCCTCCGACTGGGGAATCTCGATCGCAGGTGGTTTCCAGTCTGTGTCTATGCTAGCGATGTGGGCTTTGAAATCGCTCAATTGTTCTTGGATCGACTTGGAAATCATGCTGTGATAGGTGGGGGGGAGGGCATAGTCTTCGACCAGGGTCTGTGCGAACATTTCGGGGGTGATGACGGGGTCTATGGCCATACGAGGTTGAGTGAAGGGGGAAGGGAAAGGCAAGAGGACTGACCGGTTAGATTCCAGACAAATGTCTCGCGCATCTTTTGATGTTCGACGTCGAATTCGAGTCGAACTGGCACGAGTTGCTCTGGGCGGTTGGCCAACTCGGGGGGTAGTTTCCTCGGTCTGTCGAATGTTCAACCGTGACGGCTGCGGGAGAGGAAGGGAAAGGAAAAAGACTGACATGCGAATGCCTTCGCGCCTGGCTCCCTTTTTCCTTGTGCTCATGTTGTCTGTTCGTGGAGGACGGGGATAGCGAACGTCGAAGCGTTCTGGGCGTCGGTTGATTGCCAGGTTGGCGGGATAGTCCCTGTCCCACCAAGCCAATCTACCGCTGGGACCGGCTGTGCGTAGTTCCTGGAGCATTCTGGCTTGCTTTGCACGGTATACGGTGTCGTAGGCCGAGTCGTGTACCATGACGCCTTTGAGTGCGGCTATTTCGGGGGGGGAGAGGGCCGGTACGGGGTCTTGTATGTTGACGGGTGGTTTGGTGTCGTCCTTGTCGGTGTCGGTGTCGGGTTGGTCGACGGAGGGTTTCTTGTCGTGTTGGTCTGTTGGATCGGACGCGTCGCCATGTTTTGGTGGGACGACAAAGGGGATGTAGGATATCTTTGTGACTGCGGGATTGAGGGAAGCGATGTGCGGGGGGAGTTTTTGACCGGGTGTTGTACCGGGGATGGGTGGCAGGTTGACGGGGGGGGTGGCGACGGGGCCGGGTATCTCGCTCATTTTTCGCATGGGGGGCATCGGGGAGCGGAGGGGAGCGGGGACGTGACGTGCGGGAGATGGTTGTGGAGGGGGTTGTGAAGTCTGTCTGGGGATGGGGGGGATGGGAGGGAGGCCGGGATTGTCGAGGGTGATGAAAGGGGCTGAAGGGAGCGCATGAGGTTGGTCTTGGAGAGCGATGGGTTCGCGAATGCCGTGTGGGAGGAGGGGGGGACCCATGGGGGAGGGGTTGATGGCCATGGGACCGATTTGGGGCATTGGGATTGGCTGTGGGGGCATGCCGATGGAGATGTTTCCGTTGATAGGCGCAGCGGGAGCGAAGCCGATGCGTGGGGAGTGCTTCGGTGAGCCGTGACCGAGAGCAGAGCCTGAGCGGGGTACGAGGTTGATGCGGGGGGGGCCCGAAGCGGTACCTGGACGAGAAGAGGGTGGGGGTGGATGGAGTGAGCGGGCGGAGGCGGAGGAGGAGGGTCTGTCGGGGAGAGGGTCATAGTCGTGGTCTTGACGATCGGGAATGTGACGGGCGCGTTCGTGGGGGTAGCGGAGAGGGATGCGGTAGGATGGCGGCGGTGGGGGCGGTGGTGGGATGTGCTGTTGTTGGAGGAGCTGAGCGGGCGTGAGGGTGAGATGGGGCTGGGTGGGGATGTGGGCGGGGGGATTTGGGGCGATGAGCTGAGTGGGGGAAACGGCGTGCTGGGGAGCGTATTTGGGTATCATGTAGGACAGGTCTTGCCCAGGAGACGGGTAATTCATCCTCTCGATTCCCACGCAAAAAACGAGCCTCTTCGTCGTCGTCGACGGTCAACTCACTGTCACAACAAAACGTGACAAAACTGTCACACATTCTTTCTTCAATGGGCACCGTCCAATCCCGCTCCACCCTCGCCACTCCACCCGACGCCCTCGTCGCAGAACTCAACCCAGACATTGTCTACGACAAGAGGTGCGCACCGCTCTTCTTTCCTTACCACCACCACCACCAACATCAGCATCAGCATCGGTCAGTCGCGCTTCCTCAAGACCGTCCGGTGCCGTCACCCATACGGACCCCTCCTCGTCAAAATATTCGTCAAGCACGACCCCGCCCTCTCGCTCGCACCACACCACAGAAAACAAAAGCGTACGCCCCGTCTTTCTCTCTCTCCCCATTCACACCCTCACCCCTTCCAGTCGACAGGGATGCCCTCCACGACATCCCAAACGTCTACGCTTGCCAGGCATTCGTAGAGTCCGACAAGGCGGGCTATCTCGTTCGCCAGTGGATCGCAAGCAACCTCTATGACCGCATCAGCACCCGTCCCTTTCTCGCCACCATCGAAAAAAAGTGGATCGTATACCAGCTCCTCTCCGCCCTCGCCCTCGCTCACCAGCAACACACGCCCCATGGCGACATCAAATCCACAAACATCCTCGTCACATCCTCAAACTGGATCTACATCACCGACTTTGCTCCCTACAAACCAACCCATCTCCCCCTCGACGACCCATCCGACTTTTCCTTCTTCTACGACACAAGCGGAAGGCGCACCTGCTACATCGCACCAGAACGCTTCCACAACGATTCCATCCCCATCCAAAACGACCGCGTCACAGAACCAATGGACGTCTTCAGCGCAGGATGCGTCATCGCCGAAATGTTCCTCGACGGCGCTCCCCTCTTCTCCCTCAGTCAGCTCTTCAAGTATCGCGACGGCGACTACTCTGTCGATGCACAGCTCGCTCCCATCGACGATCATGGCATCCGCGTACGTCTTTTTCACCCCCTCTTACTCCCCACTCTCTCACCTCCACAGTCCATGATACAACAAATGATTTCCCTCGACCCGGGTTCTCGTCCCACCTTTTACACCGCCCTCGCCACCGCCCGAGGTCACGTCCTACCAGAACCCTTTTATGCCTTTCTCCACGATTACATCGCCTCCATCAGCGAACGCCCCACCACATTCCCCTTTCCAACCCCCAAGACAAAGGATTCCCCCAGCGAGGCTCTCTTTTCCGACAGCGATCACCGCATACACAGAGTTTGGGAGGACTATTCCTCCGTCCTCCCACCCCCCACCGACGCGATCATAGACAACACCGCCATCTATTCGCATCAGGACATTTTTCCTGTTTCACTCCAGATCCCTTCGTATACCCCCTCCCCGCTCTCAACCCCCGCAGAGGACGGCCCTCCCCTCATCCTCCTCTCTCTCGTCCTCGCAAACATCAGAAACTGCGCCTTGCCTTCATCCCGCATCCGTGCACTCGACATCCTCTTGGCTCTTTGTGCCCACCTCACTGACGAATCCAAGTTGGATCGCGCCGTTCCCTACGTCGTAGAACTCTTGCGAGACCAAGTAGCTAGCGTGCGCGTCGCAGCCATCCGAACCCTCATGCAAATCGTGGGTCCCTTTTATGCCAACACGCTGTCAACTGAACACATGCACAGTTGATGGACGTGACCGTCATCACCCCGTCCAACGTCTCCATGTTTCCCGAGTACATCATCCCAAACCTCCGTTATCTCGTTCAAGATACAGAGGTCTCGGTGCGTGCCACCTATGCCCAGTGCATCGCTCCCCTCGCGGACACGGCCCTACGTTATCTCGAAATGGGCTCTGCACTCAAGACGCACGGCGTCGCACCCGGTGTCAAAAACGACAAGCAAGAATACGACCAAGTCCACTTTGAAGTGCGTCCCGTCCATGCGCAAGCACCAACGACCCTATTGACTGCTAGACTCTAGGTATCTTACGACGCTTCCCTCTACGACCTCCATCTGTCCATCCAAGAACAGCTTGCGGCACTCCTCATGGACCCCTCCCCCATCGTCAAACGTGCCGTACTACACAACATCAGCGCCCTCTGCATCTTTTTAGGTCGACAAAAGACCAACGACGTCATCCTGAGCCACATGATCACGTACCTCAACGATCGAGACTGGCTACTTCGACTCGCCTTTTTTGAGAGCATCGTCGACGTCGCCGCCTGTGCAGGAGGACGAAGCTTGGACGAGTATATCTTGCCGTTGATGGTGCAGGCGCTCTCTGGTCAGTACCCTCACCCATTCTGCCATCAGAGTGCTGACTGGTGCAGACGTCGAGGAGAGCGTCGTCGCCCATGTCTTGTCTGCTCTCACAAGCCTCTGCGAACTCGGACTGTTTCAAAAGATGCGCATATGGGAGCTCATGAGTGCGACCCTGTGCTTCTTTTACCACCCCAACATTTGGATACGACAAGGTTCGTCGCCGTGTTTTCTAGTTTTGCATGGCACGCCAACTTGCTCGTGATCAGGGGCTGCTGCTTTCATCGCCTCAGCAGCGAAACATCTCCAACAGAGCGACGTGTGGTGCATCCTGTACCCTTCCTTGCGCCATCTCCTGCGCTGCGATGCAAGGGTGATAGACGAACAGAGCTTGCTGGCAGCCATGAAGTCGCCCGTATGTATGCGTCGTCCGACGTCGTCCAACAATCAGCTTACTCCTACAGTTACCCCGTCCAGTTTTCGACGGTGCAGTTCAATGGGCCATGAAAGCGGAGCGAACAACGTTCTGGCAAAGTCCACGACGACCCGCAACCAAGGTCGAGTCGCCGCGCGAGAGTATCGTTTCCATGCGCAAGGGAGGAACCAACAATGTTCCGAAACAGAACAGAACCGAAGAGTAAGTCTTCCCGTCATCATTGGGTTTCCCCTCTCACTGCAGAACAGGGATGAAGCGCAATGGTCGAAACTGCAGAACCTAGGTATGACCGTCGCTGACGAGGCAAAATTCGTCGCAATGCGCGATTACATTCTCAAACTCGCCAACAATGCGTCAAGGTGCGTTCCAGACAATATCTGCGCGTTCGACCGCGATACTCATCCAAAGGTCGTAGCTTTACTTCCCGCTTGCGATTGGAACCCGACTACGAAAAGATCATCCGTACGACAGGGGACGTCGAGCTCCAAAAGCTTTCCGTGGTCCCTCAGACCGTCTTTCTCAAATCGCGCACCACCGACCTCTCGCGTTCCTCCCGCCGCTCGAGCGACATGTTGGCTCGACTCGGTACGCCCCGAATGAGTCGAACGACGAGCGTCGACCATTCCCCCAACACGCCTGCATTCGACGAACTTCGACGGCGGCTGGTCACTATGAATGGCTCTGGTTCGTCTCTCAACCTCGCTGCTGCAGCGCGCGAGCGCGCGGGACACGTTGCCGCACAATCACCTTCACATCCGAGAACTACCACGTCTGTGTTGACCCCCCCGAACCCGCCTCCAGTGCATGACCGCCCCGGAAGTCCGACCGACTCGGTGGTGTCGACAACAAATTCGGCAGCGCTCCGCACACCGCATAGAATCCAGGTCGGGAGCACGGACGGACAAAAGGCTGCGCCTGCTGTTGGGTCATCCAATACGAACGCCGTTGGGGTTCTCGAAGCACCCTCACGCATGCGTTCAGAGTGTTCGCCAGAGCGCTCAGGGCGATCCTCGCCCACCTCCACTGCGGGTCCTACTCGGCAGACCTTTCGGTCCCGCGTCGCGTCCCTCCAGCCCATCTCTACATATGGTATGTATTACTCACCCCGTCCTGCTTGCGTATTCACATGTGGCTGTACAGACGGTCAGGAAGTGGGGATCAACACCCTGCTCGAGAACCTCTATTTGGACAACAACCGTGAACTGCAATCCGATTTCGGTCCTCGCGCGCACGAGGGACCGATTCGTCGGCGGAACGCCGCGCGCCAGAGTTTCATCGCCCGAGACAACAGTAACCGTCGTGTCGAAGCGCAGCTAGTGGCCCATCTCCATTCCCACACGGATTGCATCACCGGGCTCGCCGTTGCCCCCGATCACTCGTTCTTTGTGTCAGCCTCGGACGACGGGAGCGTCAAAGTTTGGGACACGGCGCGGTTGGAGCGGAGCGTCACGAGTAAATCGCGGCATACATACACACAGCACCATGCGCGCGTCAAGAGCGTGTGTATCATCGAGGGCGTGCACTGTTTTGCCAGTGCGGCAGAGGACGGGAGCGTGCATGTCGTGCGCGTACACATCAACCAGTCAGGATCATTGCCCAAGTACAGTAAGCTGTCGGTCGTACGAGAACACAGGGTCGAGTCGCCCGGAGAGTATGTGACTTGCATGTCGCACTTCAATACCGGTGCGTGATTGTATTGGAATGTGGCGGGCGTGCTGAGCGATTGGCCTAGATGTGGCGTCGAATTTGGTGTATGCCACCACGCATTCTGTCATTGTCACGTTGGATCTGCGGACGATGCGTGTGATGCAACGGTTGGAGAATCCCCGACATTTCGGCTCGATCACATGTATGTGTATGGATCGAAAACGGACGTGGATTCTAGTGGGGACGTCGTCGGGGGTGCTCTCGCTCTGGGATAAGCGGTTCGGGTTACTGCTCAAGAGTTGGCAAGTGGGTCGGTCTGGCGCTGGCAGAACGGCGCGCGTACACCAGTGTGCTGTACACCCTACGAAAGGCAAGGGACGATGGGTGATAGTCGCGGTGGAGACGTGGAAAGGGAATCCAGAGCCGGCACCGTCGACGTTGATCGAGGTGTGGGATATCGAGAAGACAGTGTTGGTGGAGAGTTTTGTGACGCGAACGACGACGACGGCGTCTGAGCCGACACCAGAGCCTGAAGAGCAAACGGGCGCCGAAGCAGAACAGAGTCCAGCCGCTGCCGTCGCTGCGCTCGTGAACTCACGCTACCCTGGCGGTGCAGCCTATGCCAACGCCGGGTTTTTGCGACGGGACCGTGGACCCTCGCAGAGCATGCAGCGAGACGATTCATCGCCCGCCCCATCGCCCGACGTGCGTGCGATGCTTGTCGGGCTGGATTTCGGGGGTCACCCGGGGATGTACCGTTCCGAGATTGTGGATTTGTCTGCGGACGTGCCGAGCTCGAGTCGGAATCGGGGGTTCATCGTGAGTGGGTCCGAAGATCGGCGGGTGAGGTTGTGGGACGTGAGCAAGCTGGAGCGAACGTCGGTGTTGGTGAGTGCGGAGCCCGAGTCCGAGCGGCCGAGTTACAGGTGCGCAGAACGAGTGGTGTATGGTGGCGCCGTACTGACTCGTGTGTGCGCAGCACGGTTCGCTCGTCAAATGGTGCGGTGACGAGTTATGTCGAGACGTGGGTGCAATCGCCGAGTGCGACGAGCCAGAACAATCGGGCACCGCAGCGCATGTCGATGATTTCGCATCATCAACAGAATTTGCTCAAGGCGCATCAGGATATTATTACGGCGCTGGGGTGTATCGATGCGCCGTTTCGAGGGGGGATCGTGAGTGGGGATCGGGCGGGTGTGCTTAAGGTGTGGCGGGTTGGGTCTACTGATTAGATTCGGGGCTTGCTGTAATGCATATTATTTTTTAAATCTTTTGTGATACGTCTAAAAGTAGTCATCAGACCGAGTCACGTCCATGCTTGGATTGCTAGCTCGACCCACGCACAGATCATATCGTACCCTACACCACCACCGTCTCGACAGAGCTCTTCTCGCCTCCATCACCGTCTCGCAACGACATTTACGTACGATGGCATCCGTCGCATCGTCCTCACAACCAGCCGTACTCCCAAACGGTCCACATCCAGACCCAAGGGAAGGAAAGAAGCAGCCAAAGGAGAAGAAGGACAAGGCTCAGAGCGCTGCGTCGCAATACCCGCTCGAGGTACGTATTCCCTGCGACACGATGGACGATGACGATCATTGATGCCAACGGTACTGTGGTACCCATGTGCGACAGCTCCAACCACCACCTGAATACATCGATCAACGGATCCGACTGTTTGAGCGATTGCGCGCCGAGTATGACGAGTTTGCAAGAGGTGAGTGTGTGTCGTTGAAAAAAAAAACTGCAGTGTTGACGTGTCGAGGCTTTCGTAGTGCAACCGAGAGAGGCGATTACGATCACGTTGCAGGATGGGTCTGAACGGCGTGGAACGAGTTGGGAGACGAGTCCGATGGACGTTGCCAAGGCGGTCTCCAAGAGTTTATCGGAGCGCGTCGTGATTGCAAAGGTGAATGTGACCATCTTTCTTTCTTTTAAAAAGTTTTTAAAATCGCGACAACGACAAAGGTCGACGACGTTCTCTGGGATCTCGAACGACCGCTCGAGGGTTCGTGCAAGCTCGAATTGCTGGATTTTGAGCATCCAGAAGGTATGCGCGTTTTTTTTTTTTTTTTTTTTTCCGTTTGTGTGAGCTGACACGCTTGGTTACAAGGTAAACGCGTGTTTTGGCATTCGTCGGCGCATGTTCTTGGAGAGGCTGCGGAGAGACATTATGGATGTCATCTTTGCATCGGACCGCCGACGGACGATGGGTTCTTTTATGAGATGGCGATCGAGGATAGGTGTGTCTCCACACCTTTGTGTTGTGTAACCTTGACTGATGTCGAATCATGCGATGGGTAGAGTCGTCGCTAATGCGGATTACCCCGCACTCGAAAAGGTCGCCGAGAGTGCGATCAAGGACAAACAAAAGTTTGAGCGACTGCTCGTCTCAAAGGAGAATCTCTTGGAGATGTTTAGCGTGAGTCGATACACAACGGTTACCACCGGCTGATCGATTGGAACACTGGGATAGTATAACAAGTACAAGAAATACCTCATCGAGACCAAGATTCCCGATGGTTCATCCACCACTGTTTACCGTTGCGGGCCGATGGTTGATTTGTGTGTCGGGCCTCATATCCCTCATACTGGCAAGATCAAGGCGTTCATGGTCACCAAGGTCCGTGATTTCTTTTCTCTTTTTCCTTGGAGATGACTGATCGTCTTTGCAGAACTCTGCATCCTACTTTTTGGGGGATGCAAAAAACGATTCTTTGCAACGCGTATACGGCATCTCCTTCCCGGACAAAAAACAGTTGTCGGATTACAAAGCATTTCTGGCCGAGGCCGCCAAACGCGATCATCGTAAAATCGGCAGGGTGAGATTCGATCGAGAGATTGAGTCATGATGATTTGAATCGTATTTACCCCACAATCCAGGAACAAGAGCTGTTCTTTTTCAATGATCTTAGTCCGGGGAGTTGTTTCTTTTTACCCCATGGCACTCGGATCTACAACACGTTGCTCGAGTTGATGAGGGTACGTACCTTTTTGAGTCATTTCCGCACAGGTCTGAGCATGGTTGCAGTCAGAGTACGTCAAACGCGGCTACCAGGAAGGTGAGCGTTTCGACTGGGAGACCAAGGCTCTTTGTCTGACGTCATCATGAGTCATCTCGCCCAACATGTACAACTCGAAGCTGTGGGAGACCTCGGGACACTGGCAAAACTACAAGGATGACATGTTTACCCTCGACATCGAGAAGGAGACGTGGGCCCTTAAACCGATGAATTGCCCTGGACATTGCCTCATTTTTGATTCCCGGGACCGGAGTTACAAGGAGTTACCGATCCGAATGGCTGAATTTGGTATCGTGCACAGGAATGAGGCGTCGGGTGCGCTGACGGGTTTGACCCGCGTCCGGCGTTTCATGCAGGATGATACACACGTGTTTTGCATGCCATCACAGGTGAGGGTGCATGCTGTACAAACCGCGGCTTTCGCTGACTGTTGTTGTAGATCACCGCAGAGATTGAGGCTCTGTTTGATTTCATGCAGCATGTGTACGGCTTGTTTGGTTTTGAGTTCCGGATGGAATTGTCTACCCGTCCTGAGAATTTCCTCGGGACAATAGAGACTTGGGATATCGCTGAATCTGTCAGTCGGATCGCCTATCTCCGGTCACAATCGCATGCTAACTTGCGCACGTGGTGTAGCAACTGAAGGAGGCCCTCGACAAGCAATACCCTGGGCAGTGGGGGATCAATCCAGGAGATGGTGCCTTCTACGGGCCCAAGATTGATATCTATATCAAGGACGCCCTACGTAGATCATTTCAGTGTGCGACTATCCAGCTCGATTTCCAGCTTCCGGAACGGTTCAACCTCAAGTACCGCTCTGCAGAGGAAATGACGAACCCTGACAAGCCCCCTTCGAGGCCGGTGATGATTCACCGTGCGATCTTGGGCAGTCTCGAACGGTTCATCGCGATCGTCACGGAGCACTATGGTGGGAAATGGTACGTACTGTGTTTACGTGTGTGTTCCATGAACTGAACGTTTGGGATGCGATAGGCCGTTCTGGTTATCTCCTCGTCAAGTGCTCGTGATCCCCGTTGCCGTACCCTATGTGAGTCATCTCGTGCATTCTCGGATCCACCCTGTTTGATGTGTGCGGGCGCGCATGCAGAAAGAGTATGCTCAGGAGATTGCCGACAAGCTGACCGCGATGGGGTTGTTCGCGGACGTGGACAATGGGGCTGACACGCTCCCCAAGAAGATTCGCAACGGCGAGATCGCGCAGTACAATTTCCTCTTGGGTATGTTCCTTTCTCGTCCAACCGATCCTTTCCGACGTGCCAACTCGTTTTCAGTCGTGGGCCAAGAGGAACTCGACGGTCGGTCGGTCAACGTTCGGAACAGGGACGATGTGGGCACGAAATCAAAGGGTGAGATGGTGCCGTTGGACGAGGTGACTGCCAAACTTGTCGCACTCAAGCACTCGCGGCGTCTCGAAAATAAGCTCGTTTGAAGCATAGAATACTTTAGACAGTATGTAGAGAGAAACCATTTCGTGACGGAACGGTTCAAGTCGTTCCCTGGTCCGTCCGATCCCCACTTTCCAACTCCGACGTTCATGCGGTAATGAACTGGTTCCGCTGTGATCGGACGCCGCGTCAAAGACAAAAAGTACTTTGTTTACGGCAATACATACCAAGGCCTGGATGGCGTCGCGCTCCGTGGGAGGCAATCCATTGATCTGATCCTGTGTCAAACTTAATACCTGAAGTAACATTTGCTGTAAAAACGACCACGACCACACGTCAGCAAACATGCTCGGGCATCGCACGCGCTCGTCCGTAAGCCATCCACTCACACGCTGCGCGGGATCTATGTTGAGCTCGGGCACCGAACTCGGAGCTGGTGCAGGAGGCGCGGGCTGAGGTTGCGGAGGCGGTGGTGGCCGATAGTACGCATGTTGTGGTGCCATATGAGGGGGCTGTTGATACATGCTTGGGCCTGCTGGCGGAGGGATAGACATCTGCGGCGGTAACACGGGGGGCGTTGGGTGTAAAGGTGGAGGTGGTTGATACGTTGGCATCTGAGGTGGGGGCGGCTGCGGAGGTCCCGGAGGTGCAGTGTTACCCACGGTGGCTTGCAACATACGCTACAGATGCATGTTTCAAAAAAACAGCGCTCCTCGGACAGCTCGGCTATCGTACACCGTGGGGTCGGACATACCTGAAGGACTGTTTGATCCACAATCTTGTTCAATAACAGCGCTTGGAAGAGCGCATAGGCATACTGCGGATGAGCGATCAACAACGCTCGGGCCTGCTCAGGGTGTGTAATCACAAATGCCTAAAGAGAGGGGAAAGCCATCGATCCAGGGCCGGGGTGTCATTCACAAAACTGTTCGGACATGTTTCTGAAAACCGCTGCACACCTTCGTTTGTGCCAGCACTTCCACTAACTGAGCTGGATTCATCGTGGCGAGTGTCTGACTAATGCAATCCAATGCAGTAGTCCCGGGGGGTACGGGGATACCGGAAGGCAGGGACGACAGAAAGGCGACCGGGTCTTGAGGTTTTTGGTCTCTATGATGGTCATAATGGTCTCTGTCGCGATCACGATCACGGTCTCTGTCTCGGTGACGTTCACGCCAATGTCCCCTCGGATCACTACCGTCTAGTAGTTCGCCTCGCACTGTAGTCTTGCCTTCGAGAAAAGGGTCCGAGTCCGCCAAATCAATTCGCAAGGGACGCCCACCGACGTCGACGTTGTTGAGATTTCGCACAGCAGACAGAGCAGTTTCGTGATCTTGGGAACACGAAGGACAGAAGGACAGGCGAAACGCAAGTGTTTTGATGGGCGCACGACGGGTCGGAATGGGTCAGACAACTATCGAAAAGTGAAGGACAGAAATGGATTGGATGTACCAGCAAATTCACAAAATCCGTAACCTCTAGGCTTTCCGGTTTCCCTGTCGAAAACGAGCCTGAGGGGGTATTAGAATGTATAAAAAAAAAGAGGAGAGGATGAGAGTCGCACCTAAAGCCAACGACTTGACCGACGGATTTGAAGACATCGATCAATTGCTCCTGCGGGGAGCTCAGGACACGAGGGACGGACAGCAGGTGAAAAGACTTTCCTCGCCCATGTTGTAGGGCACATTTCCGACTATACACCATAGGGTGAGCCTGAAAAAGATGCGAAAATGGCACACGCACCAAAGACGACTTTGCTCATGATGACGGACGAAAGTTGACGGTTGTGGCGCGGTTAATTGTGGTCACGAGTAAAGTCTTACTACGGGCGGGTTGTCTACTATCTTGCTCACTAATCTACTTGAACCTCGGGAACCCCACGTACATGTCCGCCCCGCAGTAGCATCGCGGTCAAGCTGTGATGTGCGACTTGACGCGGCTGTGATGACTCGAAAATCACTCCGAGTCTGGGCACCATGACTAGTCGCTGCGCACAGCCCCGCAGTGCTCTGCCATTAGGTGACTAAGCGCCCCCTGCATTGCCCGATGCTCCATCCGACTCCATATATAAACCCAGAATGGGGGTCATACACTTACAGTCACCTCGCTTTGCACACAAACACAAAGCATACGGCACTTTCATGACTATCGCATCTACTGCATTAATCACTCGCAAACTGTCTTCCAATCACAGTCAAGAAGATCGCTTCCGAGCCTTGGACCGGGCCCTGGCTCGAAGATATGTCTTTCATATTCTACGGGAGCGGAACATCGCGCTGGAGAGGAGGGTGCGTCAAGGTAGTCTTGTCTACAAGCCTCGGTATGCAAGCTTACCCAACCACTCATTTGCCCAGCTCGCTGATATGAATTCACAGGCTTGAGATATGTGACAATCCTTCTTCCTCACGCATAACTGCTACGCTCGAGCTTCCTGGGATAAAGTCGGACGAAGTCAGGGTGCACCTGGACAAGAACGATGTACTGCTCATTTCGGGGGAGCGGCGTCCAAGGATGCCCTCAGACCACGGAAGCGACGTACGATATCCTACAAAGGAAATCAAATACGGCCGTTTTGAACGTGTGCTCCACGTTCCAAAGAACACAATGGTAAATCCTATTCTTCCTGTCCATCCTGTGCAGATACAAACATGTTTTTCCCTAGATGAGTACCATATCGGCATCTATGAATGATGGTCTACTCGTTGTCTCGTGGCCGAGGGTGCCGTCGGGGACCACAGCATCTGGCGACAGCCCCGGTACCTCACACGATATCATCCTCTCCTCGGATAATTTTTGAGTCATGTTTCTCCATACTCTACACGGTATAATAGCGATCTCCACTGGGGTTAATGTTTGGGACTGCGGATTTGATTTGATTCTTGATATGGATAATCCCCTCTTGCTTATAACACTTGCTGTAATCCATAGTGCTGATCTACTTGGGACTGTGCGGTCACTCTTGATGCGTCGAACAATAGATTTACTTAGCCCCTGATATAATCCTCATGTACCGAGCTTTAATAATCACGATATGCCTTTTGTCGCACATATAACACCCGCTGATCGTCGTCAAGTTTTGACGGTTTGGCTAACCCTATTGCATGACATGTATCATTCCCATGTTGGCGACATGTAGTATTTGGGTTTCCGGATCGCACGAACGACAACCAGTACGCAGTCAACACATGTGAACACACGTTCAGCCGGTGTTTACGGAGTCAACGGTCCGGTCCCGTTGAATATAGGGACGGCGGGCGGTGAGTCATATGTATACCCTGCTCGATTGCGTGCACGCCCGGCAGGCGTGGCGGTGGCAATCTCACCTTCCATGTGTCATCCAGTTCTCCGTCGCGTGTACTAGTGCGTCGCTACCGCTGGTTGGGTCAAGGGCATTTACCAAGCCATCTGAAAATAACCAGGTGGGACTGCCCACTGCTTCACGCTAGCGCAATCCGAGAGAGAACGAGTCAGCACGGTAAAATTATGAGCGGACGGGCCACCCTATCAAACTTACGCCACAGATCGCGTTCTCCTGTAGCCACTTGGAACTGGTGAGTCATGGTCACTTAGGGGGTACAGCCAGAGACTCCCGAGTGTCCGTCTCAGACTCCTTCCATGCCAAAGAAGTGTTGCTTCCTAGAAAAGGTTTCGTTGGAAGTAGAGCTACAATGGCATGATGACTCGGTACGAAAAACACAGGAGCCGCGGAGGCTCACCTCACGATGACTGGGACATGCGCAAAGGGAATTGTAGGATAGGGTATTCAAAGAACGGGACTCCACCCAGCACTGGGTGGACAGAGTCGTACAGCCCGCTGCTACCAAGGTGTGAGCGTGCCAGAATGACGACCGCAGGTTATTCACGATTTTCCTTGAGTGGCGGCATCCTGTACTCTTGCCAGAACGCTCATATTTTCGCCCATTGAACCAGTGTCGCAGCCAGCATACAACGAATAAATTCTGGAAAGGTAAGCGCTCCTACGAGCTTACTATTGCTCAGGAGTAATCCTGTAGATACTTTGAGTGATGGAACGCTACCTGATTAATGACCATGTGAAATCGAAGTACCACCTGCTGTGGCCATTGATCGTGACTCGGTTCGGGTTGCCACCAAACGCATCTCCATACGTCGTCCTTGAGCTTTGGTGTCGCAAGGAAGCCATGAGCTGGGATGCAGTTCCTCGGGTTACCATGGACATTGGACATAGACATAGCCTGAGAGAAGGTTTGCTTTATTGGTTACATACCAGGCATCTGACCAACTCGCCTGCCCCCGTGCACACAGAAAAGTACAGGCACTTCATGTCGTGATTGTTCACCATGCAGCCCAACACGGAAGCGGACGGACGGACTTGCGTGGAACACTGGCACAAAAGACTCAAAGCATCAATCCCGCTGAGTAAAGCATGCTGGCTGAGTATACGCCTTGCCCGGCCGAGCCCACGGATTTATAGGCTCGGTGTACAAACGACGCAAGCCGTATTCGGAGAGTATAATGATCTAAAACGTGCCCATCCAAGCGCGATGTAGCGCTACGATCAAGAGGCCAGAACACGATCGCAAGACCGCGTTTATGAACTTCGAGCTATTGCAAAAAAACCGTCAACGTTATTGCAGACATGTGCCGAGTCCGCGGCCCGCTAGTACGCGAACCACGGACATCTCACCAAGTGTGTTGTCGACAGTGAAATGACCATCTTGAATTTGCCGGAAATTAATACAGATTATGTACCTGTCCGATGGACGGACTCCGTGCTCCCCGTGAGTGGCAGTGTGCATCGTACACACCTACACAACCTTGGGACTCATACGTATGCGGAGTAACAGTCGCTTAGTAACAAAAGCCTCCTGAAACGGGAATAACGGGCGCAACATCTTCTTGTCCTCCAAGTCGTCCGATCCTAGGACCTGATCTTCCGATGAAGTTTTCATAGATCACTCTTAAGCGTAGCCAACGTCCTCCTCACTTCCTCCTTTCTCTCCTCCCATTCCTGATCGTCTCTCTCATCCCATCCACAAAGATCATCACCTGTTCATGTCCAAAAGTGCGTGCAGGATCTCAAGATGAATAAGAGTGCATGTGGATCCCGGTCCGATCGTGCATAGAGGACGTCCCCCGGTTTTCTAGTGCGACTCCATGCACAGAAGCATGACTAGCATAGAGCGTGCCACTGGGTAATTCAGACCCAATGCTTGACCATGATCGGATATCACGGTAAGCACCCTGCCATTCAGAGGGCACTCCAGCGGTACCCACGTGGGGTTCCTGATCACATTCAACAATCTTTGCGAGCGGCGGGTGTACGATGGGGGAAGGAAGCACCGGCATATACTGGCCGGAGGGTGCGGAACGAGGTGTGCTCGGGGTTGGATAATGAGCTGCATGTATTGACGAGTCCACGGGCCGTTCGCGACCACCACGCGCACCTTGGTAATAGTCCCCCTCGAGTGGGTTGCCTACCTTTCCAGACTCGCGAGGCAGAGTCCCAAGTCGGATCTGCGTAGCTTCCCGATACAGGCGTAACAGGATAGGCTGGCGAATCCAGTCAACCACGACGGATTCTTCCGGGAAGGGTAGACACCCACCAAGGCTTTCTGTGCTCGGACGCTCGTCTGTGCTGCTTCGCGGAAGAGCGTGCATGCAAGTTCAAGTTGTGTGAATGGTTCCGGGTCGAGCTTTACCGTCAGCCGCTTTATAGCAACGGTAGCAATAATAATCTACGGCACGAACGCGGGTCAGTGGGCTAATAGGTAGCGATAGTACCACACGAACCGCAGCGCAAAACGCGAATGTCCAGATCCGAAAAACACGAGCGCACACCGCTGGTTCATGCGCAAACTGCGTCCGACTCGCGTCAAGTATCCTGGTTGCACTATGATAGGCCGTCAGGAACGATTGACGAAGAGGACTCCTCAGCGGATCCCAAGGGGAATCCGCCAATGCTTGTACAAAAAAACTTCGATGCAGAAAGAGTAATGCTGTTTCAAGGTTGTTGGCTTTATTCCAGCAGAAGACAGGAAATCGACCCACTGAGCTCTCGCAAGTAACTTCTCGCAAAGGATTGCATTTGGCCCGACGATCCTCCGTTACCTGATGCATTCGGTACCAAAAATCCACGAATCTTGCTATCCAGTGCGAGAACAGCATCATAACTAGGTGGTTGTGTAGCCTGAGTAGCCTCCATAACGGGAACTATGCATTCAAGAGTAAAACTAAAACTCCAGATTCCAACTTTTCGGAAAGGTCGGTGGTCATCTTATGATATGAGAATTCACTTACAGCCTAACGGCACTTCGCCCAATTGGTACATATCCTCTTCCTCCTTGGTTGGTATTTGGCAGTGGATCGAGGTAGGTATGATTACTGGCGGCTGGCCGGCTATCAGGCTCTAGAAATGCGCCCCTCAATGCGGATAATTGACCCAATGGTACTATACGCCACTTACCTGCCATAACGTTCCACACAGAAGGTTCCTAGTGGCAAGTATCGTCATGAATGAGGGGTTAGGTCTGACAAAATGCTCACACACCAAAAGTACGTCCGCCGTTCGTATGCTTCCCTCCCTGTAATTCCCCACACCGAAGGATCCTTATCTACAAGAGCTACTTAGTATTCTATACAAGTTGGTGGGTAATAAGCGTGGCGCACGAAAGCCTATCTAGTGTTTCTCTGAGTCTCAAATATGTGACAGTGGAAGGACCGTACCTGGAGGGAGATTTGGCCAGCCATGCTCAACAAAGACTGTGAGCTGTCTAGCTTTCTGTCGATGCCACACATGCCGTTGTATACACTCATGAGATGCAGTGTCTTGACCGTCACCACAGAACGATGCGCAAAGACCGGTTGCAAACACAATGCAGCTCGCGAAAGTATGTGGTAGTGCTGACCCTCTATATTGTACGGTGGAAGCGAGGAATCCACGAGTGCGCCGATTGCAAAGAGGACGAAAAGAAGAGCGACATCGTGTGGCCCATAGGACTTCGGCTGTGTTAACCTGTTGGCATGTCCGTAGACCGTAGGGATCAAGTCGCAGAGGATGTGTTGACGTGATACTACGCTAAACATCCAGGACATGGACTGCAAAAAAGTCTCACACAGTGCTTTTGCAAGAGATATTGACGGAAGATAGGACTCTATCAAGTCTTGTACGGCCTCCGTTGGAATTCCGGTCGGTGTAAAAGGAAAAGCTTGGTAGAGGACGCAGATTTCCGAGGGGAGATAGGAAGAGTTGATCTCCTCCGTGTGGTTGGTTGGAGGAGAGAACTCCGTTACAAGCAACTTTGCCTGCTGCGAGCGCGAAAAGTCAACACACCGAACATACGGGATAAGATGCAGTACTCACGAGTAGAAGACTCTAAGAAAAACAACGTCGAAGCTCCAGTTAAGACATTCAAATCCAAATATTGAACTTTGGTTCCGTACCTCTGAACTACCAGAAGCTTCGAGGGATGCCAAGTCAGATGGACCATCGTCAAGGTATAAGGCACCAAGAATATCATCAAGACCATACTTGTTAAACTCGTTGTCCGTGATCGGGTCCCGATCGACTTTGGGTACCCACTCCGTCTCGGAGTCTCCGTTTGGCAGTTTATCGTTCAGTGGTAGGTATGGCTTATGCGATGCGGAACCTTGGACGATAGCCAATGCGTCTTCGAGCGAATGCATACGTTCTTCCATCCTTGCGATTTTTCGTCTAAGGAATTCTTCAGCAACGCCAACGAAGCTACCAGATGATGGATGGTGAATAATAATCCCGATTTGCAGTACGCAAACACACCGACTGCCCCCACCGGGTGGCATGGTACCTATAGAGAAGTGTGAGGTGGCGTCGCAAGCTAGCCTGCACCCAAAGCACGACGCACTGCTGGGACACAGTACCTCACATCCTCTCCTGATGCATGTTGAGCAGGGCACTGCACGGCGAGTGCATCAGCGACTTTGCAGCTAGCAAATGCACCACCATGGTTGGGCTAGTATACCTTGTTTGTCGCATCGAGTCTTTAACCTACACAAAAAAAAACACGAGTTTAGATGAGATAGCAGTGACAACGCCAGTGTTTGCCGTTTCCCAAGAAGTTGCCATCGGAGCATACCTTCGACATTCGGCGCAGGCAAACTCGCCCTTGATGCGCTTTTCCTCCCTGCTGAAGCTCATACTGGAAAAAAATCAATGGTACAAACCGCGAATGAACTCATTGACTCATTTAAATCGTATCTCCGCAGCAGAAAATTCTTAGTATGGATCGTTCAGTCAGCCTGCATGCAGTCAGGTACTAACATGTGCATGAATTTTGAAGTTCCGAATTACTTGGAAAGGGCCATCAACCCGAGATAAGCAACCAAACCTTCCCAGCAGCACATTCACTTCCTGTGCACTACTAGTCGCCTTCTACGTCCGCCACAGTCAGGGTCGGATTGATGTATCCTGAATGCTGATTGGTGCGTCCACGCCAAGATGACTCATCGTCGGATCATGACTGAGATTGCCGCTGTCGGACTCCAAGTCCTGCTCGAGGACTGACTGCCTATGTTGTGATAAACTGGGTGACTCCAAGTCTCCAATGACATTGGTGTGACTGGTTGGCAAAGAATCATCGAGTCGTATACCGTTCTGTTCGGGCGGCAAAACGGGCGCGAAAACTTTGACCCCGAAGAGGCGAGGCTTCTCCGCTCTACAGCACATGCTGCTATGTAACAGGCCAGACCATTACATCAAGGCAAAGGACTAGACCGTATGATCTCGGCAAGCCGTGGGGAAAGTCGGGAAATAGAAAGCGTCCGAGGATAAACACCAGCATCTCATAACTTGAACGTCTCGGTTTCAGCTAGCCTTCAGAGTCTCACAAGATTTACCCTTGTCATCATCCATTTGTCTGCTTCGTCTCCACTCATTGATGGCACCACGGCCCATGTTAAAACTGAAAATTTAATTTAATTTATCAATGTGGTCATCCGTACTGCGTTCGAGGCTCATCAAATATATTTAGTTTTACGCCCCCACAAACCAAACTTGTTTTCCGAGGGGCTTCTTTAGTAATCATACGATGACATGAGTGAGTGAAGTGCGTCGACGCATTGACAAGCTGGTATAACTTTTGCAAAGTATCTCATCAGATACCCCAACTCGCCGTCGATCTGTAGACACAAGGTCTAATAGCACAAATGTTATGGCCGCTGACAAGATTTCGTTTTCCCTCTCACCAATTTTCGCGCATTTACCCTAGTCTCAAGCATCTTTTACTACATCCATCTGCAAAGACTTGCTCGTACTATCGCTAGTAACCTTCCACAAGTCGATGAAAAGAAGGCACTGTCCGTAGATTTAACTGAAAGATTTAATGTACCCACTCATCTCGGCGGTCGACACTGTCGACTTCACGGTCAGGTTCGAGCTCTTGTCTGGATGATGGGCCATCGTCGAACGAATCGTTGCAGCAACAGCTGCAGTATCCTTGGTCACTGCAACATGCTTGGTGGAATCCGAATGGACTTAGACATTGGAATGACGGGACTAATGGCATGGGATGTACAATATCGTGAAAGACGAACGGAGATTGCATAATGTTGAAGCGGCGACAAGACCTGAAGGCCTAAGGATCGTTCAATGGAGGAATGAATCGCATTATCATTATTAGATCCCGCAGCAATTCCCACAGGCGATGCCTACTAGCATTCTTGCACTCTGACGTCGAAAACGCTGGGAAATGTCCCATGTCATTGTACGCTTTTGCCGCTCTTGAAGTCCCGGGTTATTTGACTCATGGAGCGTTACTCTAGAACGCTGCAGCCAAGTGAGGTAACGCGGACGATGAGTACTTACTTGAGTCTTGACCGTCTCTTCAGGTTGAACATTTCCTAATCAGAGTACCGAGCACGGCCGCTGAGCGCTGGACTGCCTGGATCCGCTATGATCGGGTACCACTAATAATCAATACCGCTGTCAATTCTCGAAAAGACCGAGTAGCTTGAATGCGTTCCGATGTTGACAGTTTGAAAGTAAGTTTGATCACAAAATTCAGTTGTCGACTGAGCTTCAATTGATTTGTACCTTTCCGTGGGCTCTGCTTTCTTCGCTGTAACATTGATGGCGACACCATTCTTGGCTTTCCGATACACCCCTGTTTCTTCAAACACTGCCCATTCGGGATAAATAGGTAGGCGGACTTGTTCAAAGGCTTCCCCCCCTTCCCTCCCACCCTCCGTGCTTGTTTGTGAACCGTTCACTGACATATTGTTCCTGCGTTCGCTTGTGTGCCTCGCTGGCGCATATCCTAAAATATGGGTACTGGTGGTATCCCTCTGGACAAGGCAGAGCTCCTGTCCATGCTACTAGAGGGGATCTTGTATGGTAAGTCTCCTCGACGTGTAATCTGTGAAAAGCACATCGATGACTTGTGGAGCAAGGTTTCTCATTGTTGATGTTCGGAGGAACGATCCGGAAACTGCATTCATCTCGGCGGTTCGCTCACCGAATGAATCGCAAAACGCTTACGGTAGCATGCTTGCTGCTACTTATTAGTACAGCAGTGCGTGCCTCTTTTCATATCTCTTGGAGGAGCATCGCACCGATATTGACCACATGGGATATACAGCACCTTGTGATTGACATCATAAGAGTTATGGAAGGTTTAATTTTGTACCGTGACACCTACTCGGGGGGGCCCATAGCTTTTTTTTCAGATTGGTCGCAGTGGACGTTTGTGTCCAAGAGCTATCTATATACTGCGCAATCGCTAATAGGGGATAGCGTAATCGTAAGCATTGTCTTTTGTCAGATGAATGTCATCCGCTAAGTGCATTAACAGCTTTATCGTTGTTACATAGTATGGGAATCCAAATCCGTCATGATTTTGCCAGTCTTACTTTGGTGTGCCACTGCTGGTACGTGCCGTGCCTTGTGGGGGCGACCGGTATTAACTACGACAAATACCAAAGTAACTGGAATTGGAAGTCCATTTGTTGCATCGCAAATGCCCCCAGATGACACCGATGTCTTTGGCGGAAACCTCGCGCGATGGATCAAGTCTTTTTATGCAACGTCGTTTGCGACAAACGTATTGACCACATGTACGTACTCAGGTTTTGAATAGTGGTTCTGGACTTACTTCCCCTCCACCAGCTCTGCTGGCTTGCCGTATCTGGTGTGTCGGCCAGCAGGTCGCAAAGTTGCGTGGCCACTCTCAGTCCCAACTGCGGGAAATGCTCCGGATCTTCGTCGATGCTGCTGTGATTTACTTCATCACCCTCCTCGTGGCGTTGATCAGTTTTGTACTTCAATCCAACAGCCAGTTTGTGATTTTGGACATGGTCAGCTACCATTCCAATTTCTTGTTCGCCTGCGAAAATAATCCTACTAAAGCTCTGACTGTTAGATCGTACCTATCATCTCCATCACGTTCTACATGGTAATCGTTCGGGTCGGATGGACCAATCAGACGTGTCAGCTAATCGACCATCAGATATATCATGATCCAGCATGACGCATATCACACGTGCTGAGTTGATTACTTCTGCCTAGTATACCTACACGTTTACACTGTCATCTGCCTCACTGTTCGCGCGCCACGTCGACCCTGGTCCTCGTGGACCGTAGTGGCTGTGTTCTCCATCAGGTCCGTCCCGTCGATCCGGGAACTCGGTGATCTTACCGTCTGGTTTTTCCTTGAAAGCGTCGAGTAATCCTGTGATAATTGCGCATATGTAGTATAGTAACATCAGTGGCATGTCCACCAACGAGAACATGTGCACATCCTTATGTACAGGAACGGAGAACTGTATACCTGAGGATAGTAGGTAAATTGGATGCAAAGCAAGACGGGTGTACCCATAGGCCATCAGACTGCCATATCAGTAGGTTTCGGAACTTCTGTAGCCGTAGTCATGCCATGCGACGGTGCGGGCTGAGAGTCGACAGGTTCAGCATTAGCATTCTTTGCTTGTTCCTTCTTCACCCGTTCGTCAAAGTCATCCTCGTTGAATGAAGAGTCGCAGCAACTACCACAACACCCTCGCGGACCACCGCAGCATCGCACATCAGCACCAAATGGATCTGCATGAAGGTAGAAAGTTGGGGTTCAGTCCCAGTGAACCTGAGCAGCGGTAAATCTGAACTCACGGATGATACACCAACTACCAAGAGCCGAATAGATACAGATGCCTGAAAAAGGACTATTAGCATGTAGATGCGGATGAACCAGTGGCCACCTACCACAGCAACCAGCGATGCTAGCGTCGGCTTCAGCCATTGTTGGTGAATGTGGTGGAAGAAGCAGGCGAAGCTACGAATCTTTCAATGCGCGCTGTTGGCCCATTGCAGGGTATTACTCGGGATTCCTTAGACGGTAACGTCGCATGACACTGTCCTATGTTGGCTTGGTTTGAAGTGGGCCAGCCTCGTCATTCTGAGTTGCTCGCCGAACGATATTCGACAGAAGAATTCTTTCCACGCCTCGTCGTTCTTGGCGGCAATGTCTGGCCTCGAACCCAAATGGACCATCGCGCAGAAATTCTATGTGGACTTCAACGTGACTGTCTCTGGTCTGGTCTGCCTCAGACGCCTTCGTACCCTTGCAATCTAACGCAGGAGTCCGTAGAGCTGGCATCCCGGTTGGATGCGCTGAAGAACAGCCCTGATGTTCCTCCAACAACGTTACAAGCTATAACATCGGATTTATCGCGTCTGACTAAAACTCTCAGTGATGTTACTGGGAGTCTGCCGAGTTATGATCAGAGGCGGTGCGAACTCGTAAGTTGTGTGCTACCTCGATAGGAAAGTTTCCAGTTATCCTGTCAGACAGCAACTCAAGACGTTAGAGAGAAGTTTAGAAGAGCTTCGCAAGGCCTTCTCTAGTGCGCCTAAATTTTCGTTCAAACGAAAGGCCACGAAGCCCAAACTGTCAGCTGAGCGTGCATCGGCCGTCGGATCCCCTCTTACGAAGCCATCGCCAACCTTGATCGAGTCCACAAAGACCTTGGCTGCGTTCTCTCACCGCTACTTGACCATCCTCGATGTTCGCTCTCCTAATTCCTCAGCTGAAGTTTCGATATCTGATCTCGACAACTGTATTGTGAATTTACTCCCCAATAACGAAGAACACACGAACATTTCTGCGCTCCATGTACAACGAATTTCTGGATCTATTCTTTTGTTGCCACGAATCACGGGTAGTATTATTCTTCATGATTTGTCAAATTGTGTGATTGTCGTTGGCTGTCATCAGGTAAATGAGGATGATTATCGTTTCCCATTCCTTCTGACCAGCCGTTGTTTCTAGTTCCGCATGCATGACTCGAAGGCGGTCGACGTGTATCTCAACAGTGGATCAGACCCAATCATCGAGCACTGCGCCGGCGTTCGGTTTGCAACCTACCCAAGCAGTCTTCTACGTGAAGAGTCCCTCCAGGTCGGTCGTCTGTTCCCATATCGAGTAGGGATCAAGTGATCTTGATATGCGTCCATGACGATAGGATAGCCATCATTTTATGGTGAAAGATTTCTCTCATATATTGTCGACACCGTCACCAAATTGGAGCTTTATACCCGAGGAGAAATGGGAAAAGTCATGGCCTACCTTTGCTGTCCAAGATGAGGTATTCCGAAATGAGCTCGAACGGGTGTTGCCAGGGTACTCCCTGACGGTGAATAGCCTACAAACATGAGTACATCATTGCCGTTGTGTTATATATTCTGTCCTGGCTCTGGCTTACGCTTGAGTCATCTTCGCATTTCGGTGATACATCATTGGACGATACAACTAAACATCATTGGACGACAGTCTGATTCTATCCTGACTGGAGCAACTTCGGGTTCTCGTTTGATGGGATTTGAGGTGACTCGTCGGACGTAATAGCAAGATGTGAGGAAATCGGTACACACGGAGGGACGGTAGACTTGCATGATACAATTTCCGGGAGAGGTGAATCAGCGTCCGTATCTACGAAGCGGACATTGATCGATGAAAACGGATCTTTAAGGGACGGGGCGCACTTCTGTAATTCCCACTCGCGGTTATCTAACGGACAGACGTTCCTTGTCTTCAACCACCGTGAGATACAATGGAAGTGGAAGGCGTGCTGGGGCTGGGTCAGGTGGCGACAAAAGCGGTGACCAGAGAGTGCGCACATTGCAAATGCCCCAAGCGGCATTGCATTCGTCGGTTGATGCTGATACTTGATTTGCCTGGCAATCAATGCCTGACGGGGGACGGGATTAGATTCTACAGAGTGGCGAGAAAGGACGCACAAAGGTCCATGATATGGTTGCGGCAGATGGCGCAATTATCGACCACGATGTCTGTGTGTGCGTGTGAGGCTTGACTAGAGAAGCGGGGATCAAGATGCACACCCCAAGCCCATAGCGCTACGGCATTCCACTAGAGAGATGAGAGGGTGGTGATCAGGAGTGATAGTGTAGTACCTTTTTGACCTCGAATCTTTTCTTGTCCTTTCCGTCGTCCTTTGCGTTCTTTCCTGATCCCGTCGCGGGTGGGTCAACGTCCATATCGTCAGCCATGATGACGGTGTTGGAGGAGGGAAAGGATTACTTCAGCAACGACTGAAGGTCACGTGATCAGACGCGAGCGCGAACGAGTCTACCCTAAACTGGAAGTCGGTTCAAGTTTCATTCCTCGTTGTACACCTTGGCAATGTACTGACCATGTCTGGCTACAGTTCCAGTGCTGACCCCAGGTCCCCTCCCTTTGGGACCGCAACCTTTTCCTCATTTACTAACTCACAATCCATGTTTTCTCCATCAAGATACTCTTACACCAGCTCCGGTGCGTGTCTCCCTCGTCCTGCACTCGTTCGATGCTATGATAAACCGTTCCAGACGCACCCCTCGCCTCCTCAGACAGCGAGGGCGTCACCTCGAATCAGCGCATGCGTCGCGTCAATGTCTCGCCAACAAGGTCCAGTCATTCGTACGATTCGTATTCCGAAGAAAACTCCGTGGAAGAAAGGGCAGAGGTAGAGGCAGCTTTAAATGACCTCGACAACGAACTCGATACCACCGAGGACATCCTCACAGAGTGGTCGCGTGGCTCAGGACCGTCTTACACGGGGTCAACCCCATCGTATTCAACAAGCCTCGACACATATTCCATCTATAATCGCGACGCCAACCGCTTAAGCACAATCTCAGAGCGTACGGAAAACATCCCCTCACGTCCTATATCCCACCTCCGAGATAGCTCTCGACCCGCGAACCTGGCTTCTGAAGGACCCCGACTCTCTGCACATCGTATCAGTACCGCTTCCCCAAGCCACTTTCACAATCGACTTGTCACAGATATGACTTCTGAACGGCCAGTTGGAAGAAGAACCGGAGACCTTATCGCCTTTTTCGAAGATCGAGCATCTCCCTCCGATACTTCATTCGGTCACTCTCGTACGTCCTCAATGCCCGGTAATCGTGTCCACAGTCCGCTCTTTCCACATAGCCAGTCCACGCCGTACATTAGCAGCACGACTGGTTATGGATATACTACAACTGGCTATGGGTCGTCTACCGGCTATGGGTCCCGCCCCTCGTCTCCAGCGAAGAGCAAGGCCGGTTCAACCATCTCCTCGGCGTCTTCAGACGCCTTGTCGTCTTCCTCTCTTTTGGCACCTCCCACTGGGGGGCCAACGACGACCACTGGTAGGAGTGGTACACACCTAAGCCCGAGTGATTTCGCAAGCACATTTTCCAACACTTTCGCGGAAGCAAGGAGCGTAACAAGTTCGCCCGCCATCTCGCCGACAGTTTCGTCCTTACGCCGACCACAAACTTCTCCACGCTCTCCCCTCACTTCTGTCCGCAACATCGTCGCAGCATGGAAAGAGCGCACACCAGCTTTGGGAAAAACTGCCCATTCGTCCACCGAATCATCTGTTTCGCCAGTTATCAAGTCCGAAGGTCTCTTCGGCCTTCGTAGGCGCTCCTCGCGAGTCGAGAGGGCCCAGCAATTCAATTCGGAAAATGCAGGTAATAGTTACAATCTGCCAACGACCCCAAAAAGCGCCAACACCAATATCATCCCTCCCCCCTTCGACATGACGGAGCTGGGTGCTTATGCGCGAGACAGTCGGGAGGTATGTGTTAGCACGTTCTTAATCTTGTTAGCGCTAACTTCGAATGCACAGGCTCTCCGCAAAGGAGAGCTGTGGTACCTAAATGTGCATTCCGGACCTCCGTATCGCTGGCAACGTTGCGAAGCGTTGTTGTACCCGCACATGTTACTACTATCCTGGATTGCTCCCGGCGGTGGCAGAGGTGTTGTAACATTGGATCTGCTCAATTGTACTGAAGTACGTTCTGTACCTTCCCCGAGCCACCCTAGCGCAAAGGAAGATGTTGGGACTATCGCCGCACGCGCTCAAATCGCCGAGGGTGACTGCCCTCCTTTGATGGAGTTGTTATGTCCTTTCCAGCTTCTGTACAGCGACGGCGTTGAGCGGCTGGCTGCAGAAAGCGCAAGGGAGAGAGTCCGTTGGGTCAGTGCCATTTGGTATGTTAACTTTCTATCCCTGCGCACACTTGTCTTGATGGTTTCTCAGGGAAGCGTTAGATCGTACTGTTACACTACCGGGCCGTTCAGAGCCCGGCTCTCCTACGGGCTCCATCAGGACTATCCGATCCATGGCGAGTACCAATAGCGTCTCTGCCGCTGGCTCTGGCTCTGGCACAGCGTCGATCGTATTTGTTCCACCCCTGCACACAATTCCCAGCCTCTCGGATTTGCACACATTCTCAGATTCTTCGAGCACTGGTGCGCTGTCGCGTGCTCCGTCGTTCCCTCCGCACCATACGCGTACGACGGATGATGCAGCTGTGTCCAATCAGTCCTACCTCTATCCTGGCGACCCACGTATCATTGCACCCAGTCGAAGCAGCTCCTTGCGTCGTACGAGCTCGCTTACTGACCTTGACGAAGAGTTTGCCTCTGCAGTCAGTCGTGCGAGGAGTGCGAAACCTGGCCTCGGGTTTGGTTTGAGCCTTGTTGGTGGCGTAATTTTGGGCGATGGGTCGCCCGTGACTGTGTCTAGCGGTCCTAGGCTTGGTGGTGAAGTTCGTGTCACTCCACCTCCCAGTGGTAAAACCAAGACTCGTCCCCTGTCCGACATCTCAGATGACAACTTTTTCTCCGCGGGTTCGAGGACGTCGTCGAGCGAGCCTCGCACGACTACAAATTCGTTTTACACCATGTCAGATTCGTCGTCTTCGTCATCCGATGCGCGGCCGACTACAACCGGCATTATAACGGAAGAGACGGCGTTCGAGTTCACGTCCGGCGGTTCCAACACACAAATCGTTCCTTCGACGCTCTCGTACCGACGCACCGAGTCCAACTCCTATTTAGGCGACTCCCATGACGGATCGTACACCAACAGTGGCTACACGTCATCATTCCCATCCTCGTTGTCCAGGAGCCCGGGAATTCGAAGGAGGCGCTACAGTAGGAGCTACGTTTTTTCTGAAAAAGAGAATGCGACTTCGGGTTACACAGCATCACAGAGTCGTTCCACCTTGAGTACCTGGACAAGAAGCCGTTCCACTACTCCCACACCCGCTCCCTCCACTTTGGCCCTATCTGCTTTAGAGATTCCGGACGGCTCGGGTAGTGAAGGGTACGAAACGGCCAATTCCCCATCGACTGCATCTTTCAAGTCGCTGCCTTCAATTCCTTCCGAAACCGATTATGCGACTGTCGAACAGTGCAAAACTGAGGCCTCCACCGAGTTCCATACGGCGGACCGTTGCGCTTCGGATTTCTCCTCCGAATACGTGACTGCAGAGAAGTGCAAGACGGAGGCTTCAACTGATTTCTACACAGCTGAGAAGTGTAAAACGGAGACAGAAACCGAGTTTGTCACGGCGGCGCTGTGCGAATGTGAGCGTACAGAACAGTCGGAGACTCATTATGAGACAGCGTCTTTATGCAAAACAATCCCTTCCGAGGCAAGCACGCCGCGCTCGTTAGTTGTTGATCTCCCCGTTGAGAGGGCACCAACACCTCCTCCAAAGACACCCACAGACGTTCCTTCGCTCCAACCCCCGGAGTCGGATGTCCTTCTGGACATCACGGCTGAGTCCCTACCCCCTCTTCCTTCACAGTTCAGTCCCACTGAGTCAAGCGCTAGTCGAGATCTCGAGTCAGAACATCTTGAAGTGACGATAGTCCCCCCATCGTCGATAGTGGGCTCCAGCGACCTCTCGATCTCTCTACCTTCGACTGTTGAATCGAGTTCCGAAGACGAATCATCCCGGATCCCAACAGCATCCAGCAGCGAGTCTTCCGAGTTCGTCCCAAGTGATCTTCCTGCGAGCGAGGAGAGCCCCTCATCGCCAGTCCCTTTGGCAACCACTGAATCTTCCCCTTCTGTCCATCCGTCACAATGGGCGTCAGAAACCGACTTTTCATACGAGTCATCCCAACTACAGCCAACGCCTCTTACGCAGTCGATTCATATTCAGGATGGGCGTGATGCCTCCTTTGAAACATCATTCATGCGTCCTAGTGTTTCCCCGTTGACAAGTTTCGGAAGCTTAACAGCCGTGACAGAGACGATCACTACTTCAGTAGAGTCCATACGTCTTCTACCACCAGTTATGCAACCGCCATCGCCACCCCCCCCGCCGCCGCCGCCACCACCACTATCACCACCGTTGCCTGCACCGACCACCCAGTCTATCTCCCCACCCTCTAGTGGTCCAACACCACTCTCGATCTCTACCGCGTCATCGTCCTTGTCTCGGACTCCATCCACAGTTTCTAGTGTTTCGACGAGCATTAGTCTGGCGGAAGACGATGTTATATCACTGGCTGATGTTCCTCCCCCCTCTGAAGTATCAACAGTACCTTCCCTCTTGTCCAGTCTTCGTAGTCCGAGCGTGCATTCTGTGAGTACTCTGTACAAGTACCACCCACTTTGCTCGGTTTTCTAATTGCTTGTAGGACCCTGATCTAGTTTTGGTGCCACCCGAATCTCCTGTTCCCGCCTATACACCTGTCCCTTCTCCTGCGCCTTCTCCCAGTCTCAGTGTCAGCACCCCCCAGACAAATCTGCCTTCCATTCACACTGAACTGGAGACGGAACCAACACAAGTACACACCGAGCGCACAGAAGTCATTACGCATGAAATTGACCGGTTACTCCACCATATTCACGAATTGGATCGTTTCAGGGGTCAGGAGGCTCACGAAATATCCGAGAACGTACGAATAATTCGCGATGAGCTATACGATCTATCGGAATATGTACGCAGCCGCTTGGTTGAAACAGAGAGGGTTGTCGTTGCAGAACGACCAGAGTCTCCGCGTGTTCCCCGTCGGGATCAGTCTGTAGGCGCCATTACCGATCATAGGGACCAGTCCGTAGGTGCCGTTACCGACCGTAGGGATCGGTCTGTGGGCGCTATGAGTGTCATCTCCGAGCCCAGGCCTGCACCAGCTGGACCTCGATTGCAGCGGCCAGGTTTGGTTCCAATCGCGCTCTCACCGCCCCCTTTCAGGTCTCCTTCAATGAGTTCAATGAGCTCTTTGTCCTTCTTGTCCTCCCATCACTCGGACGACTTTAGCCTGGTGATGCCTCCACCCTCTCCCAGCTGGCCATCAGAACCATCGTCGCCTTCTTCCGATTTTACCCCTTCGGTCATCTCGTCTTCTGGATCATCGCCTGGGCCAACGCTTTCTCTCACCTCATCCTCATCTTCCCCCACTCCTCCCCCTTCGTCCCCTACGCCTTCTGTGGAATCTGCAGAATCTACAGAGTCTAGTGTTACGGCCCGACCACCAATCCTTCCAGTGGAAGGAATTGCGGTGGACACTATCCGAGACACGTTGACACAGATACGGGAACAGACAACCGCGCTCTGGGAAGGACAAACCTCAACTAACCATATGCTGGATGAGCTTCGACAAACAAGACCTCCGCCGCAGGATAATACGGAAATTCTTGATCAGTTGCACCACATCGAAACTCTCATTGAAACAATAATTAACACTCGCCAGGACACAACTCGGCGAGATCAGCGAGTGGCCGTAGAGGGAACAGAGACTACTGAAGTTCTCATACAAAGAGAAAGCACGCGCAGGGAAGAAGGTTCTGTTACAGAGTCGGAGGACTCCCAAGCTGATGCAGATAGCCTGATTTCTCGTTGGGGGGGCTTAGTCCGAGGAAGGGAACGGAGGCATCCTCCCCCTCACGTGCCATCTCGTCAAGCTGGTCCTTCATTGGATGAGCAATTGATAGAGCTTTTGAATGTGCCGCCTGCCCCAGTTCCTTCGGATATCCAGCCCCCACCGCAGCTTATCCCATTCGTCTACCAACCCGCCCCAAGGCCGACTCGGTCGAGAAGCACAAGTCCAATACTAAGGCGGGACTCTGCGCCTCCATTCCGACAACCATCTATCTGGTCCCCAGAAGCATTGCATCCGCCGCTTGACCGACCACCTCGACAAAGACCCCCTATTACGCGGCCAAGACAGCCCAGGACTGAGGAACCAGCATCTCACGAAACTCCCCCTGTTATCCCCGAGCCTATCTCAGGCCGCGCTCGCACACCTAGACCACCGCCGCATGGCTTCCACGATCCCCCGCCAGGCCAAGTGGAGGTCCCAGAACGGATCCCACATGTACGGCCTCCTGGTCCTTTCCTGGTATATTCTCCAATTTACCTTGCAACTTTGTTTTGACGTCGACCTTAGCCACCTTCCTTGTATGATGACGACCGCGGTCGCCCTCCCAGCGCCCCAGCACACCTAGGGGGCGAAGACCCTGCCCGTGGATCTAGAAGTTGGTACACACCCGGGCGCCAGGTGGGTTGTTCTGTCAGCTTCAGACAAACAGGGGCTGAATTATTCCCATTTTCTTTAGGATGGTGTGACTGGTGTCGTGCCACCGCCCGGTGTATTCGGTGGCCAGCCCCAACAACCGGGCGCTCAGGCCCAAGGTCCGGCTTATGTCCCAATGCCACCAGGTCCAGTGAGTAATGCCAGATGTCCTCGTACAGTATCGATTGACAGATTTTTAGACTGTCGTCCAACTACCCCTATTCGATACATTGATGGCAATTCTACGAGTGAGCATCCCTTATCAATGTTTTTGGGCAGCGATGATAAGGTTGACGGAAAGGAACACCGAATGGCACAACTTGCGACAGTGGATCAGCAGCGTGAATTGATGAGGTACATGGGTAGTCTCAATGACTGGCTTTCAAGAGATGTGCAAGATCGGCAAGCCGAGTTGCGGGCTGTCACTGCTCGCATTGATCAGTTGAGGGACGACTTGGGCCGCTTGGGGATTGGCGCAGGACCAGGTCAGCGCTAAGAATATATCATGAGTCCGATATTGATACTTGGCCTCATAGGTATGGCTATGCCTCAGCCTATGCCTCAACCTATGCCTCAGTCTCAGTCTCAGCCTCAACCTCGTGCAGGAGGTCAGGCTCCAGGTGATTTCATTATTCCACCGCTCCCTCCTGGTCCTGGGGGGCCTGTGGCACCGGTAGTTCCGCTTGGGCCGCTTGGTACTTACCCTGCTGGGTTTATTCCACTAGGTGGTCCTCAACCACCAGTAATACCTGCGATCGAACGATCGCCAAGCGTCCAGTCTCCCGTCATTCCCGAACCTCCCCTAGGATGGGGAATGCCAGAACCTTCTGGATACCCATCGGGTCCTGTTCGTCCCGCAGAAGTGCAGTACGAGGAATATCCCCCGTCAGGTCCAAGTCGTGAACAATTTTATCGACCCCAAGAGCCTGACGAGCTAGCAATACCATCCCCACCGTCGGATGTGTCACATGCGCTTCCAGTGCCCGGGCCCGATACGTTTATCATTCCACAGTCACGTCCCGAATCAAGAATCTCGACATCCACCCAGGAGACATACACACCGGCCAGTTCCGGGCCTCTACCTATCCCAGTAGGCGGTGAAGTACCCGCCGTTATACCAATAGCACCTTCCGTTGGTAGCCCTCGCCTTATGCCTCAACCAATTGCAGTACCTCCTCCAGGACAAATAGTCCAGCCCGGCGCAGGGCCTATTGTCGTTCAAACCACTCCCGTTCAACCAATGCTTGGGCAACCCGCAGTGCCTATTCCACCGTCAGCAGGACCTATTGTTATCACCCCGGGGCCTGTGCTATCTCGACCAGGTTCCAGGGCAGGCGTAAGGGATCCTGTTGTAGTCGTCCCAAGTAGTCAGGACCGCTCTCCAGTTCAAATACCTGCAACCATAGTTCAAATACCAACCTCGGGACGTACACAAGATGAACCTATTCGAACGTCTCCTAGCATTCACGCGGGTGAGCGACATGAAGTCTCTCGTTCTCCCCCCCCACGCCGTCGTCGAGGTTCTCGGTCCTACTCGCCAGATGACTACCGTGAACGATATCCCCCTTACGATCGGTACAGATATCGGGATCGGTACTATTCTCCTGATCGTGGATACCGCAGATATGGCTACTACTCACCTAGGCGGCGCCGAAGGTCTGATGACTACGATGATGAACCAGAGGATAGACCGCGTCGGGGTTATCGTCGTCGAGATGATAGGTATCACCCTGAGAGTGAGGAGGACGAAGGGCGCTCCCCAGAAGGTACAAGGCGCCGCCCCAGTCGTCGTTCAGAATATCCCGACACAGGACGTGATCCTGACGATCGATCGCGTGCTCCACCCTCTCAAAGAGAGGGAGATATCGGTGCTCCTTCTCACCCCGCATCAACCCAACCCCTTTCTCCGGCGCCTCCTACAATTATCCGATTGGGCCCTAGAGAACCTGGCGCGTGTAGGTCTCTGGTACTCTACTATACTTTCATATTGAACTTACTTCACAGATCGCCCCCTCTCACCTGATGTAACACGCGAGCACTATTATCCCCCCATACCGCCCTCCGAACGCGGGGAACCTGGTCGTCGGCCCTCTGTTTCGATGGGAGATGCACCGGAGCCGCCCCGCCGCCATCCCTCATCTGCATCTGCGATGAGAAGTGACCGACACACTCCTGAACGCGCACCTTCTCGTGGGACTGCCCCACCTGCATCTGTAATGGGAGACGACCGCACTCCTGAACGTATGCCTTCGCGTGGCGCTACCCCATCCGTGACAGGTGATGACCGACGTACACCTCAACGTACGCTTTCGCGTGGTGCCCCCGCACCCCCAGTGTTTGCGGAAGAGGATGCCGAACGACCGCCAAGTGAAATGATTCCCCATATCCCGCCACCAGCACCACCCGCAGCGGGCGACGCGAACTTCGAGGATGCTTTGCGTGAACGGCGAGAACGACTGGACGATGCAGAACGTGAATTGGCCCAAATTTTGCAATACGCACATGATGCCGAGAATAGACATGAAAACGAGTTCCGTGAACACGAGGACGCCAGAGATCAGATTTTTGGTGACAATGAAGAGCGTAGAGAGCAGGAATCGAAACAGCGAATCCAAGAACTCGAGGACAGAATTGCGGGTATTCCGCAGGTTCAGCCAGTCCCCGTTCCACCACCTGTCGACCCGGAACAAATGTCGATGATTGACTCGATTCGTGCAGCCACGTCAGATGCAGCCTCACGACACTCTTCCGATATTATGGAAACCGTGCGCATGGAAAGAGAGGAAGCGGCAAGTGAGCGAGCGTCTTTAGCTGCGGAACGCGATCAGGAGCGGGCTCGTCTGGACGAGGCACGCCGACAAATCGACGAAGATCACGCGACCAGAACTGCTGCTCTCGAAGACGAACTCGCTCGTACTCGTACTGAACTTGCCGAGGTAAAGCAGATGCGCATGACAGAGCAGAACGAAGCGCAAATGGCGGCTATAGAACGAGACGAGGCGCTGCGCAACCAATTGGCTGATCTCACTACTATGATTCAACAAAACCAGACTCTCTGCGAAGAGAAGAGAGCACTGATGGAAGAGCACTGGGCGGAGAAACAACGTTGGAAGGAGGAACGCGATGGACAGATGCAAGAGTTGATGGGCATGGTTTCGCGGCTTGTCGACGAGCAAGCGGCAGCTAGGCAACGTGAGGAAGAACAAAGGCAAGCAAACGAAGGCAAACCTGGTGAGCTGAATGATTGCTTTCGATCGTTATTGGGCTCAAGCTGGCGATTACAGGCATCGAGCAAGTCTTGGAGGAATTGCATCGACAGAACGGTGAACAAAGAGAACTTCTCAATGCTCTATCCGATAGTAAGTAGTTCAGGCTTCTCGTGATTTTCAGTGTTCATCGACGATTTTCAGATTGGAGAGCAGACAACATGCGACAGCACCAGGCGACTATCGAAGCTGTCCGTGCCACTGCGAACGAACAGGTCCCTTACAATGTCCAAGGCGTGCGTACAATTCATTTTGTTTAACTGCTTTGATTTGGCTAAGTGGACTCTACAGTATCTGGACGAGTTCAGCAAGGCTCTTGCGACCGAGGTTCGTATGCTCTTGGGCGAAGTCGGCAAGCTGCGTGAGGAGCGTCGCAACATCCAACAGTGCGTCGCCAGCTAGTGATACCAGACCCACAATGCTGACTGTCTTTGCAGTGAGCTTGGATACCTCATGATGATGAAGTCAAAGTACGGTCCGGGTGGAGAGTTTGATCCTGAATGGTTTGTCTTTCTTTTCTCCTTCCAGACTTGTAGCTCACAAACACCATAGGAAACCACCGATGGCACCGGGTCCTCCTCCCCCTCCCCCTCCACCACCGCCTGATATTCCACCCCCGCCTGAGGATATTCCAATGTCTCGTCCAGCTTGGCGCTCCGTTCAACCACGGTCAACGCGTAGTCGGAAAAGGCAGGGTGCGCCGCCGCCGCCGCCACCCCAGCCAGTCCCAGAACCCAGACAACATTCGTGGGCTATGTGGCAGCGTGAGTTTGGCCGTATTTGGGATTCATATTCTGGTTCGATGACGGATGTCCTTATCTTGCAGCTAATCCTCACCTGGCGCCTACCCCGCCGTCCGTTGAACCCACTCTGCTTGTTCCCGACCGGGCAAGCCCTGGCCTGTTCGGTCCTCGTTCACCCCGTGATTCGTACAACCGTTAGATGCCTTGAACCCTGGATGCATCGTACGCCAAAATAATCCCACACAATACCTATCGTTGCCCCGATCTAATGACATCTAACGACTACCTTATGGCCTCGGACCAAGCTGATCTGTTTTTGTTTCTTATCATTATCTTTTTTTTTTCCTGAAAATCTTCTCCGTTCATTCATCTTTACACTCACACTATGTTTTGTCTTTGATTTTTCTCCTGTGACCTCGACGGAATACCCGGCGCTGGTCGTGACAAGCTGTCGTGGTGCTATGCTTTTTTACCTTGCTTAATTCGGCCACCAGGTGATTGTATTTTGCTTTATCGTACGGTATGCTTGAATCTATGTCTCGTTCTTTCTCGGTGGGAAGCACCTGCAAAAAGTCGATGTGATTCAGTATGAGTGAGCGACATTTAAGCAGCCGAAGAGACCGACTGAGTGTTGCCAGTGACCGTCAATTGTAGTCCGCCACATGGTCGCTACAAACCCCCGCTGCTAGCGGTGCCTTTCCGAGTACGAAGCTTGGTCGTTTTCAAGAGTTTCCCCAGACTCGACATTTTGAAATCAGAAGAGCGTTATTTTGATCTGACGCCGACATGTCAATGAGTCGGCCACGAAAAGCATGGCAGGGCCGCAAATTGGCCTGGACTGAGAGAACGTCTGTCTCAAGTCAAACTTGAACCGAACTGAGTGGAGATGGTCACGGCAAATCGCAGCAGCCATTGCCGACGAATATCAGTACAACGATCCCGGCGTCCTAGGCAAGGGTTACCGTTATATACGATGTTTCGAGCGAATGAGGCTGTTGTTCCGACTAAAAAGGTGTACGAAAGAGCTAGGTGTATGGTGGGGAAACAGAGATTTTCCGAAAGAGGGGACGCCACCAAAAAGACCGATATTGATGTTTCTTTCATTTCATGCAGTCCTTTTTGCAAGTGTGAACTGTACATTCGCTTGGATGCGTAATGATGATGTTTGAGCGCGAAAGTTCTGAATCCTCGAACATCTCAATGGACGATGCAGAATCCGAAAAAGGTCTTGCCACTCATATCCGCCTACCCTTGGTGCAGAACACATGAACCTTGATTCAAGGCGCTGCCATAGAATTTACGGGTGCATACAAATATCGATGTACCTCCTCGGTGTTACGAAGAGTAAGGACGGTGCGCAACAAGATGTATTAGAGCGTCAACGTCGGTTGAGCGCGATGCAGGCGGTGGGCATATATCCTTGATGTTTAGCGTTCCATTCGGGACAAGTCGGAAGAGATCTTGAACGCGCATCATCGAGGCTCTCGCAAGGCAACATCCTCGAGTATGTTCCTGAGTTTCTTTGCCAGGCCCTCCGTCAGTTGGGTCGGTCCGTCTGCGGTACAGAGTCGGTAGGAGGGCATAGCTTGATAGGTATCGGGTAGGATCTGATTAAACCCTAATGTAAATCTACGCCAAGCGATGCGACGCAGTAGCGCACCTTGCTGTCTTTGACGAGCACGGAAGCGATGATATCATCAGGATCGCCAATTCTGCCCAAAGCAGGGACATGACGTGAATCTGTGTAGGTATGGAGGTCCATACTGCAAGCCGCGCGACTGTGGAACGCACCATGAATGTGCATCCATCCTTGCTGAATCTGGATGGCGCTGTTTGTCCAAATGTCATCGGCGCCCTCACGCAGTGCCTGTTGGATGGCTTCGTGCAAGAGGGGTCTGAAACGTGCTGAAACAAGCTTGTGAGGGAGAGTGAGAATGGATAGGGATGTACGCACGGTTCTCGACAAAGTCGTTTAATCCGGCATCGACGTCTTCGGTCCCCGCGTCGGTGACGGCTGGGAGCCAACCGAGGATGGTGGCTGAGCGGGGCGATGGTGGGGGAGTGGAGAAGAAGGAGAGCGCATAGACGGGGATCGATTGGGAGCGGAGAGGTGATGGAAGGAGGTGGTAGAACAGGTCCGGACGGGAGGGGTCAACCTGCGAGGAGGACCAGCGGGGGAAATGGGGATGGAGGGGGGTTATCCGGAGTTGCGGACGGAGGAGACGTGGCAGGCGCATGGCAGACTCGGGGAACGACTCGGAGTCTGGATTGGTGCAGTCGTGAGAAAGATGACATAATCTACTGTACAGTACCAAACAAGCCCCCCAAAAATATGACCCGCGAATGGGTTTCATCCCTTTGTCTTCAGCCACCTTGTTCGACCAGCGGGTGTGTCCTTTATTCCAACGTTGATCAGCGTGCGTGGATTCACTGATCTTGTAGAATGAGAGAAAAGTGGAAGAAGAAGCGTTCTCGCAGACTCAGACGTAAGCGCAGAAAGATGAGAGCCCGTTCGAGTACGTGCACTCATCGACCGACCCTCTCTGTGGACGTTGCTCATCGCCGTCGTTCAAACAGAGTAAGCGACGCCTGCTCGAGCTACAACACCAAAATGCGCAGGTGGCCGCGGTCACATCACATTGCACGCACGCTCTCCTACCTCTTGGGAGGGACTCGCCCTCTTTTGTTGGGACTCGCAGGAGGAAAGTGGGGATTGTAGGGTCGCAAGTTGAATTCTTGTATCGATGAAGGCTCGATTCGCGAATGATCAACGTTTCTGTACATCATTCCCATCTACTATCCAAATCATTTACTCTTCGACGGGGCGGGCTGTGCAGGCAGCCACTTGACCGGATGTTCATTGTAAATACGCCAGGGTGGAACAACGACCTATGAATACCGTGAGCGTTTGGAAGACAGGCAACAAATCCCACCACGCACCAGCGCAACCGCGATTGTGGAGAGAGCAAACGTCCCCATCGTTAAACGCAGCGATTGGAGCGCGAAACCGAGGACAAAGGAAAGGATCTAAGGACAATCGGAAACATGGTACCTCGAGCAGACCAACCAACTCACTGTACTCGCTATGAGTGCTACGCGAGCAATGGTGTCCGCTTTCTTTTGTCCATGAAAGTCCTGTCGTGTGTCAGAGTCGCAAATATGCCGAATGCGTAATGATACACTGACAATTCTGCCCTCGAGGAGATCCCGGAAAGACGACATGCCAGTGGTGTTTAGTGACACGTTGAACTTGGCCGTCTTGAAATCTGAGGGTTCTCTGTTACGTAATACATTTCTGCCCGACGAGTTCTCTCCCTCTCCGAGGCACGATAAAAGCAACGCCAAACTAATCTTTGGTCTACCAAAATCTACATGAAACGCACCGGCACGACTCACAAAATCATTCTCAAGCCCGGTCTCGGTCGCGGCGGCGCTACCATCATCACACGCCTGTCCCACACGCCTGCCGTCCAGACCCCCGTCTCCTACCCCGACGAACCCGACGATGTCGACGAGGATGACGTTCAGACCAAACGCGAGGAATCCGAGGGCGTGCTAGATGAAGAAGAACCCACTGTAGAGGGCACAGATGCAGATATGGAGGGCGAGGGGGATATCGACGGGAGTATTGTCGATGAAGGGCATGAGGAGGAGGGTGGTGACCGCGACGTAAATGCTTCCGCTCGACCGCGTGGAAGACCCAAGGGACGCGCGCGACCACCTGCTCCGAGTACACATGCAGCACGCAATCGAGGGAGGGGTCGTGGTCGTGGTCGAGGCCGAGGTCGCGGCAAGGGCTTGACAGCCCGCTTCTCGGGAGAGTACCTCGAAGGCGAGGGCGACGGAGAGGAGGGCGAGGAAGGCGGACGTGCATGGCGTAGAGTCGGAGACAAGGTGTACTATGTCGAAGGCGACGAGTTCGTCACAGAACCAGATGAAAAGGGAGACCAAAAGATCGATGTAGATGGAAATCTCCTCGGTGGTGAGCAACTTGATGATCCTGTCCCGCAGAGCAGCGTCTGACGTGTTCCTAGGTCGACGCTTCAAATGTAGCACTTTTATTCTTCCTGATCGTCATCCAACGCGACAATACATGCTTGCTATCGATGCCGCGCGTTCTTCTGGCTTCCGTGACTCGTTATACTACTTTCGCCGCAACGCACTCGCACTCAAACTTAGTGCTTCGCAACAGGAAAAAGAGTCTCTCATACAAGCTGGTAAGCTGGGTGCCCATCTCAAGACTCGCAGCGTCACACTAGTCACTGCGCGAAGCGCGTACAAACTACACGGGGCTAAAATGATCATTGGTGAGTAGGGTCATGCGTGTCGAGCTTCATCTCAGAGTCTACATGTCGGTTCCTTCCAGATGGGCGTTGGATCACGGATGATTATTACGAAGAGCGAGTACTCGTGGAGATCACCGCCAAGGGTCTTTCCCCCGGCGATTTTGTCGGTGAACTTCCAGATCCAACAGCCACTTCCGCAAGCAACGCACCCGTCCTCTCTGCGCCAAGCCAAGCGTTCTCGGGCACTAACCAGGGCGTATATCGTGCTGGAGGTCCGACCACACTTTTCGGTAGCTCTGGGTGGGGTCCATTCAGCGATGGACCACATAGCGCTGTCAGGAAGAGTATGTTGTCTCGAGAGGGTCTTACAGGGGAGAACTGGATGTGGGAGGCTGCCAAGAGAGTCCACGAGATGAATGCAGAGTGGCGGAAGATGAGACAAGAAGCGAAAATCGCGTGTGGAGGTGTCCTAGACACCAGCTTTACAAAGGGAAAAGAAAAGCAAGACGTGAATGGCGCGATGGATATCGATGGGGATGGGGATGCAGGACAGAAGAAGAAGACGGACGACGCTGATCTTCCGTTGGGTGTCTACGAACCACACACGGGGCTCGTACATTGTGCGTTCAAGTTTGAATCGCTTCCAGTCGCTGATCGTTTCTCTCTCGAACAGATGGTGCAGACACGCAGCCGACTAGGTATCGCTGGGAACAGGTCGCTCCTCGACGCATTCTTGGCGGTACCAAGGTGGGGAATGGCGCGTGGGCGCTGACTTGGGTGGACACTTGTCTTGAGCTCCCGAGTCCGAATGACATGGACCCGTACATGACAGAGAGGGAGACGTTGATGAGTTCATTGAGCTAGTGCTCCGATGCATGAAAACATGGCACTAACTTATTCCAGCATTTTGTGGAAATATGGATTCGGAATGGCATACACCTCTTTCGAGCGAGCAGGAACGTGTTCGCTTTGAAACAAGCTTTGAGCAACTTGCAGGTGTGTCGTAGGATATACTCACTTGAAAGAGAGCGTTCTTGAATGGTACAGCGATTCTTATCTCCCTTGAAATGTCGCAGACTAGTCTGGCTAGCTGGACAAGGTCTCAGCAGGCGTCAAAGTTGCAAGTTCAATCACATTCAAGCCACTGTACTAGTCATTACTTCGTAGAGCCCTTCTCCTATTCTCCTACCCAGCACTTGGCTCCAAAACTGCATGACAGGTTCCCATTCGTCTCGAGAACGCGGCATACTCTCCTCCCCTTGACTTCCAGGTTTGACAACTTGCCTTACGCGTGTGAACCCTTTTGAGAACGCAGCGGACGCATCCTTGTGAATCGAGACCCGCGCAAAGAACAACAATGGTGTCGGACACGGTGAAACGAACGTCGGATAAGAAAGAAGAGGGCCAGATATGGAGACCACCGATCCTAGATGACGCAGTAGAGTGGATGCCTGTTCCGTCCCTGACCTCGCGAGTTCCTTCTTCCACCATGCCAGGGTGGTTTCTACAGCGACACTACCGCCTTGGGCGAAACCGAAGAGATGTATACGATCGGGAGGCCATGTACACTCCGCGACGAGGTGGTCGAGGACGTTGATCATGACCTCGAGAGCTGGCGTTGGGTTCGGCCGCTCGATGATCTCGCCGAGGGGATCAAAGGACGTGTACCACTGAAAGGCTTGTTCGTAGAGGTATGGGATCCTGTGGGCGATCACTTAGCATCGCTGGTCGATCTTGGTGAACGCGCACGGTTACTGGTCGGGGGCACGCAATGCGAGAATGGCTGTTTGCGGAAGATGGAGGGATCGACCGAGCTTGGCGAATGGTGTGTGGGTGTCCCCTGTGCATGTCGTGGTATTGGTGATTGTGCAGGGGAAACGACGGAGGGTGTACTGACCGAGTCCATGGAGAAGGATGAGCAGGTTCTCGTCCGTTCCATCGTCGCTGGGTATGTATGAAAAGACGAGTGGGATCTTGGAAGATTTGGGTGAGGGTTTGGTGCGTGGCGACGATGGGGCTGAGGCTTGCAAGTGAATGTCCGACATGGCGAACCGAGAATAATGTTGAGCGTGGTCCGCGACAGACCTTGTTGTCACCAAACTCAAACTTCGTGTACGGCTCAATGGATTCGCTGTTGGGGACGCAAGCCTCTGGCGCCGATTTCTAGTCCGTCACCGTGATGGTACGCCCCCCGCCTGCCCTTCATTGGTATGAATCAGTTGACACTACCACCTTGTTTATTAACGAACGGCCTTATATTAAGCTTGCAATCCGTGGTTGATGGCAGGTTATATAAGCCCGAGTCTGCCCAGATCCTGGGCCACATTGTCCATCATGACCGTTCCTATCGACTATGGCGATCTCGAATTTACTAGACCCGCAGACAAGATCAAAGCGGTCGATGTTCCAGATATTCCCCAGGGAGTATTCGCTGGAATGAAGGCCTATGAAGACGCCGCTCGAGGTATTTAACTATCTTATTCATTGCCGTGTATGGTTCGCATGTCATTGATAAACTTTGCGATCATCAGGGTTCAGTCTGCGCGGCTTTGAACGCAACGTGAAGACCGCTACAGGGGAAAGACCAGGCGGCATTTTTCTTTCCCATCGCCCAGAAGACGCCCAGGTGTCCCAGGTTTACAGAATCTCAATCAATACGGCAGAGACTGAGCTGCAGCGTCTCACGTACTTCGATATTGGGACTGGCCGAATGATACCTACATTCAGACCCATTGCCGGCGACGATTGGCGCGGTGCTTACAGGCCAGGTGGTGCAATCATGTCCATGGATTTCAATGGAAATGAGCACTTTCAACTTTGGTGCGTACGCAGGGTTGGCGCATACTGTTATTGACGTCGACTCGGACGGCTCCAGGCGTTACTGGGAGGATGCCCTCTGCGAGCAGGTCTTGCCAAAGATCGATGGGGAATTGGATAACGCCCCTGGTAAAGGTCGTATCGAGAGATTAACTCATGACGACTACAGGTACAGCAGTATTACAATCTCCCCATCCAACAAGTCGGTTTTATCCCATATTCCGCAGCAACCCTCTCACAGATATTCTTAGACTGATAGCATTCGTTTCAAACAAGGAAAACAACACTGATACCCTCGCTTACTTTACTCGCTTGATAGGCTCTGATACGGGGGCTACCAATGACTCAGCTCCATTTACCCTTCCTTCCAAGCTAGTCACCCCTCCTCTTCGGGATGGAAAGACAGAGCGATGGGCCACTCTGTCCATCTCCGTCGACGACAAATATCTGCTTCTCGCACGCGTCTACGGAAATGCTTATGCACCCATGTTCGTGGTTGATATTTCTGATCCGGATCCAGGCAAGGTCGAGCGTATCATTCTCCCGGGGGCAACAGAATGCGAAGAGAAAGCGACAATGGAAGGGTCTTTCTCCCTTGACCCAGCAAACCCTCATCTCGTATATATCGTCACGAATGCATACGGTGATTTTGACGCTATTGTATCATATGACATCGATCAACGTACGATCATGCACATCACTACCCCAAACCTTGACGTCTCCGTTCCTGTTCTGAAACCAATTGCATGGGAGGTGGGCCATCTCGCGGTCACGGAAGCCTGCATCTACTTCATCGCAAACGTGGAAGGCTGGAGTACATTGTATGTTATGCCTCTCAGCGGCCCGAATAAAAACACGGTGGTCGAGGTCAAGCTTCAATGGGAAGGAGGGTGGATCACGTATTCGCACAATGGGCGGAACGGACACCCTTTTGAGCTTGGGCTCTGCCTCGCCTCCTATCGATCGCGTGGGTTCGTCCGGAGGGCTGTCCTGGACCTGGAGACGATCAAGCGTACCATCAAAGGTGACGCCTATATCGATGTCGAGCTGACGCCCTATGTCCAGGCTGCGGCACCCGAAGTGGCCAAGGCTGTTGCGCCAAAGCTGATCAGATTCAGAAGCTTTGATGGACTGGAGGTTCCGGCCTTCTATTACCACCCGAATAAAGGAAAGAACAAGGCGCCTGTTGTTATCGGTATCCATGGCGGCCCTGAGTCGCAGGCTACGGTACAGTACAGGACGTGAGTGCACATCTACACCCCTATGATAAGCATTCTGCTGACGAAACATAGTGCAACTCATGGTTATCTCCTGAACGAGTTGGGGATCGCTATGATTTACCCGAATGTAAGAGGTAGTTCGGGTTATGGAAGGAAGTACATGTCGTTGGACGACGTTGAGAAGCGCGAGGATTCGGTCAAGTAAGTGTTCAGGTCATTTTCCTGGTTCCTAGTTTGTTTACAAAGGAGAATGGCAGAGACATCGACAAATTGATTGAATATGTCGGATCCGGATTGTCTGAGGAATTGGACTCGTCGCGAATCGCGGTCATGGGTGGTTCATGTGAATGTTTTGTTCTCACATACCTGCAACGGTCACTGAACATCACCGCGCTCAGATGGCGGGTACATGGTTTTTGTAAGTTCTAGCGATCTCGCACGTGCTTCGCTGTCTAACGATGCCTCCTCCAAGGCCTCGCTCACGCATTATTCCTCCAAGCTGAAATGCGGCGTTGCCAACTTTGGCATCGCAAACTTTGTGACGTTCCTTGAGAACACAGCCCCCGTGCGTCGTGCAAATAGACGCTTCGAATACGGGGACGAGTCAGACCCTGTCATACGCGTCTTTTTGGAGCATATCTCACCTCTGAACAACGCCGAGAAGATCAGCGTGCCTCTGTTCGTCACGCACGGCGAAACGGACACGCGGGTGACGGTGCACGAAGCTGTGCAAATGTTCAAAATCGTACGGCGTAAACTCGGAGAACGGGCGCAGATGGTGATTTGTGAAGGGGAGGGACATGGTAAGCTTCAAGCACGTTTGTCGTACTCTTCGCCCGTGGCTCATGCAGACTCGAATGGTGCAGGATACAAGCAAAAGAGCGTGATCGAATATGTGAATGCGGCTACGATCGACTATTTGAAGAGATTCTTACTCTCATAGTCAGTTTGTCTCCTCGCATATCCTTCCACAAACCATCATTTGGATGTGTTATAGCGTCGGTCAACCTGGCCACTTATAGTGTGCAACTGGCGAATTGTTGGATGCCGTGCAATGTTGCCCTGTAAGCGAGACTAATCCGTTATTGGGAGGGAATCAGACAGCATACTAGTACGCCCTCGACAGTTGTCGATTTGATTTCGTCCGTTCCATGAAGTCATCCCATCCGGGTCGGAGTCGGAGTCTCTGCAAGTCAGAAGCACGTTTTCTATCTACCTTGACTCATCGTCAAACGTATCGAACACACATCACGTTACGCGGTTTATGAAAGCATCACCAACCCACCCGCATATTATGATTCTACTCCACAATGAGGACCTGAGCTCCGGGAAACAGGAAAGCACCAAGACCATTCAGGCTATCGGCGGCCTGCACAGAGTCTCGTCTCACTTGGTGTAATACAGGATCTGTTGTGGGAGGCTTACCCGTACTTCCATACGGGGAGCTTGAGTAGCTGGGAGCGCAAGAGACCCCTGCGCAATCTTCGGTGATGTTAGGGAATCTGAACGATAGATGTAGCCAACGTAAACGATGTCCTTGAAGCTGCCACATTACCTGTACAGTCGTCGCTGTGCTCTTGTATCAGCTACCGGAATCGCTCGAGCAGCCTAAATCGCAGGACTGACTAGGAGACATAGGCCCGACAAGGAATATGTGGGCAGTCCTCGGTGCCTGAGTTGGCCCTCAAGTATACACGCTGCCCCTATCGCAGTCGCATTCTGCAGGTATGAAGGAGGCGTGTGCGCCAACCACCGATTTGTGCCACCGATCTTGGCACTGAAGTGTATTCCATATCACTTGTACAGGTTGACGCTGGCAGTGTTCACATCGAGGTAACCACGACGTGTTCCCGTGGTCGTGTTTACGAGGGGTCCTGCTGGCCGTACACAAGTAGCAAGGCAGCCGGCGGCGCGATCGAAATCGTCGAAAGGAGTTTCATGACTGCGGCCCTCGAAACCGTTTCGAACCACCGTCCATCTTTCAGAGAGTATTTGACCAGTACATTTTGATGATCATCACCGGGGACAGACTAGCCGATGGGCGTGGTTCAGGATTGTTTACATTCTGGGGCAGGAATGTCGCGAGATGATTTCGGAGTGCCGCAGCAACAGCATGTTAGTATTGGGGAGGTGACAGTCACCAACGGAAACGGAAATGTTCTCGGCAGGTTTGACTTGGGGGAACAACCATGTAGTTGATTTCGATGTCCCAGAGAATTTGGATCGATATTGACGTGCTGGGAGAGGCGAAACATGTTCGTGTCCAGGAATAAATAAATAAATCAGCCAAGTAATTTGAAGTCAAAAGGTGGGTGCATGATGCTTACCGGCGATGGCATGACCGGGATCAAAGGCAAGGTCAGCACATGGCGAGCTCGAAGACACTGCCAGTTACCTCTCATATCGGCCTCCTGAGCAGCACAAGTACAGTTAAAAACGCACCTACCGCAGGGGCAGGAACAAGTTGTCAATGATTCGATCGCAGGGTAGGTCTGTTCCCACGCCAGGTGTACACGATACACAAGCATGTCGAATCTCAACGACCCAAGAGACTCTTCACGGGAGACGAGGCTAACACTTCCAAAATCATGGAAAGCAGAATCTGTCGGTGGGTTGCTTCTGACAGCCGGTTGAGGATCTGCAACTGACATTGTGACCACGCTGCTTGATAGACACAATGGGCTCGATGGGTATGTTCTTCGCTGGGATGGTGATGGTAACAAGGAATAGGTACGTCGACATATTGCCGTGGCTTCAAGTTAAGCAGCTCATGCATCACCATGTCTCGATCTGCATTCCGGCCAATCGGACTCGTAGATATCTTGCATGGCCGGTTCTCATTCTTGCCATTAACGGGGTCATGAACCAGCACCCGCTGCGTGCCAAGGAAGGTGGAAGTACGCCCTGGGCTACCCTCATGTGAGTACCTGGCATTGTTCTCCTGGGTCCTGGATTTTTTGTTTCACCACTTTGCCGGGGTGCACGCTGCACATTACAATTCACCGTTTCTTTTCGCATGACGTCGCTCTGCTTTATCCACTGAATTGTTTTAAGCACTGTGCTATGACGTGGAGCCCCGTTTTGGGGTGCACGTTTGGATCCCTCAGCCTGTGCGGATCTTGACCCTCGGTGATGTGATGACACAGGTTTCTCCATCTGCGCCCGGCGTGTTTCTTGTTTCCGTTCACCGACGAGTTGTGTGACGGAGTCTTTTTCCCCCACATGACACATGACGCTGACCACGTCTGTTCTCGCAGGATGGCGCTGTTCGCCCTTGTCATTTCGCATGCGCCGATGTTCGTGTTGACCGATCCGACCACAGGAGCCATACGGTTTTCATAAAGAGGGACCTCGTGTTTAGCGTATATATACCCTTGGTCCATGTAGTTGCACCAATAAAACATACCGACCCCTTGATATTGGTCACGTGCTCGGAGGTGGGTTTGTGAGCGAGATTGATGTTTTGTCGGGTTCTAATGCTGGACGTGCAGCATGTCCACCACGCCTTGTACACCGCCATCATCAACGTCCTCTCCTCCAACATGCAGACCGTTGCGCTCGACGTCCTCCTCCTCCTCCTCCACCGTACCCTTTCCGCGAGCGACAAGTCTAAGCCCTATTCCACTCCCCTCCAGGCGCTCACCGAGACTCACCAGTACCCACGCTGGCTCCGAATCTCCCTTTGAGCCCAGACCTAATCATTGTGGTCTCTCCTCTTCACCTTCGCAGAACTTCTATCCCTCTTTGGACATCGATTTGCTCGCCTTTGGTGCCCTCGACACCCCCACCAAACCGCAGGGACATCATCTCACCCTTGACCTGAATTTCAACCCCTCTTGGGCATTGGACATGCCCTCTTCTGCTACTTCCACCATGTCCTACGCGACTGCTCCTACTTCTGCCCTTTCGCCTCCTGCAAGTCCCGGCGAAGACGATGTGTTCCAGGTCCAAATCCCCACTATGGCGGGGACATTTCCTAGACCAAATACAGAATTCCCATTCACTTTTACCCCCATTCTGGGCCCCGATCGTGCAGGGTCCCAAAGAGACACCCTCCAGGAGAGCAGCGGATCGTCGACTGCCAACTCTGATCTCACCGTCCTCTTGCAGCCTCGGCTCGGTGTCGGATTTGCACATGGAGATACCACCGCGCACGAGTTCACCGAACAGAGATTCCTTCGCTCCGCTGTACCTACGCCATATTACACCGCTCACTCTACTCCAGAGCCCATCCTGGTTCATGACGGGCCAAAGGCTGGTCCATCCCGTCTGCCTATGCTTAACACCAACATAACTGTACCAACTATCCTGTCTCCCCACAAGCCGACCCCTCCCGCTCCTCTATCAGAAACCATACCACCGCTATCGCGCGACCCAGTATCTCGGCGTCCACCATCTCCTGCTCCCACAGCTGACTTCTCCATGATCTCTCCCCCCAGTAGTCCCACCTTCTATCAGTACACCTCCCAGTTGGCCGACAACGCTGACGCGGATCCATTCCGCCACTCCCACCTTCGCGGCGCCGCGACATTGCCCTTTCTCCGATCCAACTCAACTTCTGTCGCAAGTTCATTCAATTTCCCTGTAAACGGGCGAACACAGAGCATGAGCGCTACCATGGGCTTAGGACCCATCATGGGCAAGCAGAGACGCACGAGGCCCGGAATATCTCGCCTCTGGGCCCTTGCTTCCCCTGCCAAGGGCGCTCCCCAACCTTCTTCCATGTCTCAAGATGCACACCTCTCGCCGATTCCGGCCGCCCGCGCGAAATCGAGTCCGATGCCCGGCTTTTCTGTTGTCAGAAGCAAGACATCACCCATGCTAGGCGTTGGACGGAAGCTGAAGGAAAAGCGTCGCACCAAACGTGTAAGACGGGGTACGCTCGAGGTGGATATTGATGTAGATTATGGTGCCCTGGATCCGCTCGATGGTGAAGAGGGTGAGTTAGTTGGTTGCATTTGTAGTGGATGGGGAGACGGTGCGTGTGTGTGCGGATACGGATATTGGGATGAGTACGATTATGGGCACGAGAATACCCAGGAACCAGAGTACTTGGACGAGGGAGGTCAGGATAAACTCTCCATGGTCTCGATGTCAGCGCTGACGCGCCATCTATAACAGGTCCGAAGATCCCAACACCGCTCACTCGGCTCCCCCCCGAGCTTTTTCTCCAGGTTCTTTCCTATCTACCATTACGGAGCGTCCTCGCAGTCTCCTCGACTTGCAAAGCTTGGCATTCCCTCGCACTCGACAATGGGGTCTGGTGGGGCCTATGGCGAGCACGAGAAGGCGTTCCTCGTGTACCCAATCATGCCCCCAGCCAAAACATGTCCTTTGGCCACCGTGCCCAAGACTCTTATGGAGGTTTCGGACGCCGATATCGCGGTGTCAAGGATGAAGGCATCCATGGTCTCTCAATGCCCACCACTGAACACGAACACGACGGTGAACAGTGGGACGAGCCGAGAGGATGGGCGGTCAAATTCGATCGAGCAAATATAAGGCTCAAGGAGACTGCAAAGCTTGGACATGAAGGTGCTGGTAAGGGAGTATTCGTATGCCCTTGTGAGAAACGCGGAGAGGATAGTCGACATCTAGACGCCCCTTCCGAGAAGGGAGATGGAGATATGCACGAAGTCGAGAAGCATGAAGCGACATCATTGCCGGACCCGCAACCAATATCAAGGCAAGCCCCACTTATGCTCGATTGGCATAGCCTATATCGTGGTCGATCAACCCTTGAGCAGCGGTGGCGTGATCCTGAGGGCGAACCTAGGGTGCTCAGAATTGATGGTCACAAGGACAGGTGGGTCATTGAATACTCGCCTTCGCCACGACTTGACTGTTCTCAATAGCGTTTACTGCCTCGACTTCGATTCGTCACGTATCATCTCCGGTTCACGAGACCGTACGATTAAAGTTTGGTGCATTAAGACTGGCCACTGTATTGCTTCCTTTGAAGGCCACACAGGCAGTGTATTGTGCCTCAAATTTGAACGTGACTGGGATCTGGGAAGCGACGGGGTTTGCCGTGGCTTCATGGTCAGTGGAAGCAGCGATTGCACGGTGTGTGTCTGGGATCTTGTTTCTACACCTGTAGAGCCTGGGGAAAGAAGTAGCGTCGTCCCTCCCGGTGGCAGTAGGGCAGGAAAGTCGCGAGACTCTTACGCAACTGCGGCTGCCGGGAACTTTGGTCCTCGTAGGAAGATATCCGCAGAGATCCGTAAAGTTCTCCGAGGACACTCCGGAGGTGTACTGGACTTGAGAATGGACGAAAACTGGATCGTCTCGTGGTAAGTCCCCTCCGTGGTTGTCGGGCGCAAACTGTTCACGTCCGACATAGTTCCAAAGATGCTTTAATGCATGTTTACGATCGAAAGACGTTGACTCTCCATACGGTCTTGCGTGGACACGAAGGCCCGGTGAATGCCGTCGGGTTGGAGAACGGTCGTGCCGTTAGTGCAAGCGGCGATGGGAAGATGATGCTCTGGGACGTCGGAACAGGCGAATGTATTCGAGTGTTTGAGGGGCACGAGAAGGGATTGGCTTGTATCGAGTTCAAGGCACGTATCCGTATGCAGTCATATTGCATATGCTCACTGGTGTTACAGGACGGCCTTATCCTGAGCGGATCCAACGATTGCACGATCAAATTATGGCGTGCTTCGACCGGTGAATGCCTGCACACGTTTGCGGGACACACATTGCTTGTCAGGGCTCTTTGTTTTGACCCGAAAACCGGTTACATCGTGAGTACCAGCTACGATAAAAGTGTCAGAGTCTGGGAATGGCACGGGGAGGCGGTGGAGAACAGTGCCGGATCCCAGCCTGGGGTTGGACCATCCTCCCGGAAGTCCAAAGGTGTGGGCCGTCTGGTCCGAGAGTTTAGGAACCTCCACGCTAGTCATATTTTCGATGTCAAGTTCGACGTTGGGAAGATCGTCAGGTAAGGTTACCTTTCGGACCCGGACCGCATTGCCGGAAATAATGCTCACTTGTTCCCGTCAGTACTTCACATGATCAAAAGATTGTGGTTCTGGATTTCTCATACGGAATCGAGGGCGCCGAGCTGTTTGCATGAGGCGTCGCCATCCCTTTCCCCAACTGTGTCGAGTCCACGCTTGTGGGAGGTGCGTAGGCGCCGAAACTCCGGAAAGTATAGTTCATAGTTCGCTGTTCTTGGTTCTTGGTGAGAAACTTTAATGCTTTATCCTTAAAGGACCTTGTTGTTTCTTCTCTTCTCTTCTCGATTGGATACCTAGTTCCATCCAATATTTATTCAGATGCATCTTGGTATTTTTTTTTTTTTGCCTGTGTGTACCATAGAAAATCTGGCATTTTTGGCATTTTCTTTTACTTGGCATTTATTGCATCCAATCACAGTGCTCTACGTGAAACCTGAAGCTTTGAAGCTTTCATTGACACAAGGGTATGCACAGTGCCTAGCGATGTTAATGCGGGATCGATGTTAGGCCAACCCGCGTTCACTACGGTGTTCAAAGTTCTGAGATCTGAACAAATGATCGCCAAAAGTACACCGTTCCATTTGCAATAAGTATTCACCTACAGACAACATGCATGATAAACGGTGCTTTTGAAAATGACAAGATGACAACGACAATAATTGGGTAGTACATAGACTGCATAATGATCGGAGAAGAAAAACGGGGGATCGACTAAAAATGAAGACCACGTACACGATTGGATATAAACACAAGAGGATGCAGTAAAGAGACGATTGAAAGAATAACATACACATACGATGCTCGGAATCCAAGAGAGATGGGAGACAGAGACACCTGTCGAGAGACCGTGGAAAATATAGCACTGTTCATCAGCCGCTACTAGCGCAACCTTGTTTCTTGACGTTGATGCTGATACGACGTGCGTGGCCCACCTGCTGGTTTTTCGGGGGTTGGTAGGGAAATTCTTGATCTTGGACGACCTTGGGCTTGTCCGTGGCGTTCGTGGATCCTACACCCCGAGTGAGCGCGAATGGGGAAGACAGCAGGCGTGGAAGGTCGTCTTGCTGGATGGGCGATATCTGGTAGTCCTCGAGTCGGGGAATGACAGGGAGTTCGTTGGGCACCATTGGGTCGGAGGAAAAGGGATTAAAGGAAGTTTGCGGAAGCGCGTCCAGAATTTGATTTGGCATATCGTAACGACTGGCGACCAGGGGGGGAGGGGCATAGTACGGGTACGCCGCAGGCATTGTATGACTGAACAAAGCCGGGTGGACGGGAATTGAACATGTCACCGGATCCGGGACGGACGGTATCTGTGCTGGAAAGTATGTCGTTCCGTTGACTTGGTATGTGCCTAAAGGAAGGCTTGACTGAGTATCCATTGGTGGTACTGTTGGTACTGAAGGTTGCGGCTGCGGGCGATAAGTACTGTGTTGCGTGGTCGAGGACGGGGCCATAGAAGTACGGACAGGCACAGCAGCCGTTACGGGTACGGCGGCATAATATTGCTGATATGGCTGCCAAGTGTAACTAGGCCAATACATAGGTTGGTCTGAAACTTCACCATGAATAACGGCAATCAATCAAGGATTACATTTGTACGAACATGGTTGGGCAAGCTCTGCTTCGGTGTATCGAGGCGGCTCCGAACACTCTTGGCCGATGGTCGGCGATGGTAGCTGGATACCCATCAGAACGCCACCGCTAATAGTTCTTTCGCTATCTCTGTGTATATCAGTTTCAAATTGGGGTACATGTTCCACGTTTTGACCATCCGCAGAAGGTAAAGCATTTACATCATGAAGACTAACCAAGATAGGTTAGAAGCCCATCATAAAATCATATACAAATGAGGCTTACAATCTACACTTTGCGCCGGCCGGGCACCACCCTCCTGTCCGAATGAAGTGTCTACATGGCACCTTCTTTCGCCTGCTGAGCCGCTTCGTCCGTGGCATCTGTTCCGAAGATGTACAGTCAGACGTGGAGAGCAGGAGAGAGGTTGGCGGTGATGGATCCTCGTCAATGAGCTGTGGGCCATGGGGCGGTGGTGGCGACCGCCGTGGCATGTTTTTCAGCGTTTGTTGCTGGTTAGAGGAAGCAAGTAATTGTGGCAGGAGTATGTTCCAATTGAAGAGGTACTGTGCGAGTGAAGAGAGAGGGACGGTTCCAGGCACGGGATGGAGGAAACTGCACTTTTGACCAAAAGGGCAGTTTCCGTTGGCGAAGTTGCGACACGGCTTCGCTTTTGTGGTAATTAGTGCTTGTCCTCTTTGATCCAACCACGTACTCACTACGATATTTTGGGTGATGCGATGGTACTGCGGTCATGATGCCCAAGACGGGTGTTCTCGGGAGTGCAAGCACAAAGGCGTTTCAAAGGCGCGAGACAGAAAGAAGCACTCGGAGGCAGAGAAACGGAGCGTCTCGGGAACGGAAATGATAGAATAGGACAATGCATCTGTGACGGACGCGACAGACGCCTTTTAACAGATGAGATGCGGACTACACGTGTGCAGCACGCGATTATCCTGACCATAGAGTCACAGCCTCTTGTTGTCCAAGCGTGCTCAATGAACAAGAGCACCACAGGGCGGACAAGCATTCGACTGGTCCTAGTTGTGGACCACACAATCATTTGGTAGGAATCATGGAGAGGTCCATCTGGTCAAAGCATCCCGTCGGGTGATGGTCCAGGTCCAAAGGGGGGTTTGGTGGGCTCATCGGGTGGTGGGGTGGAGGATGACTGGCGGTGGGGCTGAGCGCCAGGTGAGAACTGCAACCTTCTTTTTTTTTTCGCGCTGCCTTCTGAGCGCTCCTCCGGGCGAGGCTCATATCATTACCTAATCAGCCTGCACACCTTCAATCAGCAAGTTGTGAGGTGGGAGTGATAGATCACGCTTGGTCTCACCAGCTGACATCAAGCAGACAATTATGGACCGGGTCGCGGTCGAAGAAGCCACTTGGAAGATGGCAATTTCCTCATCCATGACATTTGCTCCCAGGCATTCTGTCATACGAAGTTACGAACCCGCTCGTTAGTCTAGCTAATCCTAATGCGGGTCACGATACCCGCTGGTACTTCTCACAAGGTGATTGATGCGAGCCTCACGAATAATAAAATAGCGGCGGGGAGATACAGCGGTCCTGATACAGGCTGATAACACAAGCAAGGAAAGCAATGGATAGTGACGCCGCGGCGGTTGACGACGAATGCAGTCGGAACGTGGTTGTCCGTGATTGTGTAGTTACAAGTAAAGCGACCATGCAAATGATGAGCGGTACGGAGCTGCGCAGAGCGACAAAGCGGTACCCAATATCTCCGTCGTGACAAGGCTTTGAATATCAGAGCCGGGCACATTTTTGAATACCGCGAGGCGGCCAGAGCACACAAAAAAAAAATATTATAAAGGCAGTGCCATCGTCTGGGACATCAGAGAGGCGTTGTGACCCGTTGGATCGACCATGTGGTGCGTACGTTTTCGTGGCGGTAAACCTGTCACGTCTTGCAGAACTAGAGCACCCCAAAGAGTCAGATTATGATCAGATTTCCGATTCATGACAACACAGACACATACTATGAATATCAACCTGTCCACCCCGCTCCCAACTCCGCGAGTGTTTGCGCTCGGACTTGAAGGAGTCGCTTGATGATCCCATCTACTCAGTAAATTTAGGTGCAAGGAGACGGGCGGAGAAATTTCCCGACCTCTGACTGAGGAATCGCCTCCAGTGCTCCAGCATACGAGTTCGACACATCGGGCTGCCGCCAATCGAGCGACCTGGGGCTGTTGTGGGTCACCATGCCAACCGAATGCCTGCGCTCCGCAAGATGGTGTGACGAATACTGCCAAGGCATGTATGTTAACCGGTCCATCTCTTCCGATTGAATGTCTTATCTTACGTCTTGTTGGTTGTGTTGCGGATGCTGTGTGTGTTGGGAATTTCCAACATCTTCTTGAGGCAGGGATGGATGACGTGCATATTCTTTGTCGCGATCTTGTGAGAACTGCGGAAAAGGGGGAGTTCGAATATCCGTCTTACGTACCGACCGTTGTCTGTGTTCGTGAGAGTAGCGCAGACACTGATTAAACCATTTAGTGATTTGTTCTCGCGCCCTTGCGCCATGGCACTTACTCAATTCATCACGATGTTGTTCGGCAAGGGCGACCTCTCGCCTCGCACGAGCTTCGGCCTCCAGACATGCGTTATACCTCTGGAATGCATCTTGAGTCTGTGATTGCGCTCGGGACAGCGTGGCTCTCGCATCCTGCAGGAATTGGCCTACAAAACGGTCAAACCCCGATGCCACCGGCACGCCATACGATGTATCAAGTATCCTCTGACCTGATGCTTGAGCCTCTTGTACCAGCTGCTCATACGTCGCTGTTGAAGGCGACGACGGATGTCTCATGAGATGAGGACGATGCGACGTCCCCGGTGAATGTGCATAATTAGTACTTGAGACACTGGAAGCACTCTCTGGCCGGTAATTTCTTTGATTCACTCCGTCTAGGTGGCGAGGGATGAAGGTTTGCATACCTGGCTGGAGGCGTGCCATTTGATCGACCAAACCGGCGGACGAGTATCCTGGGTCAGATAATTCAGGCGTGGATACTTCCATCGAGTCTTCTATATGTGGGGGCTGGGCACTCGGCCCGAGGTGGCGAAGGCGAGGGTTGTGAGGGATATTCGCATTATGCCGTTCGATAAATTTTCGTAGAAAGGATAGATCGACGTCGTCAGGCATGATATATGGAGGACCTTGGATGTCGCCTTTTTGCATGAGTACCTCGAGGTGAGACATCGTCTTATCTTTGAGTTGCTGCAGCCATTCGTGTAGCTCCATGTGGTCCTGGTCCGCGCGGGCATCACTGTAAGCAGGAGGGGGGAACACGCTCGCGTTAACGACGAAAGCTACGCAAACAAGAGGACGTCGTTACTGACTAGTCCTGGCGTCTCCGTGCTTTCCTCCAGTATGTTTTGGTGAGTTTGAGCGCACGATTTACCTCGTTATCGAGCGTGCGATACCACTCGCTTGAGCGTCGATTCAACTTGACGGAGAGCACGCCGGGTTGGACCCGTAGCTGCAGGACACAGCGACCTTCCTGGTCGGGAGGTCCCAATACACCCTTCTGACCTTGATTACCACGGGTAGCGCCCCTCGAGACATTGCCCAACTCTGGCCAGGGAAGGTCGTCGGGTGTCTGCATGTGCGGCGCTAAACGTGGGCCTTATAGTCGTGACTGGAAACGGAGGGTAAGCCAAGGACCGGGTGTCAAGGGAGATAATAACGGTAGGGGTGGAGTTAAAACTCCTGTAGGACCATCACCCAACGTTCTTATAATCGGCATTGTACGAGGTGCAATCGGACAGACTGCATTCGCTTTAGCGATGCCGCATTCTCTGGAACACTGCCTCCGGATTAACGGGGTATCAGAACCCCCCTCAGTGGCCGGATGACATGTCAATATACTCATGCCCCCTCGTGGTTGATCTTCTGGCACCCTGTTTGACAGGCACTGGGGAAGTTGGTTGCAAGGCGGGCCAAATAAGATCCTGGATTGTCGGTGCAAAGCTGAAAATGGACAGCTTCTCACGTTTATATATCACTGTTCTGATCGCTCACGGTCGGAAACCACCAAAGGGGACTAGTCTTTGTCATCGCACAATCCCTCCGGTTGTCGTGATGTGAACAAAGCTAAGCTTCATTGACAAGATTCTCCGACGTGCTTGCTGCAATACCTGTTCAGTGGCATTCGAGGACGACAACGTTGCCTTCCCGTCATGCTGAAAAATAGACACCCTGCGCTAAAGGCGCCGCATCCGAAAAATTGATAGTACATGCACCCCAGCGCACATATTGTTTCCACGCATCACCGCCTGATTCGCGACCCCTGGAAAAACCGTGAGTGTCCGTCCACGACTGACTTAGCCGTACTACTTACCAGCCGGTGCTCTACGAACGACAAACATTAGAGGGTGAGAACGACGTCCGGCTACCCACGAGTCAAACTACTAACCTTGTTGCCTCCGAAAGCGGCACCAATCTCAGCACCGCTGGTGCCAACATTGACCTGAGGGTGAGTGTCAGAAAGTTATACCCTTCCATCAGACCGGGAAACAAACATTAACGATCCCAGTGTCGGAACCTTCTGGTCCAATCCATTTCCCAAGATTACGCATGTCCCGCGTCCATAGGCTACTGGAAAGCCCTTGCGGGACAGCATTGTTCCAAGTAATTGCCTGTTCTAGTTCGTCGAATATGCCAACATTCAACACAGGCGCGAACGTTTCAGTGTTCCAGATAGTGTCAGTCGGATCCACAGATTTAGGAATCGCAACCGTGGGCTGTACAAAGTTCCCCTGGCGAAGACTCTCCTGATCATATCGGTGACCACCTGTCAATATTTGAGCACCCTTCTCTCTAAGCCGTTCAACGGCGCTGGAATAGATGCCGACTGCGGCTCTAGTATGCAAAGGGCCAAGCAATGTGCTTCCAACAAGGGGATCTCCAACCCTCACGGAAGTATAAAGTCTCTGCAGCTCATCAAGGAAACGTGGCGCGATGTCACGATGGAGATACAGTCTCCTTGTCGATGTGCACCGCTGCCCAGCAGTGCCTACGGCACCAAAAAAAACGGCAGGTACAGCCATGGATAAATCCGCATCGGGCATGATGATTGAGGCTATTTGACGACAAAAGGAGAAACTAAGTATCTCCGATCGGTCCTGGTAGACCCAAAATACATACCGTTATTTCCTCCCAACTCCAAGATTGTTTTTCCAAAACGAGACTGAACAGCCCTGCCGACCACACGGCCAACAGATTCGCTGCCAGTGAATGAGACTAGAAATAATGCGGTCAAGATTGAGCAAACGGGGGGTCACGGACGCCTACCTAATGGGACATCCGCGCTGTTTACAACCGCCTCGCCGAGGTCCTTACCTCCGGTAACGAGGGTAGACACTGCGCCTGGGATATGATTGCGTTCTAGTACGTCAGCAATTATCTTTGTCACGGCGATAGCACATAGGGGAGTAGTAGGCGAGGGTTTCCAGATATTTGCATTTCCAGCGGCAAAAGACAGCGAGAAGTTCCTAACGGGGATAAGATCTGACGGTAAACACAAGCAGCAAGGAAGTAGGACGAAACACGTACCACCCGTAGACTGCGACAGGGAAGTTGAATGCTGTCAGCACACCAATGACGCCGAGAGGATTTGGTACTAGATGTGAAACAGAATCAGCGAACCGAAGAAGCCAAAAGGGGACAAAGGGCGTCGAGAATGAGCTAACCTTCCAGAATGGTATGACCAGGGCGTTCCGACGCTACGACCCTGCCGTTCATCATTCGCGATAGACCGACTGCATAATCGCACTACAGAACCAAGTGATTGAGCGGGGTGTAGATGCGACCAGTATGTTCCGCCGTACAATATCAACGAATTCTTGGACTTCACCGATGCCCTCTGCCTTGATCTTACCCATCTCAAGAGATACAAGCGCACCAAGTGCATCTCGCTAAAGGTACCGAAGGGTGAGCAACAGAGTTGATGCGCATTGGCGTCTCACCTTTGCCGCGAGCGATTCCCGGATCTGTCTCAGCACATCTCCACGTTGGGGGGCGGGCAGTTTTCTGAGATATAAATATGCCTCTTTGGACTTGTCCAGGGCTTCGTGGAACTCGCGTGGAGAGGCCTGTAGTTGGGAGTCAGCCCAGCGGCGGTGATAGTCAAATGAAGACAACGAACTGGTTGGACGCGCGCCAACACCTCGCCGGTGGTAGGACACACGCTCTCAAGGATGTCGCCGGACCCACCCCACCTTCCATCATACACCCCCGGAATCTCTGTGTTGGAGGGGATGTCCAAAGCGCCGAGAATGGCAGATGCCCTTGCCGACAAGTTTCGAACACTACGAGTACTATGGCCGCTGGCGCTACGGGCGCTGCGGAGAGATACGACTGTGTTTCGTGACCACATCATGAAGAAGAACTTGAAATGAAACCAGGTAGGTCCGAGTGGACTAGTGCCAGACGGTACAGCCACATGTTCAATGGGAGGGCCTCTGCCAGTGCCGGCAAGGAGGTCAATGTAATCATAAATTCAACAATTCGGCCGCCAGCTGCGATAATGATGACCGCAGTCTTCGGGGTCCGGGTCAATTCCGGATATTGATCTTCAGCCATACGCGTAAGGGGCACCCCGCCGTGTAAGTATGAAAAACAAATCATCCCAGGCTACCCTTGCCTTGCACTACCACTCTGGTGGTCCCTGCCGTATCCAAGTGCCCCCCCTCGGATATCCATGGCCAGACCTGGCTCATTGCACAACACGTACGCTCTTTGTCTTGTATAAAATAAAATAAAAAAGTATGTCTGCATATGACCGAGCTTCAGGCTCTTTCCCACCTCTCTCAACCTCTCTGGGCGTGTCGCCACTACATCTGATTCGTTCCCTAGCTCAGCCTCCATCACACAGAATGTGTCGTCCATTTCGCATACCACCGTGCCTGGTCCTGACCTTTTCCACCTCTCACTTCCGGGCTTTCTATCTCAGCTCGTCAGTGGATTTTTTTACGTCGTCGCTCTGGATATTCTCGCCCCAACCACTTCCAGATCTGCCATGTGTTTGTCACATCCAACGTTTATCCTTTTTCGTCTCCCATTCACAGTCCCGCGACCCCTTCGATGGGATGCACTAACATGCTCCCAAGACGTCAGTGCGACGAACCGGTCCGATAAGGCGCGCTCCATATGAGGTCCAAAATCTCCCTATCTTGACCGGCGGGGGGACGTGATGACGGTATGGCACATTGTGCATCATCGCCCGGTGGGTGATGTAACCATCTGTGAGAACATTGGGATGATCGGTGGAAATGGGAATGACAGATCTCCCTTGCATTGCTTATCCGGAAACTCTGTACGAAAACTCTATCCCCTGCTCTTTGCTGCCAGGTACGTACACTTTTATTCACGGAAAAATGTATCCAAGCGAGACTGACGATTGTTTCCGGCCCCCCAAGGGTTCTCGGACAACGTCAGCGTCAGCGGCCCCGGAATCAGTGGTGTCCACGCGCGTCAGCCGCCGACGACTACGAGGGGTACACCAAAATCAAATTAGCGACCAGATACCCAAACGTTGCTTTATCACGGGTTAATCGGCCACGTCCGACACGGAGATGAAGCTAAACTTTTGACTCAGCATGTCTCTTTGCGGTGGGTACCAGAGGCACCATTAAGTGCCTGAGAAAGACGCACATATCATGTCGTCTCCCTCTGAAAAATCTACCCCATTTGCTCTCACGGGGTTTCCAACGCTTTCCACATATTTCAGGAATTAACAGGGGTTTCGTTCCCATATCTTCCCGCTGTCCGTCGACCCCCGTGAAGTGGTTGAAACGAATAGTTGCAGATCATCTTCTCGGCGTCGGAATTAATACTGGTATTCTGACGGGCTAATATCCTTCCGCGGGGGAGAAGGGGAAGAAGAGGAAGAAGCGAACAGTGCATCAATCATCTCGGCTCATTTAGAGAAGATAGTTCGGGGACTATCGATGGGAACTCGAAGTCCTGCCCATCACTAGGGCGTTAGTTTCCATGGTAGTATGTATTTGCGAAGAGCGTGGTTCTGTATGAATGATGCCGCAGAAGTCTTCTTTCCGCAGCATAAGATCGGTTCGAAGTTTGTCTTCACATTCGAGTGACGTGGATACGAGTCGATGGTCTAGGATATCTGAGATACCTAACGCAAGCTGAGATCAAGACCAGGACCTTAGGAAACCTGCGTGGTCCCTTTCGAGTGGCTTGCTATGTACTTAAATGGTACAGAGCGGTTATGAAAATTTTAATCTGCTGTTCACAATTTTTGGACTCGTACCAACGAACGAGCGGCATATATATCACCATAACTTATAAGCCAGAGAAAAAGGATGGCTCAGCATCAATCTCATTTCTCCCTTTCTTTTTCTTTCCCACCAACGGATCCTTCTCCCCTTTCCTTTTCCTTTTCTTCTCCTTGGGCGCATCAGAATCGGAATCCTGTAATTTATCTCCTGGTTCAGATTCATGGGTGGCGTCCGAGTGTGCCTCATTGCCAGCCTCATCCTTGTCTGAATTTGTTTCTTCGTTGGCCGGCGCGGCCGCATCGAGCTCTTGGTCACCGTCGCTATCCTCATCCTCGAAAATGTCTTTCAGATCTGTCATCTTGAGCGTATCTTCGTGCCCCGCACTGCCTACCCATCTTCCTTCCCCGTTTTGATCGACTGCGATCCTTTCGATGGGGAATGACCCGTGATCGGCGACGATACCAAGGAGTTTGGTAGGAAATAGCTGTACAGCACGTAGAAGGCCATCTGATGATCCCGTAAGAACAGTGGAGTGGGAAGAAGGATATGAAGACGGGAGAGCACAGAGTGCATCAATGGACTGCGGGTGTCTGTTACAAGTTGAGATGAGAAACGTCGAACGGGTTTTTCAGGCTTCGTGACCTACCCGGGAACTCTGTCGACACAGTCGCCCCATCCTTGACTGCGGTTGAATATCGATAGGATTCCCGATTGAGTACCGACGACCACCTTTGTCCCGCTGCATGTGACGGAAGGAAAGTGCACGGGTCCGACGGAAAATAGAGGGACTTACCTTCTTATAGCAACGATGGATAGCAACTCATCTTCCTGATCCTCGGACCGGGCGAGCGGCTCCGGCTTGTTTGCACGCACATCTATCACCGATAACGTGCCATCTGCGCTTTGTATTGGGAAAATAAGCAAGGGGATTCGAGAAAGCAGGAGCTGAGTAACTACCTTGTGGAGATAAGCTGTTTTTTGTCGCCAAGCCATAAAAAGTCGGAAATAAAATCGAAATGGTGGGTATAACGGCGCATTTCTTGTGATTTTCGCGGGTCCCAAAGCTGAGGGTACGTGTGTATGGACGGGTAATGTTCACGTGAAGGGTGACGAACCTTGATCACACCGTCGTCATCGCCGGTGCAAAACATGTTGGGGAGGAGATGCCTCATACGGTTCACGGGTGAGCTATGCAGGCACTGACGATGTCAAGGGACAGCGGTGTGGTGGGAGGGTGAGGTATGACTTACTCGTGCGCATCTTTGCGGGTGTCAGATATGGTGCCTGTGGATGTGTCGATGGTGCTAGGTGTGTTGGGATTGAGAACACGCAGTCAGAGGGGGTAAACGTACAAGATGGACTTGGCCTTTCCTGCGACAAAGAGATGGGTGCCGTCCTGGTCGGTAGTGAGGGCGCGACAAGAGCGCTTGGAGGGTCTGAGCGAGAATGACTGGTGGTGCTGGCCCTGTTCGTCGTAATGGAACGCCTTTACGAATCCGTTGAGGAGGCTGGTGTACACGGTCGAGTTGGAGGGATGAAAAGCGAGGTCGAAAATCTGCGCGCCGACGGGGATGTCTGGCATGTTGATGACAGACGGAGGTAAACCGGCCCTGTTGCACGCCTCACTCTCTTTAATTCTGTCCATGGACGTTTCTTGACCGATGCGCTTCGTCTTTCTCGTCTTACACCTTCTCCTCCTCCTCCTCCTCCTCCTCCTCCTCCTCCTCCCTCTCGTCGTCGCCCTCCACTGCGACGTCTCCACGCCAGACGCACGGCATGCACAAGCGCGCACACGCTCGAAACACACACTTGGCAACGATGCTGAAGACATAACGCCCGTCAACATCGTCCTCGTCGCATCCATCGACGGTAGTTTCCATGCCATAGATCGCATGTCTGGTCAACGTCTGTGGTCCATGTCCGCAGCAGCCAGCGACATCCCTTCCAGTCTCGCCCCTCTCGTCCGCACCAAGCATGCCGCTATCGACTACGACCTGACCGACGATAACGACGCTCACCAGGAACTCTACATCATCGAGCCCCAGAGCGGCGACATATATGTCATGGCAACGCCTACCAGTCCGCTACAACCCCTCTCCCTGTCCATGTCACAACTCGTCGAATTGTCCCCATTTAAATTCGACAGACAAGATGACGAACGCGTGTTCGTTGGCAAGAAAGAGACCTCGCTTTTGTCTATAGAACTGGAAACCGGCAAAGTCAAGACAATTAACGCCGAGTGTCCCTGGAATCCCTTCGAAGACCTCACTCAAAAGGATGAGGTCGACTTGGACGAGCTGGAGGAACATCTCTCAATGAAGAATGAATCTGTCCCCACAGAGGTATTCATTGGCCGTACAGGTGAGCCCCCCCCCCCCAAATGAATTCAATACATCAGTTTCAGAACATGGCCAAAAAGATTATTACGTCGCCATCTACACTCGCTCCCCATCCGGACGGAAGCTACCAGTTCACAATCTCTCCTTTTCCTCCTATGGCCCCAACATGCAGGACAATGCTATTCAAGCTGCCTACCGGCGCACCCCCGACAACATCTACGTCGAGTCCCTACCAAACGGTCAAATCATGTCGTTCAAAGCACCAAACAGCGAGTCGTATCTGCGTCCAGAATCCCAAATCCTTTGGGCTTTAACTTTTGATAGTCCAATGTAAGCGATCCATTTTTAGTCCATTACAACGTAACCTTTGAATTTCTCACGCGATTGCCATGACTCGCCTAGTGTTGCAGTCTTTGATGTTCTCTCAAGTTCTAGACGGTCGGAGCCCTTTGTGCTCATGCAGCCTCGTCCGCCAATCTCGGATGTTCTACGGGGCTTTGATGTGTCTTCCGCCGCATCAATCTATGATCCAGACACTGCTTACGTTGGTCTTGTGGAAGAAACAGGTTCACTGTTCGTCATGGGTAACGACCACTTTCCGTTGATCGCGTTCGGGGATACCGAATATAGCATCAATTCACGTGCTATCGACCCACCACCCTCAGCCATTCCCCGCACAGACCTCCCAGACAGGGTTGATGCCATCACCAGGCGTCGCAAACTTAGAGAACTTTGTGCGGAATCACCCTTTGATACACGCTGCCTCACTGGAAAACGTTCGTTGGATGCATCCTCCCTCAACTCGAGACAGCTCCCTGGCGTCCCTTCTGTCGAGCCCCCGCCAGACATCGACTTCGCCCGAGATAATATCATCGACACAGCAGACTCCCTACCAGATATCCCTGATACCACTAACAACCTGTCCACCGCTGTACCCTCGTGGACATCTGTCACGGGCGTAATAGGGGAGAATTTCAGAATGTCTGCCGCCCTCGTTACCGTCCTACTAGCCATGGTCTTCGGTTTTGTCCTGTTATTCAGAGATAAACTACTCTCAACTCCTCTTCGCCTCATACCCGAGATTCGAAGCACATCAAGTCTGTCCTCTTTCACTCCTCGACCTGCCGCCACGAAGGTGTCACCAGTGTCACCAGCGGCACCAGCGGTAACGTCGGACATTACGTCTCCGTCCACCCCTGTGTTTGTTGCTTCAGACTCTATGACCCAATTGACAGGTTCGCCCACACTTTCGAAAGAGATCCTTGACTCACCTGGGGTGCCTACTGTCGACGACATTGAGGAGAGCGAACGGGAAGGGGACGTTGCGGATGCAGCGCCGAGAAAGCGGAAGATCCACAGACGGCGAAGGGGAAAGAAGGGAAAGGGAAACAATGCTGCAGCTGCGGGCGCTGTTGAGGATGCAGAATGTGACAAGGATCCTGAGGGTGTTACGGGTATAAAAGAAAATGGTGGGAGCATTGCCGAGGAGAACATAAAGGATCCTGGTTCGGCAACACTTGTTATTCAGTCGACGCACCAGCCCGCTGCACCTTCACTCATCGTATCCGATACAGTTCTCGGTGAGCTTGGTTATCTCTCTGCCATGGCGAGTGGAACGATTGATTGATGCGCGTGCTCCAGGATTCGGCTCACACGGAACGGTGGTGTTCCAGGGGTCTCTCCAAGGACGTGCAGTAGCCGTCAAACGCCTCTTGCGGGACTTTGTCACGCTTGCTGCACGCGAGGTTAGCATTCTGCGGGAATCAGACGACCACCCCAACGTCATCCGATATTACTACCAAGAATCTCATAGCAATTTCCTCTATATCGCTCTCGAGCTATGTCCTGCCTCGCTTGCGGATGTGATTGAGTCTCCGGACCAACATCAGGAAATCGTTGCGACCTTCAATCCCAAACGAGCGCTTCGGCAGATTACATCTGGATTACGCCATCTCCACTCACTCAAAATCATACATCGCGACATCAAACCTCACAATATCCTCATCTCAGGTCCCAGAAGCGGCGCGTCGGGCGCTGACGGTGGAAGGAGAATGTTGATATCCGATTTCGGGCTTTGTAAAAAGCTAGAGGTTGATCAGACAAGCTTTTTGCCAACGGCGCAGGGTACACAAGCTGCTGGTACGGTGGGCTGGAGAGCTCCCGAGATTCTACGTGGCGATGTGAAACTCGACGATTCCCTCAATGATGATGGGTCACAATCATCCACGGATAGCGCAGGCACCGTCGTCAATGGGGGCTCACCCACACCAAAATCAACTACACGTCTAACGAAAGCTGTTGACATTTTCGCATTGGGGTGTCTATTCTACTATGTTCTCACGAACGGGTCGCATCCATTCGGGGGGAGATTCGAACGGGAGGTTAATATCATTAAAAACATAAAAAGTTTGGATGGCCTAGAGAGGTTCGGGGAGGAAGGGTCAGAAGCTGTTGACCTGATAGGAAGAATGCTAGATCCAGAGGCACATCGTAGGCAAGCTAGCCCTGTTTTTCTTCCGTTCTTACTTCTCACTTGAGTCTTCGTGGTTCGCCTTACACAGACCGGATACCACGTCCTGTCTGCTACATCCCTACTTCTGGGATCCGGCGCGCCGTCTTCATTTCCTCCAAGACGCGTCTGATCGCTTTGAAATCATGTGCCGAGACCCGCGGGAACACAATCTCGTCGTGCTCGAGACAGGTGCGTTTGACATCGTGGGACACGACTGGCACGCAAGGCTGGACAAGGTCTTTATTGAAAACTTGGGCAAATTCCGTAAATACGACGGAAAGAGCGTGCAAGACCTACTGCGGGCCTTGAGGAACAAGGTGTGCCTTTTGTGCCTTTTATCCATTTATTCAGGGGTCCCTGACGCACGCCGCAGAAACATCACTATCAAGACCTCCCTGTGCACGTGAAGCGCACGCTGGGACCGATGCCCGAGGGATTCCTGAGTTACTTCACCAAACGATTTCCGCGATTATTCATGCACGTTCACAGCGTCATTTCCGATACACATATCCATACGGAGTCCATGTTCAGGGCGTACTTTGAGCTGAATGAGTCATGATCGGTATCCAGTTCCCCCTTGTGGTTCCTCCATTTGGACAGCGACACATGTGAGGTCCGTTGTCCCCCCTGTTGTGTCCACGCGGCGTCTTCCCTCCAAATTTTTTTTGCTTATTTTATCGACCCGCTTGCACTGTGCCATATGTACTATGCATACCATATTGTACCTGACATTCGGGTTTTGTCGCTTCATCCGTTTTTGTCGCTGATTCGGGATACCCATACCCGACCTCCCCTCCAAGTCCTTGGCGCCTTTTTGTTTACCCGCTAATTTAATGTACTATGACTACGTCCACCACTATCACGCAGCTTGAGTCTGTATTTGTATTCTACCAACTCACATCTTCCTTTTTTTTCATTATCTTCCCAAGTTAGACACGATTTCAGCAATGAAAGTAGTGATCGTCCGGACTAGATGAAAAGCAGCGACAAGTCACTTCAGTAAATCACGCAGGACTGCGTAAGATCGTCGGTTAGCACCGACCGGTTTCCTGAGTTCCTGAGTTGAAGGGATACGTTCAATGTGAGCGCGGTCGTCCAGGATACGAAAGCGCTCGTCTATATTTTCAAAAGTATGTCTGTACAGTACTTGTTCTGGGTTCCATCATGCCTGTTTCCGCTGCAGGTTCTTGGGTAGCGCTTTCTTCCACGGTAAGAAATCCCGTCCTTGCATATATGGCCGCAACACTTCGGGTATCACGAGGCCCTTGTTCCAAGCAGTCAGTTACACGGAACAGGAATCCCAAGGGGAATGGGGGGAAGGACAAAAACATACATCAGGTGTCTGATAATTCTCGGCGAGACAGCACAGTGCGCGTTCAGTGGCGCACATAGTCCCGTTGAGCATGTGTACGTATATTTTGCGCTGCTGGTCCTTCGATTTGAGACCACACCGGACTTCGAGCCGTCTACTCTCTGTCAACGTACGCGTAAATTGTGAGCACAGAAGAAACGAAAAAGGACATACGATAGTCGGTGCAATTCGAGCACGACACTAATTCCTTGTATGCCCCTTGGAACGGAAACCACGCTTCCAAATCACACTTTTTCGACGCGGCGAGGTTCAAAGCGCCACTGACGATCGCGACGACGCGATAAGGCAGTCCGAGGCTCTGATAAAACGCTTCGCCATTGGCTAACATCGCATCGAACGCATTCCAGCTATCCTCTGGTGCGGTGATGACAAACTGTTCCACCTTTTCAAACTGATGGACGCGAAAGATGCCCCACATGTCACGGCCGGCCGAGCCGGCTTCTTTTCGGAAACAGGTCGAGAAGCCAGCGTAGTAAATCGGGAGTTGGGTTTTGGGGTCTTCGAACCATTCGTCGGCGTGGAAGGCCGAGATGGGCTGTTCCGAGGTCGCAATGAGGTACTTTTCGTCTTCGTCGGCGATGACCTGCGTGCATGAGTACGATGCGATCGCGTCGGATGAGAGGAGAATTGCGTGGAGACGTACCTTGTAAAGCTCCTCGTCGAATTGGCTGAGTTGGGCGGCCTTGCTCATGATATCTTTATTGACTATGAACGGGGGCTGAACTCTTTTGTAGCCACGTTTTCGGAGGAAGTCGAGGGCGTAGGTGATGAGAGCCTGGTTGAGATCGACGCCGTCGTCGGTGAGGAAGTAGCCTCTGTGACCGACTACTTTTGCGCCTGCGTACGTTGGACTGAGCGATGAGGACGAGATGTGTGTATGGGGACGGAAAAGCCTACCTCGTTCGAGATCCATGGCATCTAACCGGAGAAGGACTTCATGATGGGGCATGATGTCGGTCTTCTTTTCCACTTGGCCGTTTGGACCATCTGGATGCCACGTCCGTAGTGTCGCATTGTCGTCCTGTCGTGTGCACATTAAATGGATCCACGGTTGGGTGCGGCGAAACGCGCACCTCTGTCAAGCTGACTGGGACGTCCTTGGCGACCATGTTTCCGACGGTGCTCGCCTTTTGGCGCATGAGTAGTTCGTATTCACGGGTCTCTTTGCGTTTTGATTCCACTTCGGCATCGAGGAGTTTCTTTTGCGTCATGAGATCGTCTGCGGGTTCCTTGGCCTATGAAGTGAAGGATGGTCGTGAGATGATATGTATTCTGCTGCGCGCGTACCTTTTTCTTGGCCCCGATCTCTTTCTGGACCGCATTTACCTGTTTGTTGAGGCCGTTTAGTTCGTAGTCCTCTATAGGTGAGGATGAGCATACGATACGGTCGATGTCGATCTGAATGGGGACGTACTCTTGACCCATTCTGCATACATCTCAATAACCTGATCGACGAGCTCGACGGGCTCGCCGCGTTTGCGTTGCGACTCGCGGATCTCCTCTGCATTTCCACCCTTGCTGTCTATGAAACTTGTTACGTCGAGCGTCATGATGATCAAAGATCTGTGTCTGTGACTCGTCTTGGTTTTAGTATGGTCGTGTTACGTAATCGATCCTGGGTCAATGGTTTGTTCAAGATGATACAATGACTTGCTCGGATGACTCGGCGTGTGAGTAAACAAGAGTAAACACTCTGCCATGTGGTCCTCCAACATACCACCACGCCTTTTCCCTCTTGTCCGATATCTTGTAAATCATGTTCCAGTTTCTACGGCGCGTCTCTGGCTCGCTCCTTCCCCGTCCTGACCGTCCGTGGAGGGACGATGGTGTGTGCCACGATCCTACTTGTACACTGTGTAGCTTACCGATCTTGCCACCTGTTAGCCACGTCCCATGCCCCTACAATTGGCCGCAAACGCAGATACAGTGCCACAGAACGAGATATCGGCGATTCGGCCTCTTCCACAACGAAAAGGAAGAAAGATGACCTTGTCAAGCCAGATACTGAATGCGACTCTCCGTCAGAGGGAGAGAGCATCGAGGGAGATGCGATTCCCCCCGTCGAAGGGCATGATGTCAAAGAGGTCACGAAAGGAGTCAAGAAGGTCGATCTCGAAGATAAGGACAAAGTGGAGGATCCGTCATCAGTACAGCCTGAAGGCGTTCCTCTCCCTGATTCACCCTCTGGATTACCAGAGCCCGAGTCCGAGTCACCAGAGCTAGCTCAATCAGATGTGGTCGAGGAGGCCAACGACGAGGAGCACGCAGATGATAAAGACTCTGTTGCTTCTTCCTCACCCCAGGACAGTGGCACAACCGAGGCACAGCTTACCCCCACCGACACCGATAATACCTCGGCAGACGAGACCACCCCAGCAGCAACGGTCAAGTCGAATTTACATGACACTCCTGAAATACCGGAGTTCGAAGCATAAATTATATTATTCCACAGTCTCCGATACCTTTAAACACAGGCAATCACACGCTGAATTGGCGTGCATGAGAGACTGGTGTGTACGCTGAACACGATTACCACACGGATCTCTATACTTACTATAACTGACAACTATACCCGGAACTTGTTTACCGTGACACAACTAGTTAACCTCCGCCCGACCCTTACGTTCTTATTGGTCTATGTATTCAGCAGGTGGTCGCGCTTGGAATTGGATACGAGTACATAGGACTTTAGTACATAGTACAGCTCGAATCATAGTGTAACTATAAATTTGGTGATTGTCTAATGACATGGACTGCACCGCTAAAATTCATCCAACATCTGCTGGTTTATCTCTGTCACGATCATGTCATTTTTCATACTAACGCCCAGTCGAATATCAATTCGCTAGTCGTCAAAGCGGCCAGGAGGACTACATGAGGCCCTATGAAGCCTTGAATTGCCACAAGGCTGCGCAACTCGCACTGGCATCGTGTCGAACTGTGACCATTCTGGTGTGCCCCGTTTCTAATCCACATTCTCAAATCTATCTAGCAGAGAATCGGTCTCAATTCCTAGCAATCTGTCGCTCGTTGAGTCAGTTTTTGCCTACATGACCGCCTTTCACTTCTAGGTCCACTTTCCACCCAGACGGGGGACTGACGGTTAGCCGCCATAGGTCGGACATGTGTATACAGCGTGTCCCCTGAGCCATGCTCACGTTCATTCTTGGCCAGCCGCACATGCTTCGTATACGCAACTCCTGCCCCTGCACCGCGTTCGCCAGCCTCTATATGCAGACGTTCGGACTTTATTATTACACCCTCATTGTTCCGTTGACTTGCACGTACCCTCTTTCCGATCGACCTGAACTCCTCGCGGAACACGCGCTTCGTCCGTAAATCTGTTCTTGCGTACATATAACGAACGCTACTCTTCTGTACGCTGTTCCATTCCATCCTCGATTCCATTTCGTCCCAACCCTCTCTTCTGGAACTTGCTGCTCGCTCTCTCGGCGAGACAACATACTGACCGACGTCGACTGTCGGGGGGCACTCGTACCATCAATCATCCAGAGTTCTCACTAGGATCGATAACTGTTACACCGGCGGGGTTCCGGAGCCAGATTGCAAAGTGAGTCTGCCACCAAAGTCTATTCCCAATCCCCCGATTCAGCTGCGGTGTGCAGGGGTACAAGTCATTCCTTTATTGATTCGCCGTATACAGTCATCACCACATACCCATAGCTGTACAACATGCGTCGTTTATTAGGTTTAAAAGACTCTACAAACACCCACCCCTCTAACGCAAAGGGAAAGCAGCGTCAGCAAAATCCTACCTCTGCATTCATGGCCTTACCCGACTCATCCTCCTCCCGTACACCCATGGAGGTCCATGTCATCACTGAAGTTCACTCTGCACCCGACCGTCAGGGCTTTCGCCCCATCGCAAGTACGACCACCCTTGTGTCCTCTTCGCCTGCATCCTCTGGCTCCCGCCCGCTTCCACCCGAGATTCGTGTTCCGACTCAACCGTACCCGTATTGGCAGGGCTACAGCCATACCCCATCTTCATCCTCGCAGAGCAGTCTAGAGTCGCCAGCGACGCCTTCACACGTGTCTTGGTTAAGTCTGCCCAACGTTTCAGGAAATCCCAACTCAGTTAGTAATGGCAGCAAAACCAATATCAGCCTAGCCCCTGTCGGCCCCGTTGCCTCAGTCGGCCCGTCGTCATCTAGTCATTCCATCTCATCTCCTAGTCCTCACTTCCCCCCACCTCCACCAACGAACCCACCGCCCAATATCTCTACCCGTCCCAAACTTCTCCACCCCACGAAGAGTTCGCACTCTCTCCGTGTCCCCGTTCAAGAATTCTTCAACCAACAACTCTCACCCATCGTGGAGCAAGATTATTTTTCTCCTGAAAAACGACCTTCATCACTCCCCAGTTCGAGCCATGAGGGCGGAGGGTCACGCTCCAGCACTGCGCATACAACGAGGACAAGTGCTGCGATGATGACACCTGTGAGTCCAGCGAGCGATGGGGTCTGGACGGCCACCGTAACCCCCGTTACCCCCGTTCCTATTACACCTGTATTGGTTAGCGCCAGGGGAGTACCACCCACGTCTCAAACGCAGGCCCAGACCCCAGTGACGCCTTCCTATCCGGGCGGTGTTGTCCCCTTTGCGAGGAGGAAAGACGAAGAAGGAAACGATTCACCCCGTAAGCATCCGTCATATCTTCCGTCTCGTTATTATAGAACCGAAATGGCTAATTGGCTGAATGATGATAGGGCCCTCCCCGGTCTCGACGTTCATTCTAAGGCCACTCAATCGATCGATCAGTTTGTCGTCTACGCGGACACACCAATCCAGCGTGTCTTCTGTTACACCCCCTGTGATCCCCCCACTGGACCTCAAACCCGAATTCAGAGGGCAAGCATTCTTGACAACGCCGACGTCGCTGCACTCGCGTGGACTGCTCGAAGTTGGTGCACGTGATGACGACTCTATTTCGGACCGAAGAGAGAGTTTCGTTACTGCCCGGACAGGGATAGGAAGGGAGAGCAAGTACTCTCTCGGACAAGAAGAGATCTTCGTCGACGCAGAGGAAGGTTTCATACATGATCCTGATGGAACCGTTTATCCATTTGATTCCCGCCTCCTTGAAGACACTGTCGATACTCCATCCACGCCGCAGCCAAACCCAATACCTCAGAACACCCCCAAACCGGTCAAACCGCCCATCCCCGCACGTATAATCATGCACCCGCGCTCCACTTCAGGTGCTTCTTCTTCTCCGCCCTCTTACATGTACCCATCTTGCTCGCACAGCTCAGATAACCACCCCCAACCCAATCCACATCCATATGCACATCCTCATCGTCCCACTCCTCCACTTATTGTGCATCCCCACACACGTTTAGGTGTGAATGCACCGAGTCTCCAGGAGCTGGGCGCCTCCACCTCCGCATCCTCGTCTTTCATCGACCGACGTTTCGCTCCATCTTCATTGTACCTTGCACCTGCCTCGGAACGCGAAAGCGCACGGAAAGCAGGTTCCGGGTGGAAGTTGCACTTGGAGCATGTGGACACCATCCAAGTCCTCTTCTGGCTCGGCTTCATCTCACCGTGGTGCTGGCTCATCGGGGGTTGGCTCATCTCTCCCAAGCGCCCTTCGCGCGGGCAAGCTTCCAATTCAGGGCACGGTAGTGGAAAACACCAGGGTCTTGATAGCGGAGGGGCCAGCCTCCTCCCACTCTTGACGAGTCGGGGAAAGAGCATGCATAGTCTGGACACGACAGTAATGCACCATGGCTACCCGTTCGTGGCCCCGTCGGTGTTGAGTTTGACGCCGCTGCCACCGCCGTATCAGAGTCAACGGGCGATGGTAGTGTTGGCGCCAAAGCCTGTTGAGTTGGAGAGACGAGCGATGCCGAATCCGTATGTGAGACGATGTCGGATTGCGGCGGTAGCGAGTGGGGTGTTGATTGCGGTTGCGTTTCTCATCGCGCTCGTTGTGGTTGGGTTGAGGAATGGTTCTTGATGCCAGGTGTTTTTTTATTTTACACTCTTTACGGCCGGGGAAGATGCCTGATACTGTTTATTTTTCGTGTTCCTCTTTTCCTTCATGGTGCTGTATCGGAGACCAATTGCATACTATTCGCATCCCCCAAGTCTTGCCGTTGCTTCTTCTTACAATGTTCTAAGGGGGGGCCTTTTGAGCTCAAGTAAGGCCATGACACTACCCTTTTTCTTGTCAGGATGGCGGTCACGGTCGAGGCTCAGGAGACTTAAGGGAATCACTTCGGCGAGTCACGGCGAAAGGAAGTCGTGGAGTACCGGTACCGTTCCCGGGAAGAGAGCGTTATATCAAAATTACGTGTGAGCGACTATATTGATCATATCATATCAGTTCTGGTGAAGTAGCTCATCTGTTGACTATTCAAGTTCGTTCAGGTTGGATCTGGGCCTAATATACAGATGTGGATACGCATTTCCCAGATGACTTCATGTTCTCGCGCGTTGCAAGTACAGTTGGATCCACTGTCTTTTGATCAAAAATGTACAGAGAGAAGAAAAACCGAGCCCAAGCCTGACGAGTCCGGCCCAATCATGACACTGAACAATTTGGGGAACGAAATTCGCCCCGGAACGACGAAGAAGAATCGTTGTCCCGTACGATTGATGGCACTGGCAGAGTACTATTTAGTAGTAGTAGCCTGAGACTACTTACACCACAAATACTCAGGCTGGCACATCGGCCGATCGGGAGGTTTTGAAACTTGTCAGATCTATCGAGTGCTACTGGTACTGAAACAATAATGTGTATCCATCTAGTCCATGCAGTGATGTGTTGCCATCGTTTTCGCGCTCGCTAATCTGGCACATCCTTGACGGGGAAGAACACGGAACTTTTCCACCTGGCGCTATCACAGACGGCGTATTATTTAATTCTCAATATCTGACAGCTTGCACCATCGGTCAGAGCTATCTGGCATCGTTGCCGTGTGACCTACAGGTACTTACTAGCAATCATATCAGTGACATTTGGCCCGCACTCATGATGCGCAATTAGCGATGGCAATCGTCTGGCTTCAACAGCGTCCGAATAGACGCAACGTTACCATGACGACGAACATCATGAGGTTGGCTACAAAATGGTTGCAGCCAGATGGACATGTCCTTCAACAGCCTGTCTGTCGGAATCTAGGGGCAGTTGCCCCGTTCAACATCTGGCTGGGTGATAATATATTCCGGACGTGTTTGAAACGTTGCAGCCTCTACAAGGATAGAGTACTCGCTGGAACTCACCAACCGGGTTACTAGTAGCCCTTCAAGCTTCAGGTTGCGATGTTTCGGTCCGAGGAGCCTAACCGGGTGTAGTGCGCATGCTTTATGACGTTGCTCGCCCAAGGATTTCCCAAGTTCATGTCATCAAAACACTTCTGTCACGATGCGTACGGATCGTCAATCAATCAATCAATTGTGTCTTGCAATAAGCTTCGTGAACGTATCCCGTATGATGTAGAGCGGTGGCTCATGCTTTGTCATTGGGACCACTTCGTGGCATCCTAACTTGAGGAATAGTATTATCTCTATTTCGCACTAGAGATTCTGACACTGGAAATGAACATGAAAAGGTTGTGTTCAAGCGGACAACGGACGTATCATGCATATGGAGCTCTTGTAATTGAGCTTGAAGGGCAATGGATAATGTTTGAGGTGCCCCTGGCCCTCGGCCGTTTCCCAGGGAATATATCGGATTGTCCTCAACTTGAAGCTGACGCGACTCGGATGATCCGGTTGCGACATCTGAGTACAGATCTAAGTGGTTACATCCTCGATTTCACAGCGTTTGGTAGTCAGGCGGCGAAATCTTCCAACCGCCGCCCGTCGCTGCCGTTGTCACTGACTGAGCTCTATCAATTTATGGATTTCCCCAAATGGATGTGACTTCCCATTTTCACGATAATGACAATCGTGGCTTTCCGATGCGCGTATCATTCTCCTCCTGAGACGAGCTTGAGCAAATAAGTAGGAAGGACCCGGGCCTGTTGGCAGAGGATGCCCACAAGACTCCTCCCCTTTTCCCAGATCTCCCCATCCTCCCTCCGGCTCTTCCAGATTCCGTGCTCGCGCTTCCGTTTGCATATCCCGAAATATGAGTAGTAATGGTATTCCTCTGGACAAGGCAGAGCTCCTGTCAACGCTACTAGAAGGGATCTTGTATGGTAAGACCAGTTAACAATAAATCGGGCAGAACATCATACCAAAGGCTTGAACAAGGTTTCTCATTGTTGATGTTCGGAGAGACAATGCGCCAACTGTTGTCTCAGCGACGCGTTCGAAGAGTGAGCTATAAAATAGTTGCGGTAGCGTGCTTGCTATTGCTGTGTAGTACAGTGGTGCGTGTTTCTGTCATTTCTCGGATTTAATGTCGGGCGGATAATGACTTCTGGAGCACAGCACCTCGTGATCGACATTGTAAGGATCATGGAAGGCTTGATATTGTACAGAGACACCTACCAAGGAGGACCCATAAAGTTCTTTTCGAATGCGTCCCAATGGACGTTCGTGTCCAAGAACTCCGTGTATGTTATACAAGTACTAATAGGGGATGGAGTTATCGTAAGCTTTGTCATTGTCAGAATAAACATCATCGACTCATCCATTAAATGCACTGACAGATTTATCGCTGTTATGCGATATGGCAATCAAGACTTGTCATGGTCTTGCCTGTTTGTCTTTGGATTGCTGTCGCTGGTGCGTCGCATCGTATGTTTTGGGTGTGACCAAGGCCCATGACGGGAAAATCCGAAGTAACTGGAATTCAAAGCGCTTATGCCGCATCGCAACTCACGGCCGACGACAGTATCTTTTTTGAGGCCCTCGCGGGATGCATGAAGACGTTCTATGGAATTGCATTCGTGACCAATGTCTTGACGACCTGTGCGTGCTCGCGTCCGAGTCAGATAGACGTCAAAGTATGCTTCTAAACACATTTCTCGCGCTGTACTAGCTTTGTTGGCTTACCGGATCTGGTACATTGACCGACTGGCGCCAAAGTTACGTGGTCACTCCAAGTCCCAACTTGGGGAAATTCTACGCACCATTATCGATGCTGGCGTGATTTATTCCCTCGCCCTCCTTGCACTGATGGTCTGTAATTCAACTCAAACCAGCGGTCAATTCGTGGTCCTAGACATGGTCAGCTATCGTTACATGCTCACATGTGAGAATAAATTCACTGAAATGTCCCCTTTGGCTGGCAGATGGTGCCCATCATCTCCATCACGTTTTACATGGTAATCATCCGCGTCGGGGTGTTCTGTAATCGGACGAACCAGTCAAGGAATGCGGCCCCACAAGGCAATACATTCGCCGTTGAAAGGTTTTGTACGGACGCGGGAAATAGGATGCAAGTCCGTGCCGCGACATCATCCGAGGACGTCAAGGTAGACGATGATTAGTGCAATTTCGTCCGCTGGCAATGGCGACGTAACGTAGCGATATCAACCTCGACGAATTCGGAGAGGCAGTGTGACCTTGCTTGTTTGCCCCCATCCATATATCTTGTCCTTCCTCTTGCAGCCGCACCTTTCGCGACTTTAGTGGATACCTCTTTATTTTCCGTCAGCTTGTTTGAAAAAGTCTGCTCTAGTTGGCCGAGAGTAATAGGCTAGGCTAAGGGGTTTGCGTAATCCAGTGTGTTTGCGCTTTCACGTACAGGATGCACTGGGATGGATAAAATGCCACTGGCGGCGGTATTGCAGCATCGAGGTCACCCTCTTCTCGTCCACGATGAAGATCCCCATACGGGTTTACCAAGAGACAAACGAATTTCAGGTTTGTCTTTTCCTTTACTCCCAACAGTTGTTCAACTCTGCTCCAGGTCGACGCTGAGCCTTCAGACACCATCGGCGACCTCAAAGCAAAGATCCACGAAGCTCAAGGCTATCCCGTTGAGAAGCAAAGCATTCTCTTTTGCGGTACGCCTGTCTCTTCGCAATCATTCGATCCTCACCTCCTACAGCCAGAGTTCCTACCGACGAGAGGACTCTGGAATCGTGCCGCATCAGCGACAAGGGTTTCATAGTTCTCCTTATATCAAAGGTAAAGACAGTCATACTCCTCGTTTTCCTTCGCTTAATCGGTCCCTTGATTGTAGCCCAGACTACCCATGCCCGAGCCCGTACCCGTTGATATTTCAGCATTCCACCGTCCTTCTGCACAAGATGGATCTGTATCATCCGTGACTGCTCCTTTCGATGCGCCATCAGATACGACATTTGCACTTACCCCTGCGATGTTATCCGACCTTGACTCCCTTCTGGCCCTCACACCACCCCCCGTCCCATTACCCGCGCTAGCACCTACACCCACAGCTGCACTTTTACCTGTATCTACACCTACCCCTTCATCCGTGCCAATGCTTGTACCTGCGGTTTCTGCACCCGCACCCGCACCCGCACCTACATTCACACCTGCACCCCTGATTTCCACCGCAACCACATCTACTCGTACTTGGGGTACCCCAAGTGATAGCTCCGTTATCATGGGGGACGTCCTTCAGACTCACATCAACAGCATGGTTGAGATGGGTTTCCATCGTGATCAAGTCCTGCACGCCCTGAGGGCCAGCTCCAATAATCCAGACCGTGCTCTCGAATACTTGGTTAACGTGAGTCGTGTTGCATACATACAGAAAGCTTAGATCTGAACCCGTATCAACAGGGAGTCCCTGCACATCTTGAGGTTCAATCTGCTCCACCTGCATCAGTTCTTCCCTCCAGCCAACCCTCGGATTCTTCTCAGGTATTCTGATAATTGTTAGATCGCACAGGCACTGACACTTGTCGTCCCGGTTGCCACTGACTGCTCTCGTTGCTTCCAGATGGTCGAGTTACGAGCGCGTCTCACCCAAGGCCCTGAACTTGTACAAGCTATTACTCAGCATCTTGCTGCATCCGATCCCGAATTTTGTCGGTCATTTGCTCAGAATCCAGAGATGCTTTTGAATGCGATCGGTGAAGGAAGGGGTTCTGGCTTCAGTGCACAAACTATAAATACCGCAGAAGAGGAACGGGCGGCTATAGGACGTGTAAGCTCTATCTTCCATCGAATCTTCCTAGCTTACCCTCGACGATCCAGCTCGAAGCACTCGGCTTCTCAAGACAAGCCGTCATTGAAGCTTACCTTGCGTGTGACAAGAATGAACAACTTGCAGCAAACTATCTGATCGGGGGTGGTTCTTAGGTTTGTCGGGTCGTGGATTACGGGCGATATCCTCGTTCACGAGTGTATGACATTTTTCATGATGACCCAATGCCAGTGATTTTCCTATCCAACTGGTAATGACGCGTATGATGGCGTTCACTGACAGACATACTTACACTCTGAGAGTCGAACAAGAGTTACTATCACCATTTCTCTGGACGAGTAAGACTTGAACATCGATGATGGCTGGATTAGTTTATGTGCAGTTGTTTATGCGAATCACTAGTGCTAGTACTCGACCTGCACCATGTTCGTGACGCAGCCCATTCTTTCCATCCTCCCCGCTGCACTGTCCCAACCCTTCAAACGCGCCGCCCTCGGCCTCTTCCATGGCAAAACCATCCAATACGGTAACAACGTCCCCCATTCACTCAAAAAAACCCGCCGCAGCTGGCTCCCAAACGTCCACTCCAAGACCTTGTTCTCTGAGCTGTTGAACAGGCGCATACAGGTCAAGGTGACGGCGAGGGCGTTGAGGACGATACACAAGGTGCGTTTGATCCCCCTACTTGGCCATCGTAGGTAGGGGGTTGATCACACGGTTAGCATGGCGGATTGGATGAGTACCTGCTTAATACGTCCCCGACGCTCCTCGGGGACGAGGGGATGCGTCTCCGCCTGCTCGTCCGGGAGAAATTCGACGTTCGGAATGTACTCGAGGCGCGTCGCGTGCAACGGGCCGCTGAGCTCGCTGCCAAGGAAGCGGAGGCCAAGGAGGTGACGTTGAAGAAGAAGCAGAGGCAGAGGGAGGAAAAGGAAAGGAGAAGGGCGAGCAAGGCGGAAGGGGGTTTGGTGAGTGGGTTGTTTGGAGGGTGAAGCGTCGCGCTATGGATATACCAAAATCCCACCGACTTGACCCACTCTAACGAATGGATATAACAACTAACTAGAGCTAAGTATTCTAAACACTAGAAAACCAACTTGACTTATCAGAGCAAAGACAAAGGTGTCAACGAGTGGATCCATGATAAATAATTACCTGCAACTTGCAAGCTGCTTCCAAGTGCAATAATATATGCTCAGTGTGTCACCCTAACCAAAAAGAAAGACCGAATAACAGTAGGAGATGAAAAAGATGTGAATCATGTCATGGTATCATCCAGCAGCTGGTGGACTGAGCACCTTTTGCCACCACGTTCGTCGCTCGGTCACACCTCCCAGCAAATGGACGCCCGTGCAAGCACCCGTGCCATCCGCGACGGTATCGTCATGTTTCGAACTGGCCTTGCTCACAAGCGACCGGATCGACTGTTTACTGCGCAGAGAACCCTGAAACGAGGGGTGTGATCGAAGCGAGTGATAGTCACTCCCCAGCCCACCTGGTTCATCCGTTCTTTCGTCCTGCGAGTCAGCGTACAACGACGACTCGTCTCCCTCGCAAACAGCGAGGGCCACCACGCCAGGTCGACCACCCCGGTCTTCATGGGTAGTCGCAGCACGATCTGCCCCGTGCGAACTGTGTTCACCATCACCATCCCCGTCGACCTCGACGAGGTAGGTAAACGGAGTCACCATGCTCGGCTGCGTCACGGGCACCGGATTAAACAACGCCTCGATCAACTTCTCAGTTCCCCTCGGATCATTGATCGTCGGCAGCTTGGAAATCTCAAATAGCCGACGCTGTTTCTTATGTGACGGTCTGCCACGTCCGTCTCCATGTCCGTGACCATGGCTCGGATCCCCGTTGGACATACCAAATCCCGAGACGATAGAGGAGGTGTCAGAACCCGAGGCTGCGACCGCATCGGACGAGGAATCGGAAGAGGCGTGCGCGGAGAGATCCAAGGCACGCGGACGAGTACGATAGATGTCCGACGACTCGAGGATACCAGCAACCCCGGACAGGATCTCGCCTTTCGGAAGGGGAGGTGCCACGTATGCAAATTCTCCCGCTGTATGTTCCACGTGGACGGAGAGCTATGTCATGACCTGTGTCAGCGGGTATGAAAGAGAGAGTATGGGAACAGACCTTGAGCGTCGCGTTCGTCTTGCTTTTCCGAAGGAGATAACGACGTGTGATGACACCAGCATCGACGTACTGTGCGAGGTTGAGGTAGACGACTCCAAGACGTGGGTTGCGGGGCGCATCCGGATCACCGGCAATCACACGCTAAGTGGATGATGAGTTGATGGGCGCGGTCTGAAAGCAAAGAAAGATCTACCTGCATGACGACGAACTTGGCTAAACAGTCACCCAGCTCGTCATGGTCTCTGCCCACGCTCATTTGGACCATGAATTTCAACGTCCTTTCCCAAACAACATTATGCTCCCTGAGTTCGACGTACGGCGTGATTCCCTTTGCAGGAGAGTGGTTGAATTTCGCTGGAGTCTGTGGGTAGTGTGTCGAGTCGCCATTATGAGAAAAAGAGGGCGTCCCTGTGTCGTGCGCGGACATTGAACTCTGAGCTGGTCCTTGTCGTGACCAGTCTGCTGAGAGATAGCCCGGAGGGTTGGGGAAACGTCCATTGAGGTGCGATGGCGCGGGAGACATTGATGAAGCGCTTGCGATGGATGATGTGCCACTTACACTACGTGTCATGGATGAGGGTGAGGGGTGGTTGACAGAAACTACGACGGAAGGAATTGAGAAGGGCTGGATGGGCGTAGTAGGGCCATAGGCACTCCTGCTGGTCGAATTGAGATGGTCATTCGAATGCGAGTGCGCAGAGCTGCTATTAGCAATGCTATGTGTGTCAGAAACCGAGGCCGCGTCGAAAAGGGATGCGTTGTCCGTATCGCTGCTCTTCGCTATTGATGTTGGAAGTTGCGGAATTGTATCGGGTCGAGATCGCTCGTGGTGTTTGCCTTGTGCTTTTCTGGCCTTGACCTTGTCAAAAAGACTATTTCCAGGATGGGAAGTGACACCCTTGATCTTCCACCTGAGGCCAAACTCGCCGTGAACGAGGGGAACATTGTGGAGTTGGTGGAGGGTGAGTGTGACGGTGAAGATGGCATGTCTGGGGAGGAGATGGGCGAAATGGGCGCGGATGCCGCCAGTGTGTTGGTTGTGTTGTGTTGGAGTGGGGCTGGCGGGGCGGAGCGTTTGACCAGAGATGGGCGTGAACTTGGTATTAGATGGACTTGTTGTTGCAAACTCTTGGTGAGGTGCGAGATTCAGACGAGCGGGGGGAGGTTTGATCGGTCTCAGGGTGGACGAGCGATGTCGTGGAGAGTCCGCCATGATGTTGGCATGAGAAAAGCGTCGGGTTGAATCTGAACCTGATACTCAATATTGACCCTGTCGAACGGACCATTGTCAATTTGTCAACCACTGGCAAAAGGTAGATATCCTTCCTACAGCCTTTCCCTCATCGAAGGCCCACATTCAAAGTTGGCGAGTGCAACGACATCCCTCGCACATGTCCCCATCCCCAACTGCCCGTGGTCATCGCACGAAAGAGACAACAAGCGGGTCAAGCGGAATTTTTCGGAGGTGTAGGACAAGGTACCATCGCCTCCCTTTTCAATCTCTCCACATTGATGTACGGGTCGTTTAGTAATCTCTCCAGGAGCACGCCAATCCGTCCACGCCATCTACCAAAGCTCTATACCTCATTGCGGTGTGGCGAATTCGCCCAACCTGAGAATGGGGAGAAGCAGTTTGGTTCCCGATAGTACGGTGATACCACGAGTCGCGATCCGCTTCACTCGACTCGACCCTGTCGGGGATAACACAGACCCTCGAATCGGAGAGACCATCCAATGCCTGCGCGACATGGGTATTGCGGTTGAGCCGTTGAGGTTGAGCTTGGCGGACGGTCCGAGTCTGACCCATCCGCCGCCGATTCAAAAGACGACCCCAAATGTCAGGCTACTAGAGCCAACTCCGAACGTCAATTTGGACCTTTCCTCACTCATCGCGATCATATCTGATATCTCGCATTCACCTCTTCCTCGAATGGAAGAGGAAGCTCATGTTTGGTTTGTGCCTCTGCAGAGCTACCTCGACTGGAAAAAGGACCGGGTAAAGTCGCTCGGGTGCCAAAGCCAAACAACCAATCCCTTCCCGTATGATGTGGAGAATGGTGAGGACGAGGATGCATGGGAGAATTCGGGTCAGCTTTCGCGCGCACCCGCAGCACAGACTATACAAGAGATGGAAAAGGGCATTCTCGAGGAGATACATGAGCACTTATCGGCGGTCGTCAGACACGTTCTGGACGACGAGCAAGGCACGTCGTCGGTATCTTCAAATCGTCTCCAAGTGGGGAGAGGGAGAGGCAGCGGATACATGCGTTATTGGGTTCAACGCTCTGCACGCGCATACCGACCGCCCCCCCCACCTGTGTGTACAAGCCCAGGTGGTGTTCCGAGCCCAGATGGGGTGATAGAAACTACGCTGTGGATCCGTAATGTGGAGGGGAGAACGTCAGTGGACACATACTAGAAACACTCCAGATGCCCAGCGGTTCTTACCTGAGGTCCCTGTCCACATCTATCCTTCAATTCGGAGAACGAGGACGGGCAATCGAGAAGAAGTATTCATGCGTTTCCTGTATCACAAGTCTCGGATCGTCTGACCCTTCACCGATTTCCGACTCGGAGGAAGTACCTGAAGTGATCGCGCCAGTTACACAAACAGCACTCCCGAAGTTGACCGTGCACACTGTCAGACTGGTGCTTTGAGGGGGATACACGACACTGACGTCCAGGCCTTTCAGAAAATGGTCTAGTCTGCAGTCTGTCTACAGGTTGATGATCATGAATCATGATGACATCTTTTTCTAGCTTCCGCGAGGTTAAATATTAATCTTGGACATGATCTTCAGCCAATCAGAGGTATTCCGGGCCTTTCCATGGTCGTAAACGTCCGTAAGGTGTCAAACTTCTGATTTCACTGGCAGACGTGTTGCAGACGTGCCACTGGTACTACTAGCAGTGTATGTTTTATATTGATCGGTCTAAAACAGTTGACTAAAACAAGAAACCCACTGACGATGGTGTTCGTCCACCTGAAACTCACACGAATGATGTGCAACACACAAACGTAGCGGGCTTTACCACATACATACTCCGGTTAAGACTAGTGACACGACAGGGCCATCAAGACGGGCCAAAGGCCCGCCAGCATCATGATTTATGGCATCAGCTTGGTCACCACGCCGTTGGTCCTGGCAGGACCATCAATCAGTACTCGGTAACCAGTGATTCAAGGGTATATCGTATCCGAGATCTCGAATGTGCACATGGGACGAAAAGCGATGGTGTTACCATCAATGACAATAAGGTAACTATCATGCATATTTTGTTGTTACTACTATACTAGTGAGTATCATCCTTTGACGGAGTCTCGGCCCCATGTGGACAGCTTTCTTTCCCGAGCATTTAAAGGCCAGTCCATTCTCTAGCTCCCATTTCAGCACTGGATTTTACTTCGTTCTACTCACAGGTACTGGCTAGTAAGTTGATACACCTATTCCGTATCGACCTGCTCACATTATACTTTTCGTCAGCCTTTTATTTCTATTCTATCATCAGCTTGCCGTTGACGGCCTGACGAACGTTTTCATTATCAACCTCCTTTGTCAACTATAACCACTTCGCAAGATGCGCCTCTATGTGGCACTCTCCATAACACTCATCATGGCTGCTGTTGCCCCAGTCATGTCCATGCCCGTACTTATAAGTACACGGCAAGTCGATAATTAAACAAGTGATTATAGTTCGCTGATATTCTGACAGTAACGTGGCAGCTGATCCCGCTTATTCGTCAATGCTCGCAGTCAGCCAGGTAAGCAACGTTATCCTCTGTGTAGATCTTGGATTCAAAAGGAGCTAAACGATGTGAAGGGGTCGAAAGCAAAGAGGGCGATTCCACCCGTTAGGCCTGGATTTTCGCGCGGGTCTTCGAGAAATGGTCCACCTGATCCTCAGCCCAATGCTCAGCACGTTGGGCGTAGGCCACCCGAAGATGTGACTCGGCCAAGGCCTCCTGATGTGCCCAATTCATCAGATGGTCGGCCTGCCACGACTCGGTCATATAATCATTTCGTCCCAAATAGGAGTCGGGTGTATCATCCGTCTCCCCTAGGCCCGAATCGTCCTGAGTCTCTGCCCAATCCGGTTCTGCACGATGGTGTTGCGGAAAGTGGGAATCGGCCGCCATCTCAGGAATCGGTTGGTGCTAGCCGATGGTCCTATGCAGTCCTGCGTGGTCCTGACCATTACCCGATTTACTGAACAGGCTGAACCTCCGAGGTCCCCCTCACCAAGGCCTCAAAGTGGGCCTAGTCCGTCAAACTTGAATGGTGTAAATGGTCAGCTGAATGGGGGGTAAGATTAGTTCATGCATGAGTAAGTGAAGTGGTGTAGCGTCTTTCGAGTGTTTCCTCCGCCCACCTCATTTCCTTGCAGCAACAAGCCTGTTGCTGCATCCTCCTTCATTTAGCTTTATTGTTCTTTCATAGCCACCCACTGCTGAGGCTGCTCTCTCTCTCTCAGACTGACCCCCTCATTATGTACATTTGTCCATTGCACATTATGTAGTCTGGTAAATATGATAAAATTTTTGGATGCAGCATGGATTCTTAGGGTTGCATGATAGCAAGCCAATCAAAAAAATGTGAATTTGCAGATTGAAAAGTTAAATTTAGTTATTGCAAAAATAAAAAGTGAAATTCAACTCACCATGAGTGAGTCAATCTTTCTCTAATGATGAGTCACACCTAATGGCACTAGGATATCAAAGAGTTAAGGGGGAATGGGCATGGGATTGGGGGTAGTTGATGCCAAGGAGGAGTAGTTGACACTTCATTTGACTGTTTCATTTACCACCTATTTCTCAACTGTTTCAGGCTGTTATGACTGTTTTGGCTTCACAAATCCTGATCAATGGGAGACTTTGTTTCAAGATATAATGGTATCCTGAATGCAAAGGGACTGAAACAACCCCGATGCTTATACTCCCAAGGGAGACATATTCAGGACTATTCCACAAGAGGGGAAAAGTGAAGTGAAGGGAAAGGGGTTTGAGTGGAACTCAAGGCCTGATTCACAGGGGAAAGACCAAGAGAACTTTTCTAGGGTTCTCTGGCTGCTAATTCACGTTCTTATATACTGTTACAGTGTTTGTACATATTATGGTCCTGGTCTGTGTGTGAGAGGCTGTGTTGTGACTCATGTTGAGTCATGATGACTCTGCATATGAAGGGTTTAACCATATAAAGGTCAACCCTCTGCCCAATATCAAATAATTGCTGCACACACAGCCATGAATATGAAATGAAGCTGTGTGCCAAGGGGAATGAGTCATGATGACACCACCATTGCAAATAGGAAGCATAGCACAGCACAGAAATTAAAAGAAGGCTGTGCATACTAAAAGGGTATAGCCCTAGAATCTGGGTTCAGAGTTTGAATGTTGAAATGGAATGACAAGTCTGTTGTATGTCTTGAGATGAAATGACCATGTGTGATTGGCTGGAGATTAGATTAGATCATGTGACCCAATAAGATAAGATATCTTGTAGAGTGCTCTGGGAGTTGAGCTGTGGATGTTGCTAACCAAGGTGACAAGCATGTATATTGTGAGTCAAGCTGTTTCAGGGACAAAGGAATAGAGCTCAAGTGAACACTTATTTGAGGCTAATGATCTGAGATTGGACCAAGAGTCTTGCTCTGAGGATTAAAGCAGTGATAGAACAAATTAAGAGTGAGCTTGTTAAAGATAAGATGATCCTAAAGATCAATCTTATATAGGGGTACATGATATTTACATCTATGTACTGATTCATCTACAAGAACAAATGTTCTATTGTATGTATTCTATACCATTCTAATCAATGAAAGAATGAAGAAAGAGAATGGTATGATTCTCTAGATCATCTGATCTCATCAGATGATCATCATGGATGGTGTAATAAACAGAAAGAGTTACTTTAGATAATAAAGTAACACAGTGTTCTGATTGTGTTATGGTATAATAAGTGAGAATGTAGAGGTGATGGAATACAGATAAACTCAAAAGAAGCAGGACAATGCTCAGAGGTGTGTGATGATGAAGAGAGTTCTTGATGACAGAGATAAGTACTGTAGTTGTGTTTGCTGACTGACTGAAGGGATTCAATGACAAGGAAAGTAGAATGTATGGATTGGAATCCCTAAGATGAAGTTGACAGAACTAGAGTACTGGCTATTGAGTCAAAGGGTTTAAATAGTGAAAACTACTTGCTGACTAAGAGTCCATGATGTGAACACTGTTGAGATTATTAATTTTACTAGTAATCAAAACAACTACACAAAAGGGTAGACTTATCCTTATGTGTCAGTCAGACATCAGTCAGAACATCAGTCAGGTTATTAGGTTAACAAACCTAATAGCATTAGGATAGTCAGTCAGATTCTAACATACTCAACTGACTAATAATAACCTATTGACTGATGACACTTACACCATCCATGATCATCATGTGATGAGATCACCTAATCTTTGATTAGATAAATAATGGTGAAGATCATACCATTAGAGAGCATAATGTGATTGGAGATCACATTGATTGTACCATTCTATTTCTTCATTCTTTCATTGGTTAGAATGGTATAAAATATGATAGAACATTTGTTCTTGTAGTTGAATTGATAATTAGATACAAATATTGTATCAATATAAAAGATGATCTAAAAGATGATCTTATCTTAATGAGTTATCTTTCAATTTGTTCTATCACTGCTCTAATCTCTTAGAGCAAGATCTCTTGGTCAAACCACCAATCATAACCTCAAGTAAGTGTTCCTACTTGGGGATCATTCCTTTGTTCCTTCACATTTGAGATCCTTTCAATCTTGAAAGGTTATGAGCCCTGTTTAATGTTGGAGTTTGTCTATCTTGATATCACCTAATGCCTCCTAATGTTGAGTGCAATGATCTGTGGTTTCTGAACCATCTCATGGATGTCATTCATGTCATCTGTTATGCTTCATCCTTGGTGGGACTTGTTATAATTCAGTTCCTCGTACACTCTCTATTTATTTTCTTCACCTTCACTCATATGCTACATATCACTGAGCACCATTTTATCTTAGCATTTCTTTCTTTTCAAAGTCATGTGACCAGTGCACATGACTGCAGGAACTGGCACATGACCTGAGGCTAGGCTTATGATATCACTGGTGATGTCATACCTTGTAGTCCTTATCTTTCTCTCACAGTTATTACTGTCTTCTTCTTTTCTTCCTTAATGTTCCATGACATTCTTTGTTCTATGCCTACCCTAAACTATGTAGAACTCAGAACCCTGCCCTAAGGTACTTGCTCATCACTATATAAACCCTTCCTGTAATTCCCTTGTACCTTAGTCCTATTCATTTGCATTCCCTCCTCACAAAGGGGCTCTTTTCTCTTGAGTACTGCTTCTCTCTCTCTTGCCAGCCTTGCCCTCTGTCAAGGGGCACATTTATGCTTCGTCTTGCAACCATCTACTTACCCATCACCCACCTTGTTGTTATCATTGATCTTCTCACTGATTTCAAGCATTGCCACTTACTCATTGCCATTTATCTGGTAGAGCCAACCATAGAGCAATATGGTTTCACTTGAATAGGACTTCAAAAAGGCCAAACTGCTACATTTCCCCTTCCCTTTTTATGAGTCGTACTAAGTGGCTCAAATGAATTGAAGTTCAGAGAGAGGCTGCTGCCCTCATATTTTACCGTCTCAACATACACTCCCACACACAGTCTATTGACTTAAATGATGCCACCTCTGAGCCTGATGGCATGAACGGTCTCTACTTGAGACAAAAGAAAATCTGTACCTGTTGTGTGTATGTACAAGACCCTCATTACATATGATCAGACTATCACTGCCTTTGGGATCTTGGTGTGCCAAACCACTCCATCCTTTGTCCAAGAACTGCCCTCCAACCCAATGAATGATACCTGTTAATCCCCTGTTACAGTACATGGCTCGTACTTGCTATCTCTATCAGTTCTCCAGACTAACAATTTATCTTAATGTTTACCTTAGTGGATTATGGGCACATGCTAGACTCTGCCCTTAACCTTACCCTACTCACAATTAGATCTTCCAATGGTTATCTCTATTGATCAGAGATAGATCCCATCTAGATCTCTGCCACAATCTGATCTACAATTAGGTTCGGATGCAGCCTTCTTTTCCATTTCATCATACACACTGCATCCTCACTCTGTTAATCTCTGCTCTCACCTTGCCGTAGCCATGCTTCCTACCACACCACATGTTATCCGCATGGACTACTCCCTTTGGTAAAACACTTTACCCTAGTCACTGTCACTGTTAACAGTCGGATTCACTCAACTGGAGTCCACAGTGAGAAACTAAGGAAAGCGCTCACTGTGGGACTCCGACTATATAAATGTAAGGTAACAACTATCAACAGTGCGCCACAATGTGGCTGACAATCCAAAAATGCGCAGAGTGTGCAACACAACTTTAACACTCCCCCCTGATTGTGCATCTCTGCTAATTCTGACCAAGACCCAGCATTTTACAGAAATGCATTACCTTCACTCAAGCTAATGCCTTTGTGAGCAGATCAGCAGGCATATCGACAGTTGGGAGGAATTTGGGTGAAATGAGTCCCTTATCCACTACATCCCTCAACCAATACCATCGAAGGTCCAGGTGCTTCATTTGGCCGTGATGCTCAGGATGTTTCGCCACCTGGATCACTGACTGGTTGTCCATGTGCAGCATAGATGCACCATTCACCTCAAATCTGAGCTCCTGCATCAGTTTGCACATCCAGATGATTTCCTTGCCAGCTTTGCATGCAGCCACATACTCTGCCTCAGTAGTAGACAGAGTGACAATGGGTTGGCGCTTGGACATCCAGGATACAACCCCAGTGCTGATCTTGACAACATATGCGCCAGTGGATCGACCAGAATCCTTGCAACCACCATGGTTTGCATCAGAGAAGGTGGTGAAGAGTTTAGAAGTGGACAGATCAGAGGAATAGGTGATGCTGAAGCTGATGGTACCTTGGATGTAGTGGAACAGGTGTTTAATGGCATTCCAGTGGGCAATGCCTGGGTCAGATGTGAAGGACGCGAACTGACCTACAGCATATGCGATATCAGGGCATGTGGTGCAGGACAGATACTGCAATGATCCAATGGCGCCTCCATAGTCAACAGAGCGCATTGAGTCATGCTCCTGAGTGGTTTTGGGGCTCTGATCACATGACAGGCAGAGGCCAGGATCCATGGGTGTACTGATTGGTTTGCAATTGCCCATATTGAAGCGAGCGAGCATTTCAATGCAGTACTGGTACTGTGAGATAGTCAGAGAGTGTTTGGCATAGTTGTGATCGATTTTAATGCCCAGGATCTCTGTGGTTGGCCCTAGATTGTGCAGTTTGAAGTGTTTGGATAGATCCATGATCGTCTGCTTGATGGCGTCAAGGGACTTGTATGCAAATGTCATGTTGTTGACAAAGACAGGCAGGATGAGCTGGACATCACCTTGGGTGTAGATATACACAGCAGTGTCCAAGTAGATCTGTGTGAATCCCATAGACTCAAGAGTGGTGTGCATCTTGCGATTCCAGTGATTTCCACCCTGCTTTGTGCCATACAGTGCTTTCTTCAGCAAGCAGACTGTTTCACTGTGATCTCCCTCTACAAATCCTTCTGGCTGCTCCATGTACACATCACAGTCCATGTTGCTATTGAGGTATGCATGGGAGATGTCCATTGACCACAGATGGAGATTCTGGAGCACAGCTAGGGCAAGGATAACATGAAGAGTGGGAAGGCACACTGTAGGGGCAAATACCTCGAGGTACTTGAATCCAGGATGTTGGGAGAAGCCTTAAGCGACCAGATGACCCTTGTAGCGTTCAAATGAGCCGTCTACATGGTACTTCTTTGTAAAGATCCACTTGGAACCAATCACCGGCGCATTCTTTGGGCGAGGGACCAGAGTTCATGTATCATTCGACTTGTGGGCTGCTAGTTCATCCAAAGCAGACTGTCTCCACTCTGAGGCGTTGTCCTGTTCCATAGCTTCCTTGAATGACCTGGGATGTGTAGCAGTTGTGGTGAGACACTGGGCAATATCAGCTTCCTCATCATCAGAGTCCTCTGGATCATCCACAAGCTGAGCAGGACTCAGCTTCCACCATTCACGTGGTCGTTGGTGTGTCCTATGAGGTAGACGCACTCCAATGCCAATGGGACTAGGTGGAAGCACAGGTGCAGGTGCAGGTGGGGGTGTCTCTGGAACAACAGGAAGAGGTGCTGGGGCAGTGATAGATGTGACAGGGTCTGCATCCTGCTCGACATCAGGATCAGGATCAGGGCCCCTCTCAGGATGTAGAACCTCAGGAACTGGCAGATCATCATCCATTGTGTCAGGTGCAATGTAGGAAGGTACAGGCAGCATGGCAGGCTGCAGTGGAATGGGACGAGTCACGCCAGGTGGTAAACTGGTGGTGCGCTCATCAAAATCAGCATGTTTAGCAATTATGGTGCACTTGGTGGTTGGGTTGTAGAATTTCCAACCTTTGTATCCATCCGGGTACCCGATGAAGACACATTTCTCATAGTGAGGCTTCAATGCATCGCATTTGTCCTTCTGGATGTGCACATAAGTGGTGGATCCCTAGACACAGAAGTGGGACACATCTGGTTTGCACCCATGCCACAGTTCAAAGGGTGTGGCATCATCCACAGCAGCTGTAGGGTATCAATTCCAGACATGGACCAGTGAGGCAAGGGCTTCACCCCAGAATGCCATGGCAAGGCCAGACTCTGCCAACATGGCAGTGATGCACTCAGATAGCACTTGATTGGCACATTCAACAACACCATTCTGCTGAGGACATGCTCGGACTGTGTGCTGGCATTCAATTCCACACTGGTTGGTGAACTCGAGCATTGCTGTGCTCATATACTCTCCACCCTTGTCATCTTGCAGGGTTTTGATCTGTTGTTCAGTCTGGTTCTCTGCAAATGCCTTGAACTGCTTAAATGTGTCGAAAACATCCGATTTGGCGTGAATGGGGAGAACAAAGCGATACTGGGTGTAGTCATCAATGAATGTGACCCAGTAGTGATACCCTGAGAATGTCCAGTAGGGGACCTGGTGCACATCGGAGTGGACCAGCTCAGGAGGGTGAGAGGCGCGGTTTTGAGACATAGTGAATGGGTTGGCATGCATCTTGCCAGTGATGCATGGTTCACATATGGGATCAGCACTGGCCTTGCTGTCAATGCGCATACCAGTGACCAGATTGCGCTCAATGAGTGACTTGAGGTCAGGTGTGTTGTGATGTGCAAACCTGTGATGCCAAAGCGCCAAATTGAGTGGCAAAGTGGTGGCAGCCTGTGCATAGTGAGTCACAGGCTGAGTTATGCTGTCCAAGAATGCTGCATTCGTGCTGTTGATGGTGGCAATGAACAGAGGTGGTCCTTTCGAGCGAGAGAAGGACATATGAGTGGCATTGATATGCACATTGAACCCGGAGTGACGAGTGAGATACAGCACAGATAGAAGATTGTTCCACAGTGCAGGAACATGCAACATGTTGCAGAACTTGACTGCTCGACCACTTTTTCCATCAATGACCAGTTGGAATACCACAGACCCTACTCCAGCCGAGTAGACAACAGTGTTGTTAGCAAGTTTGATAGGAATGCATTTGGGGGCATAGTTGTGCAGCCAGTGGCGATGTGGTGTCATATGAGAAGTGGCCTCCAAGTCTGCATTCCAGTCATGGTCAGCATCAAGTTGGAGTGGTGAAAATGGGTCAGAGGGGTCACTGGAATGAAGACTTGCATTTCCTGCATGTTCAACAACATTCTGGGGCTCAGATGATGATGTATTTGCTGCCTGAGCTGGGGTCTGCTTCTTGTCCTTGTTCTTATTCACCTTGTAGTATGTTTTTGCACGTTGCAGTGAATAGCACTTGCATTGGCAGTGTCCCAGTTTGTCACAGAACGAACAGGGTGTGTTGGAATTACACCAGCAGCCAGAGGACGATGTAGACAGCGCTGAATCAGCACGAGCGGTGGTGGAGGCATCAGAACGAGGGGATTGATTGATTTCCTCAGTCTGGAACGCAGCTTTCACCTTGTCCTTGTCCAGGTCAGTGAGGAGGGCAAGGGAAGAGGTGAAGTGTGAGTATTCGGGGCCAAGGGCGCAAATCATGGCCATGCAAGTGAGTTCGTCATCCAGAGTGGTGATATCAAACAAGGTGGTGTGCAAATCCTTGATGCGCAGCATGGATTCCTCAACTCTGGCAGCAAGACCAGACAGAGTCTCTTCAGCACATTTCCGGATGCTGAAAAACGTGTCATAGGCGACGAAATGACTGCTCACCTTCTGCTGAACGAAGACCTTCTTTAGCGCAGCCCAGACCTTGGTGGGGTCGTCCTGGTCAGCCCAGATGTGGACCCTTTGATCTGGTGCAATGTTGAGCATCAACTCGCCAGCTGCCTTGTCCTGCTTGATATCCCAAGCAGTCTGGTCGGCTCCAGCAGTGGTGGAATGAGTTTCTTTGCAATCTACAAGGTGCTAGAGGCCTTTGGAACAAAAGAGAGCCTTCATTTCTTTGCTCCAGGTGATGTAGTTGGTTCCAGACAGTGTCTGGATGCGATGGGAGTGAGATTGGTGTTCTGAGGACATGATGTGAAGAGGAAAGGTGGGAAACAAAGAGGTGAGGTGGGAAGCAAAGAGGTGAGATGGGAAGCAAGCACTGAGGTGAGAAGTTTTCAGATGTGGTCAACCAGCTGAGCAGTATTAAAGCGACTAGAGCGCAGGGCTCATAACCTGTTAACAGTCGGATTCACTTGACTGGAGTCCACAGTGAGAAACTAAATTGCACAGAGTGTGAAGTACTACATACTTGGAGTCCACAGTGAGAAACTAAGGAAAGTGCTCACTGTGGGACTCTGACTATATAAATGTAAGGTAACAACTATCAACAATGCACCACAATGTGGCTGACAATCCAAAAATGCACAGAGTGTGCAACACAACTCCAACAGTCACTACTGTAGTCTGCTATATAAGCCTGGGGACTACAGTGGAGGATCCTTATCCTTTCATTGTGGTCTCTAGGGAATTATCCTTCATTCTCATAGGCCTAAGCCAGCCTATGTATAATGGCTCCTGACTTTTTTATTTCATCGGATCACCCCATTGCCGAGTCCTCAGGCATTGATGCCGCCCTCCTCTCTATCTCATTGCAATCTCAGTATAGGCATTGGGCTGCTTCTAGCTGAGTAGTTGCCCATGTTCTCATCATCACCTTGTTCCTTGTTGATGCCTATAACATCCCCAGAGTCCCTTTGGAAGATAAGGGACAGTAAGAATGTCATAGGTCAACCTTATCAATGCCATTTATGGCCTCATCTCGCTTATCCAATGACAACAACTTACCCCCACTCCTCCTACCTCATCCACCTTGAACACCTATAAGGCTTTTGCCGAACCCAGGACCTGGGATAGCAATCATAAAACCTACTATAACTGGTGGGTATATCTGGTCACATGGGTTGAATGTCAAACTGGCCTAAATAACAAATAAAAAACAACCCCTGCCTTCTTACATCTCACAGGATGAGTGTTGGACTTTGCCCACATCCAGCTCACATGATACAATGAGCTGGAAGAAGCAGAGAACAATCTGAACAAAAAACACCTCATCTGGCCTGTATAGGCTATGGTAAAGAAAGCCATCAAGGACCATTTCCATATTGACATCCTCAAGGAAGAGGCATATAAAGTGCTGGCTGCTTTTAAACAAGAGTGACTTTCTATTGAAGTCTTTACCCAACAGTTTGACATTCATCGACTTGATGCAGGGGTAGATGATGTCTATGCTCTACACATCTACAAGGAAAACATAGATTATAATATCTATTTTCTTTTGAGATATACTGTAAAGATATCCCAAATATGAAGGGACAAAGGAATAAGGCTCAAGTAGGAACACTTACTTGAGGCTAATGATCTGAGGTTGGATCAAGAGTCTTGCTCTGAGGATCAGAGCAGTGATAGAATGAATCAAGAGTGAACTTGTTAGAGATAAGATGATCCCAAAGATCGATCTTATATAGAGGTACATAATATTTACATCTATATACTGATTCATATATAAGAACAAATGTTCTATCGTATTCTGTACTATTCTAACCAATAAAAGAATGAAGAAAGAGAATGGTACAACTCTCTAGATCATCTGATCTAGGATGGTGTGATATTGTACCATATGTTATCTAATCATGGATGGTGTACTAAAGTATTTACTAATGTAAATAGCACAGTCTTTCTGATTGGAAGGAGTTCCAGAAACTCTGGAAACTTCAGAAGTACAGGAAGTACTTATAGCAATTCTGGAACCTTTCAGAACCTCCAGAACTGACATCAGAAAGTCTGGAAGACTTTGGTATATTGAAATGACTTATTCCAACATTTTCAACTTTCTCTCCACAACCCTACCATCACCAAATCACTTCCAAACTGGAAAATGCACACCATTGTGGTCAGCAAAATGTTCAACTGCATGAGGTTAGAATGCTCGAAAACCATTGTCCCCACCTCCATGAAACCAGAGCCACTGTGATTCACTGCCATAGGAATGCAGCCCAGTCAAGGAGCACCAATGTAGGATGTTTGTGTAGTCCAAGGTCAAGGACATTTCCATGATGACCATATCTGCTACAACTGCAATGAGAAAGGGCACATCTCTCATAACTGCAAAAAACCAAGATGTGCATGTGGTTGAGGACAAGCCACCTTTGACCCTCTTACCAGACAAATGACATATACCCCACCTCATTTTCAGAATTGCAAGATACTGCTTGCCCCTACCATGGCCATTTCCTCAGTCATGGCCACTCTATCACCATCCACAATGTCAGGTCTGCCTGCCTGGCAAAATGAAGAAGCACAGACATACTACTTTGACATGTTTGAAGCTAAGGTGTGACAGCTGGCCACAGAAGAACTGAAGGGAAAAGGTAAGGCTAAGTGAACCTGGGAGGTATTCATTCAGCAATGAACCCTACATTTGTTTCTTCTTTACCATTCTCTTCTTCTTCTTCATCTCCTTATGTTAACCATTTCTCTGCTTTGTCTATTGAAGGGGAGATAGATAGTGACAAGATTGAGGATTCATCATTGAACACTTTCATACCATCATCACATTCCTATGATATATCCCAAAGAGCTGAAAGGGATGATAATGATAAACCTTATCAGTATGATAGTTCCAAAAGGGCATCCCAGTTGGGCATGGCACTGGAGATAAAATATAGTGTGCTTAATTCCCTATTAATGGACAAACAAACCCGCATTTCTTCTTATAAATCCTCCCCCGCTTCTTTCTCACATCATGAACCAGATCCCTCTCAAGAAGGAGAGTTTGATATTCTAACTGACATTTTCTTTCAGAAAAACCAAAAATGGGTCTATCATTCTATGGTGTCTTTATTGGACTCAGGTACCATTCAAACATTCATTGACAAAGATTGGGTTAGCAGAATCAGCATTGAAACAAAGCCATTATCCAAATTAATGCACATTACAAATGCGGATGGGACTGCATCAAAACATGGTTGTATTTCCCAATATGTTTCCTTCATTCTTTCCTACAATGAACATTCTGAAGCAGTAGAGGCCTTGGTAGCCACTCTCAGATCTCACGAGATAATTCTAGGTTACAACTGGTTTCATTGTCACAACCCACTCATTGACTGGGTGGACAAGAAAATTGTTACAGCTAGTCTTTTCACCCCTAAAAACTTCATCACTAATCCTAGCAGTAACGACTCATCATGATCCCTAACAATCAAGACTAGGATAACAATCCAGCCATGCTCTACATCTTTCAAAGATCTTATCTTATCTTATCAGGTCACATGACTCGTTATCTTATCTTATCTTCAATCAATCACATCCCCTTATTTCATCTCAAGACATAGACTCACACTTATAACTTTTCAGACTTCTCAAAGGCATGAGGACATCTCATAATCTGTCTATTTTAGTATGCACAGCCTTCTTTTCATTTCCGTGCTGTGCTATGCTTCTCTTCTTTCTGATCCATGCATCCACCTCATGCCCTTAATCTCTGCCATGCTTCCACTTCCATTCTACCACTGCCTCATGGTATATGCATGTTTACCTCATATTTTCCCATACTATATCCTTTTATGGCTGTACAGCCTCTGGCACACAGACCATGTACCTAACATGTACAAATAGTAGCTAGAGTATATAAACCCCCAATAGAGCACCAGAGAACTCCAGTAAAGTTCTCTTGGTCTTTCCTCCAAAGTTAGATCTTAAGTACTACTCAGTTTTCTTCTGTCTTCACCTCTGTGAATCAAGTCTGGACCTTACTCCTTGGAGATAGGTCTTGGAGTTGTTTCATTAGAACTTTACTCCTCTTTACTCCTCATTGAATGTTGTTGCCGAGTATGTCATGCTCCAAGCTTGCACACTTCTAACGTCTCAAGTGCAAAAGTGAACTTCAAAAGCTTCCTTACTAAAGTAGTACAATGCTCACGATTAGGACTCAGTGTCCTCCTCTTCACAGTCTGAGACCAACTCCCTCACTACCTATGAGGCATTCAGTGCAGAAAGAGTCAATGCGTGGCTCTCAGCATTCACCAACAGGCTTGCACATACGCAGTACGACATCAGTAGGATCTACAATGATCTCTTTGTGAGGTCTCCCACCCAATTGCACTCAGCTTCACCATCTGACCTCATCCACATCAACCCTGACCAGTGGAGTCTAGAGTTTTTTGAGAATCTTCCCAAACCATTAGTATATGAGTTAGCCCCCAAGGTGGTGATAGAAGAGGGGATAAGAAAGGCAGATCCATGAGAGTACAAGCAGATTAAAAAGTAGTTGAAGCCAAAAGTGCAGAGGAAGCCTTGCACAAAAAGGGTCTATAAGGTGGACCCAAAGTACTAAAGGCAATTTGGACTGCAGTGGATAGAACCCTGCAACTTTAGAAATACCCACTCTGTACTATGGCCCAAGAGTCATCTCTCCCTCCCCCTATGATACATCCAGTAGATGAATGAATACCTTGAAGCTGTTTACGCATTTCTTATCACCTTCTCAATCCTATATCTTGCAATGCTGTTCTACTGCATACCGAGGGACACCAACATAAGAATTACTATTGGATCTTTAGTCATTGAAATCATAGACCCTCAATACTGGGAAAAACAAATTGCCACTATCGAAACAGAAGCCAATGAATACTTTTCTGCTCCTGCAGACCTCAATGGTTGGGAAAATCTAGCTATCCCTTGGAATGGTGAAGGAGATGAACCAACTGAACACCATTACTGGGGAACTCTCACCACCCATGGATTAATCCCTGGAGCAGGAATCAACTAGCCTTCTGCTGATCATGACGATGAAAATCTTCCAGCTCCTCCCCTCAAATATCCCATCTTCCCAGAACTCCCCATATATCCTCAACCCTTTGATCCCATTGAAGAAATCAGTGACACTGCATCAGAAACTGAGAATTAAACAATGGGATCCTCTTTCTAAGATCAAATTGATGCATTGCAGGCAATTGTCAACAAACATTCAGAATGGTTATAGTATATGGAAGATGAGAATGACTGGCTTGCCAAAGAATTGGTAGACACTAGGGTCCAAATTGATGAAGCTGAGACCCAAGCAGCCAAAGCAAAGAGGAAAATGGGAGAAGCTCTGGGATTATCTGAATGGGCAGGAAAAGGCTCATCCAGACTAAGTGGATCTAAAGTGGAAATCTTTGCTGATCCAGGAACATATGATGGATTCCCATCCAAATTTGAGGAATGGTGGATCAAAATGAAATCATGGCTTATGGCCAACCCAAAACACTTCATCAGTTATGACTCCAAAGGCAAACCAACTTGCAATATCCAAGTATCCTGGTTCACAATACTATCATGACTCAAAGGAGTCCAAGGAGCCTACTATGCTGAAATGGAGTTGCACAAAATTACCAGTGGAACATCCAAGGTGAATACCTGGGACAAGATAGTGGAGGAAATAGAAGGGCTCTTCTAACCTGTCAATCAGGCTGATTGGGGAAAGAAGAGACTAGATTCTTTCAAACAAGGTGATCTAAAGATAGACACTTATCTCAGTCAATGGGAGAGTTATAATTACTGGGCCAAAATCAGAGAACAAGCCAGTATCTGGAACTTAGAAAATGGTATCAATGCAGATGTACACACCAAATTATGGAAAGAACATCACAGTGACAATGTAGCTGATACCATTAGCGAGATACACAAGATCAGTCACCAGATTGAATCTTACAAAATGTTCTCATGACCTCCTTCAGAATACAAAGAAAGGAAACCCGAACCAAGAAGGGGACAGGCTACCCAATCCAACTCTAAATGCCCCTCTAAGCAAGAATGTTTCAATTGTCATTCAAAGGAACATATCTCCAAATTCTGTGATCAACCTTGCAATAAATGCGGAGAATGTAAATTCCTAGAGGGATCACATAAACAAGGATGTAAGAAAAGAAGCATCTGCTCTACTGACACTGCAGAAGATTTGGGAGATTCCGACAATGATTCAGGAAAAAAATCAGAATCAAAACTCAGAAAGATGTCCTACAAAGAAGCCAAAGCCTACTTCTGGGATATGAAGGATTGTGTAGATAAAGAAAAATCCACTAAGGGAAAGGCAAAGTGAATTGAGTAATCCAGGGCCTTAATTCGCTAGAACAAATCCATTTTCATATTTATCTGTCGAAGATACTGATGAGTCAGATTCAGATGCTCAATTTATTGATTCTCAAGAAAGTCAGGGGGCAGCCCAAGAAGGGTGCAGCAGGGACATAAAACCTGTGCTTAATTCCTCCTCAAAAACTGATGAAGAATTTCTCAACTCTATCACATACAGTGGCTCAAAGAAGTGTCCCAATGTTGAGCCATTTTGGAAAGATTGGGATATTGTAAGAGACCAAGAATGAATTAGGTAATGTGCTTGCAGGATGGATGTGTATACTTGCTCTCAGCTTTCCAACACTACTTTTGTCATATGATTTGGTTGCCATGGGAGTGAGATACAACCATTTCAAAATGATATGTCATTAGGACACTTATTTGACCCTATATTATAGTATGGATTTTAGTACTTTGTATGCCCTCCTTTTGCTTGTATCACTGCCTCAAGTCTTCTAGGCATACTTTCAATTAGCTTTTGACACTCCTCAACCTCTATCTTCCCCCACTCAACCTTAATTCTCTCCCAAAGTTCCCAAACTTCTAATACTGTTATAGTTCGGGCACGTGTACACCCTATTTTTCACTTTACTCTTCGCTCATATGCTTGCATCACTGAGCATCGTTTACTTAGTCAATTTCTCTTTCCAAAGTCACGTGACCCAGTGCACGTGACTGCGGGAACATTCACGTGACTCGAGGCCAGACTTATGATGTCATTGATGACATCACACCTCGTGTTTCCTTATCTTTTCACATGTTCATCTCCATTATTCTTCTTTCATTCCAGAACATTCTTTGTCCTCTTATCTTTACCTACCCTAAAGCTAATTTGGACTCAGACACCTGCCCTAAGGTAGTCGCTCACTGTATATATACCTTCCCTGTAATTCCCTCCTACCTTAGTCCTATTCACTTCGTTCCACCCACCTCCTCTGGTGCCTGCAACTCAGTGATACTACTCTTCCCTCTCCTCTGCCAGCTTAGCCCTCTGTCAAGGGGCCATTATATGTTATATTGAATCGTCTCCATCGCCGTTCCAATCTTCGATCTCGTCCTTGTCATACTCATTGATGTCAACACCATCTCTCGCCGCCTCCTCGTGTCAGTATTCCTTGTTGAGCTTGTTGCCGTTGCAGTCTGCAACACTTGAATAGGACTTAGAGAAGCCAGTCCACGCTGCGTACCCCCTTCCTGTTTTATGTCCAGAACTAAGTGGCTTGAATGTATTGAAGTTCGAAGAGAAGCCACCGCCCTCATGTTTTACCGTCTCAACGTCAGAGACTGTACCCTGACACCTCCACGACAACCATCCCTAGTTCTGTCGGTCGACCCGAACAACCACACACCCAAACCCGAAGGTACCAATGGTCTGTACCTAAGAAGAAAAAAGATCCCATGAGTTAAGAAGGCTCAGCATCCAAAGTATATCAGTCCTATAGAAGAATATCCTGAAGACCTATGAGTTCTTCGACCCCGTTCCCAGATCGTCAAACCCACTTGCTACCAGTAAATCCCCAGAGCCTGTTTGGAAGATAACAGGGAGTAAGGATGTCTGGAAACCAGCTTTGGGACGATCTGTCCAAACAAATGACTTTGATGGTGGCTGCCATGCAAACCCTTATCGCGAACCAGACTGCCACCTCCTCCTCTTTCTCTAATGCATACAAGGTGTTCGCCGATCCTGGCACCTGGGATGGTGACCGAAACAAGTTCCACATTTGGTGGACCAAGATAGGTGCTTGGGTTGACTGCCAACCAAATCTCGACGACCACCAATGAACGGTCGCGGTGCTCCTGTGGATGAATGGATGAGCCGCAGACTTCGCATGAGTCACAATTGAGCAGTACCCTGTCAAGGGCCTTTGGCCGATGTGGAAAGTACTTAAGGAGCATATCGAGAAGCATTTCCACATCGACGTGCTAAAGGTAGAAGCTTACAAAAAGCTCATTGCGTTACGACAAGGGTCCCTCCCTATAGAGGTGTATACACAGCAGTTTAACTTGTTGCAAATCGATGCAGAGATGGAACCCGGGATTGCACTCCAACTCTACAAAGAAAGCATCGATTACAGCATCTACCTACAAGTCTGTCTTCGACGTCCTGCTATCAAGGAAGATCTTGAAACATGGGAAGACACCGCCATAGAGATCGGTAAAATGTTCCACCAAATCAAACTCGAACGAAGCAAGTCAAGCTTCATTCCATGAAATCAATATCAGTCAGAACCTCAATATACGGCGGTCAGGACGCAACCGGGTCAGAGGGCTCCCATGTAGGACATACGCGCTGTCCAAAGTCCCCCTCGAGTCGATAATCAGGACTGTTACAATTGTGGCAAAAAGGGCCACATTTCTCGGAATTGCAAGGAACCGAGAAAGCCAAGGCAGTGTCCGTCCTTCGATCCCATGACCGGGAGAACATCCTATCCACCCCGCCAAAACCACGAAATCCCGCTCGCCCCCTCCACGGCCATTGCCTCAGTTGCAGCCAACTCATCCTCCTCCTCCTTGCACCACTCCTGTGCTTCGTCAGTACCAGACTGGCAAAACAAAGAGGCGCAGGCCTACTACTTCAATTTATTTACTACCAGAGCGCGGCACTTAGCAGCTGAAGGACTTAAGGGAAAAGAACCAGCCGAATAGATCCAGGGGGTACCTATTCAGCTAAGGACAACAAATTTACTTCATCTATTCCATTTTCTTCTTTTAACCGTTTTTCTATGTTACCTATCGAAGGGGAGATGGACAAAGAAGTAGTTGACGAGCAAAACTCCTGTGATATAGCCTACAAGGCTGAAGGGAGTGGAGCAACTTCTTTGAACAATTTTACATATGGACTCACCTCCGAAAGGGCGTCTCATTTGAGCGCGGCACTGGAGAAAAATAGTGTGCTTAATTCCCTATTGAATGAACGATCTTCTCGAATTTCTTCCTATAAATCCCCCCAAGCGACGTTTTCTCATCAGGAACCCGATACCTCTCAAGGAGGCGAATTCGATATTGATACTGACATTTATTTTCAGACTAAAACTGGAGACTGGACCTTCCGAACCACTTTGTCGCTCCTCGACTCAGGGGCAGTTCAAACCTTCATCAATAAACATTGGGTAACAGAGATGGGAATCACAATGTATCCACTCTCAAACCCAATGAACGTCACCAATGCGGATGGATCTTCCTCAAAACATGGAATGATCCACAAGCATGTTTCTATCATTTTATCTTATAACGGACATGCCGAAGGCGTGGATGCGCTAGTCACAACCCTAGGATCACATGAAGTAATCTTAGGATATGATTGGTTTTATCGTCACAATCCACTCATTGATTGGGTAGCCAAAACCATGACCTTTAATAGATGCACCAAACATTGCAAGGCCAACCAAACCAAGCAATGGGTACCAGTACAGTCCATCGAAGAAGGACTCGCGGAAAAGGTCCCAAAACAATACCATGAATTCCTTGATGTTTTCAGTAAAGAAGAATCAAAATGGATGCCAGTATGAAAACCATGGGATCATGCCATCGAACTCAAACCCAACTTTGTCCCCAAAAAGGGTCGGGTTATTCCACTATCAGACGCCAAAATAGAAGAAGTCTGGAATTTCATCACATCCAAATAAGAAAAGGGCTATATTCACCCATCAAAATCCCCTCAAACAGCTCCAGTTTTCTTTATTCCAAAAAAGATGGGCGAAAGATGACTCGTTATGGACTACTGATATCTAAATGAGGGAACTGTAAAGAATTCTTATCCCTTACCACTCATTTCTTCACTTGTAGATCAATTAAAAGGCGCTGACAAGTTCACTTGTCTCGACCTCCACTGGGGCTATAACAATGTCCACATCAAAGAAGGTGATGAATGGAAGGCGGCGTTTGTTACCCCTTTAGGTGCCTATGAACCAGTGGTTATGTATTTCGGAATGACTAACTCTCCACCGACATTCCAACAGATGATGAACGATATCTTCAATGACATGTACACCGTCATTATCATTTATCTTGACAATATGTGTATCTTCACTCGCAAAAAGACTGATGAAGAACACTCGGAGATCGTTAAGGAAGTTCTTCTATGCTTACGCGAGAACGACCTATATGCCAAACCGGAAAAGTGTATTTTTAACGCTGATAATGTAGACTTTTTAGGAATGCACATCTCAAAAGATGGTGTCTCCATGCAAACCAAAAAATTCGACGCCATTCTGGAATGGCTAGCACCCACAAAGCTCAAACAGCTACAATCGTTTTTAGGATTATGTAACTATTACCGTCATTTCATACAGGGCTTCGGACAAATTGCTCGCCCCCTTAACAATCTCACCAAGAAGAATGTTCCCTATACTTGGGGGGTGGCACAACAAAACGCGTTTGACATGCTCAAAAAACAATTCACTGAAGCACCTCTTCTGGCTTATCCGGATTCCTCCTGACCAATGTGATTGGAAACCGATGCAAGTGATATCGCCACAGGTGCGGTATTATCGGTTCAAGGGGAGGATAATTTATGGTGCCCTTGCGCTTTTCTTTCTCATTCTTTCTCTTCTGCTGAACGCAACTACCCAGTCTATGACAAGGAGTTGTTGACTATCATATGCGCTCTTGAGGAGTGGCAACACTATCTCATCAGAAAAACTGACTTCGAGATTTGGACAGACCACAAAAATCTCGAATATTGGAAAAAACCACAAACATTATCTGGTTGACAAGCCTGCTGGCATGAGCTTCTCCAAGAATTCAACTATATGCTTATTTACAAACCCGGCAACACGAATGGACGTGCTGATGCGCTTTCCCGCCAACCAGATCATGGCAAAGCAGTTGATAATCTGAACGAAAATATCACTGTTTTTCCCTCTACTGTTCTCCACTCCTCTAATTTATCTATCCCCGTGTCCCTCACCTCCATCAATGCATGCATCCCCACCAAGGGTTCCTTTGCCGCAGCAGGCTTTGACCTGTACTCTACCGCTGATTTTGACATCCCCGCCCACGACCAACTTTTAATACCCACCCATGTCAAAATCCAACTTCCCCTTGGTACCTATGGCAGGATTGCCCCTCGTTCAGGCCTCGCCTTCAAGCACAAAATCAATGTCATGGCCGGAGTCATTGACACCGATTATAGGGGAGAAATTGGGGTTATCCTGTTTAACCACGCCGACACACCTTTTCATATCTCTAAACACGATCGTATTGCTCAACTAATTATTGAAAAAATAGAAAACCCGACACTCACAGAAGAAAAAACTCTAGAAGAATCAGAATGAAACGAAAAGGGTTTTGGCTCCACTGGAGTCAAGGCCATGACTTCCACTTCCCTCTACTCTAACTTCAAAACAAAACTAATGAATGAATCAGAAAAATTAGGTGTTGATGCTATTAATGAATATGAGTACTATGCTCAAGACAAAATCTTCCAATCTTCGAATGGCATAGTCTTTGTGCCCCCTTCTCTCCGCAATGAACTTATTTCTTTATTTCACGATTCTCCTACAGCGGGCCATCCAGGCCGAGATCGTACCATTAGCACCATTAAACAATTTTACTGGTGGCCAGGTGCAGCCAAAGACATTTCTTCCTACGTCGAACACTGCCAGGTGTGCTCCCTCATGAAGGGTTTGTCAAAGCCACCGGCAGGAAATTTGATCCCTCTTCCAATTCCTTCCGGCCCATGGGTCGATATTTCTATCGATTTCGTTACTGGTTTCCCTACCTCCAAAGGGTACAATGCCATTGGCGTTGTAGTCGATCGCTTTTCAAAAGAAATCATTTTATTTCCCTGTATGAAAACCACTTCTTCCACCGATCTGGCACTTTTATTTAGAGATCACATTTGGTGTACACATGGACTTCCTAACACTATTATTTCAGACAGGGGACCACAATTCATGTCGGAGTTCACAAAGGAGCTCTATAAAACCTTGGGGATACAGCAAAAGTTGTCGACAGCGTACCACCCGCAGATGGACGGGCAAACCGAATGAATTAATCATGAGGTACTGGCATACCTCAGAGCATACGTCGCAAAACGACAAGACTCTTGGAGCGATTGGCTCAAAATGGCGCAGTTCGTCCACAACTCTTCTTTGACTACGGCCACTGGCGCCACCCCCTTTGAAGTCACACGTAATTATCACCCTTGAAGAGGAGTAGTACCCTTCTCTTCCACGACTCCTGGGGGGTTGCTCACTTCTACTATGGCAAAGTCCCATGACGAAATTGCCACTATGCTCGCTAAATCCAGAGACCGGATGGTGCAAAACCAAGAGTCTAAACGATCAGTCGCTCCCTCATATGCCATTGGTGACCTAGTATGGTTATCCACTGAACACCTCACACTACCGTACCCTGCACGTAAATTAACACAAAAATTCATTGGGCCCTACCGCATTACTGCCGTCCTTCCTAACGCTGTTACCCTTCACCTCCCTTCCTCTGTCTCCATCCATCCCACTGTTAATGTATCCTGAGTAAAACCCTATAAAGCCCCATTGGCTGGCCAACCCGTATTTAAACCAGATGCCATTTCCGTGACAGAAGACCGTCACGAAGAATACAAAGTAGATTTCATCACAGCCAGCAGACTTTCTTGAGGAAAGTTACAGTACCTCATCCATTGGAAAGGATGGGACGAGGTGGATCGCACCTGGGAACCAGCTAATAATTTACAACATGCGCAGGACGCTATCAACGACTTTCACCACTCTCATCCCTCCGCTCCTCACCCTATTCAGGGCATCTCCAACACACAGTTCATCTCCCTGTTCTCTCTCTTCAGACCCTCCTATACTGAATTCGCAGACTCGCGGTTGGACCTTGAATCTGATGAATGGGGGGTAGTGTTATAGTTCGGGCACACGTACACCCTATTTTTCACTTTACTCTTCGCTCATATGCTTGCATCACTGAGCACCATTTACTTAGTCGATTTCTCTTTCCAAAGTCATGTGACCCAGCACACGTGACTGCAGGAACATTCACGTGACTTGAGGCCAGACTTATGATGTCATCGATGACATCATACCTCGTGTTTCCTTATCTTTTCACACGTTCATCTCCGTTATTCTTCTTTCGTTCCAGAACATTCTTTGTCCTCTTATCTTTACCTACCCTAAAGCTAATTCGGACTCAGACACCTGCTCTAAGGTAGTCGCTCACTGTATATATACCTTCCCTGTAATTCCCTCCTACCTTAGTCCTATTCACTTCATTCCACCCACCTCCTCTGGTGCCTGCAACTTAGTGATACTACTCTTCCCTCTCCTCTGCCAGCTTAGCCCTCTGTCAAGGGGCCGTTATATGTTATATCGAATCGTCTCCGTCGCCGTTCCAATCTTCGATCTCGTCCTTGTCATACTTGTCAATGTCAACACCATCTCTCACTGCCTCCTCATGTCAGTATTCCTTGTTGAGCTCGTCGCCGTTGCAGTCCGCAACAAATACTGGTCTTTCATAGGTATTAAGTCTTTTTTTGAGATGTTGCCAAAGATGCTCAATAGGACTGAGGTCTGGTGACTGTGCTGGCCAGTCAAGGAGTCTAATCCCTTGAGTTTTGAACCAATTTTGAGCCCTTCTGGAGGAGTGTTTAGGGTTATTATCTTGTTGAAAGATAATGCTTTCCTCAGGAATCCCAGAATTCTCCATGCTAGGAAGCAGATTGTCCTCTAGAATGGACACATACTGCTCAGCATCCATCCTCCCCTCCACCTCTGCAAGTATTCCCACTCCATTCTAGCCCATGCATCCCCAAACCATCAAGGAACCTCCTCCAAACTTCATTGTTCCCTGGATCTCTCTATCCTATAAAGGCTCACCTCTCTTTTTCCAGATATACATCCTTCTATCTGATCCAATCCTGTTGATTTTTGTCTCATCTGACCATATAACTCTGGTCTAGTCCTCCACAGTCCGGTTCTTGTACTTGAGAGCAAAATCTAGTCTTCTCTTTCTATGCTTGATAGACAAAAGAGGCTTTTTTTCTTGACCATAGCCTTTAATGATGCAGCCTTGAGAACATTGCAAACAATTTGAGTAGAGATAGGAGAGGAGAGGGAAGAATTGATCAAATGAGTGGCTTGGACAGCATTGTTAGCCTTTCCAGTGGTAATACTAGTAACAATTCTTCTCTTATCATGAGAAGAAAGCTTGAAAGGATGTCCTAACTTGATATTCTCCTTTTCTGGAAGAATCTCCTTGATGACTCTGGCCACAATGGACTTCCCTAGGCCAGTTTGGGATGCAATCTGTCTAGTAGAGAGACCAGATTCAGAGAGAAAAAGTATATTAGCTTTAACAGAGGCAGAAATGGGCTTCATGGTATAATAAGGCCAATTGAAGTGGGACACTAGGTATTTATATTGCTTGGGATTATGTCAATTACATAATTGCACAGCTTGGTAACATAGCAACTATCAATAGCTATCAAATACCTGTGTTATATATAACATAATGATGATCAAATATAGGGTCAAATAAGTGTCCCAATGATATATCATTTTGAAATGGTTGTATCTCACTCCCATGGCAACCAAATCACATGACAAAAGTAGTGTTGGAAAGCTGAGAGCAAGTACACACATCCATTCTGCAGGCATGTTACCTAATTCATTCTTGGTCTCTTACAATATCCCAATCTTTCCAAAATGGCTCAATATTGGGACACTTTTTTGAGCCACTGTATCTTCCCATTAAACTAAAAACAGAAAAGGCTACACTCCCCACAAAAGGATCTCAATATTCAGCTGAATATGATCTGTATGCTTCAGAAAGCAAAACCATCCCAGCACAAGGACAGGTGTTGATCCAAACTGATATATCCATAGCTCTTCTTAAGGGAACATATGGATGAATCACTCCTAGGTCAGGCTTAGCTGTCAAACACCAAATCAATGTGCATGCAGGAGTAATAGATGCCAACTACTGAAGATCCCTGGGAGTTATTTTATTTAATCATTCCTCCACCGATTTCAACATCACCCTAGGTGATTGGATAGCACAACTCATTATCAAAAAAATAGAAAATCCTATACTGATTCAGGTTAAAGAATTACCAGCATCTGGAAGAGGATCAGACAGATTTGGCTCTACAGGTAGACATAATCAAGATGTTAGGATCTGAAGTACCAACCCATCAAAAGAAATCTTAATGGACATTCAAATATCTCCATTGGGAAAATCTAGATACCTCCCCATCAAGGCCCTACTAGATAGTGGAGCTAATAAAATATTCTTGGATCGAAAGTGGGCAGAAGAACATTATCTCCCACTCTGACCATTACACCACGCTATTTCAGTTTACAACGTAGATAGAACATCTACAGTAAGATGCAAAACTGTTTCAATGTTTGATACCTTTGTAGTGTGCATGGTGTAGTGTCTGAGGGTGTGGGAATATCGCTTAGTGTTAGTGAGAGTGTGGGAACCACTAGCTCTTGGCTACAAAATGTGTCCCTATATCATGTGACCAGGATCAGAGTGTGCCTAGATATAGCCATTTTAATCTAATGATACCATTGTAATAGTTTTGCACCTTTTGTTAAGTATGAGGGTATTTGACAGTTTAGTACTTGATATAACCTCCTTTGGCTTTAAACACTGCCTCAATCCTCCTAGGCATGCTTTCAATTAATCTCTGACACACCTCAGCTGATATCTCCTCCCATTTCTCTTGAATTCTGTTCCATAACTCATGAATTCTATTAGGAGGGGGAGTCTGCTCTGCAAGTCTTCTTTTGAGATAACCCCAGAGATGTTCAATGGGGTTTAGGTCAGGAGACTGTGCAGGCCAGACCATGGTATGAAATTCCTGCTTCTCTAGCCACTCCTTGACCTTTTTGTAGGTATATTTGGGATCATTATCCTGCTGAAAGATGATTTCAGGAGGATTAAGACCATAATGCTCTAGGGTATTGAGCAGGTCATTCTTCAAAATTTGAAGGTAGAGATCACCATCCATCCTGCCATCAATCTTGGCAGCAAAGCCAACCCCCTCCTAGGTCATACAGCCCCATACCATCATAGAACCTCCTCCAAACTTAAGGGTTCCTTGTACCAACCTGTTACTAAGCCCCTCTCCTGCCTTTTTCCACACCCATTTGCACCCATCTGACCCTAGGCAATTAATTTTGGTCTCATCTGATCATATCACCTTCTTCCAGTCCTAGCATAAGCAAAGTCCAAATGTGCCTTGTGATGTTTAGCAGAAAGAATAGGGCATTTGGACTTGACTATAGCTTTCATCCCAGTCTTTTTCAGGTGACAACAAGTAGTGCTTGGATGGAGAGGTTGATCAATGATTTCTGAGAGTGTTTTGGTTATTTGAACTGCATTTTCTGCCTTCTGAGATGAAATCAAATGAACAGCATGGTGGATATTGGCAGAAGAAAGTTTAGGTGGACAGTATTGTGGGCTGCAACAGTGATGGGTTCAATGAGGAACATGGATATGAGGAGGTATTGGTGAATGGTATCGACATTGACGAGGAGGATGAGGTTGAGGTTGAATATTGGTATGGCGATGGAGAAGATTTGATATAGTATACAGTGGTCCCTTGACAGAGGACTAGGCTGGCAGAGAGGAGAGGAGCGGTACCACTGGGTTGCAGGCACTGAGGACAGTGGGTGGAACAAAGTGAATAAGACTAAAGTACGAGGGAATTACATGGAGGGTTTATATAGTGAAGACCAAGTACTTTAGGGCAAGTATCTGAGTCTGAATTAGGTTAAGGGCAGGCAAAGATAAGAGTGAAGAATGTTCTGGAACAAAAGAAGCAAACAGAGATGAAGGTGGGAAAAAGATAAGGAACATGAGGCATGACATCATCAATGATGTCATGGGTCTAGCCTCAAGTCAGGTGAACATTCCCGCGATCATGTGCACTTGGTCACATGACTTTGGAGGGAGAAAATCCACTAAGGTATATGGTGCTCAGTGATGCTAGGCATATGAGCGAAGAGTAAGAAATAAAATAGGGGTGTACAGGTGCCCGAACTATAACACTACCCCCATTCACCAGATTTGAGGTCCAACTGTGAGTCTGCGAATTCAGTATAGGAGGGGCCGAATGGAGAGAAGAGGGAGAGAAATTGCATGTCAGAGATGCCCTGAATAGGCTGAGGGGCAGAGGGATGTGAATGGTGGAAGTCGTTGATAGCATCTTGTGCATGTTTTAAGTTACTAGCCAGTTCCCAGATGTGATCCACCTCATCCCATCCTTTCCAATGGATGAGGTACTGTAGTTTTCCTCATAAAAGTCTGCTAGCAGCAATAAAATTGACCTCGTATTCTTTGTGGCAGTCTTCTGTGACCATAATGGCATCTGGTTTAAATATGGGCTGGCTAGCCAGTGGGGCTTTGTAAGGTTTGACACAGGAAATGTTAACTGTAGGGTGGATAGAGATGGAGGAAGGGAGGTGGAGAGTGATAGTATTAGGGAGTACGGCTGTGATTCAATATGGACTGATGAATTTCTGTGTTAACTTATGTGTGGGGTATGGGAGCATGAGGTGGTCAGTGGATAACCAGACCAGGTCACTGACAGCATATGATGGAGCAAGGGAACATTTAAACTCTTGGTTTTGCACCATCTGGTCTCTGGATTTAGCAAGCATGGCGGCAATGTTGTCATGCGATTTTGCCATAGATGAAGCAAGCGACCCCCCAGGGGTGGTGGAGGATGAGGGTTCAACCCCAAGTCATGGATGATAACTATGAGTGACTTGGAAGAGGGTGGCACCCATGGCAGTAGTAAGGGAGGAATTGTGTATGAATTGTGCCATTTTGAGCCAGTTGCTCCAAGAGTCTTGACGTTTTGCAATGTATGCTCTAAGGTATGCCAGTACCTCGTGATTGATTGATTTGGTCTGTCCATCCATTTGTGGATAATACACTGTTGACAACTTCTGTTGAATCCCTAGAACTTTGCAGAGCTCTTTCATGAACTCTGACACGAATTGTGGTCCCCTGTCTGATACAATAGTGTTAGGTAGTCCATGCATACACCAAACATGATCTCTAAATAAAAGTGCCAGATTGGCAGAAGAAGTGGTTTTTGTGCAAGGGAATAGAATGATTTCTTTGGAAAAACAATCGACTACGATGCCAATGGCATTGTACCCTTTTGAGGTGGGAAAACCTATGATGAAATCGATAGATATATCTACCCAAGGGGCAAAGGGAATGGGAAGTGGAATGAACTTTCCTGCTGGTGGCTTTGATGATCCCTTCATGAGGGAGCACACCTAACAGTGTTCTATGTATAAAGCAATGTCTTTGGCTATGCCTGGCCACCAATAGAATTGTTTAATGGTGCTAATGGTATGGTCTCTTCCTGGATGTCCTGATGTGGGTGAACTGTGAAATAAAGATATAAGTTTGTTTCAAAGTGAAGGAGGCATGAAAACTATGCTGTTCGAAGATCTGAATAGTTTGTCCTGTGCATAGTACTCGTATTCATTGATAGTGTCTATGCCTAGTTTTTCTGATTCTGTGGTTAATTTAGTCTCAAAATTTGGTATGAGGGAAGTGGAAGAAATGGCTTGTACTCCTATGGAGCCAAATCCTTTTTCATTTCATTGGGACTCTTCTAGAGTCGTTTGTTCTGTCAATGTTGGATTTTCTATTTTTTCAATGATTAGTTGTGCAATACAATCATTTTTAGAAATATAGAAAGGAGTGTCTGCGTGGTTGGACAGGATTACCCCTATTTATCCCCTATAATTGGTGTCAATGACTCCGGCCATGATGTTAATTTTATGTTTGAATGTGAGGCCCGAGTGAGGGGCAATCCGTCCATAAGTGCCAATGGGGAGTTGGATTTTGACATGAGTGGATATAAGGAGTTGGTTGTGGGTGGGGATGTCAAAATCTGATGTAGAGTATGTTGAAAACACTATGCTACAGAGGTGGTGTAACCACTTACTTTATAGAGGGTGGTTTGAGGTTGAGGTATGCTAGTAAGCGATGATGAATGTATGAAGTCAAGAGTCTATTCAAACTCAGATGCTGAGTTCGAATCTTATATACCTTACAAATATACCTATTATGGTAATGTAGGATAAGCTATGCTAAATGTATGTAAAGATGGGGCTAGACCGGCATATCTGCCATTCAACACTCCCCCTTGCTCAGCTGCCAAGAAGGCACATGAGTGAAAACACTTGTAATCGTGTTGATAAGACAAGGTGGCATATGACTGTCTGTCTAGAGCATTACGATGCCGAGATTTTGTCTAAACTCCTTGAATTTTAGGTGGCCAAGATTCTTTGTGAACATATCAGCAGGATTAGAAACCCCTTCAATAAAGAAGAGCTTGATATGACCATCTTTTATCCAGTCCCAAATGGCATGCCATCAAATATCAATAGGCTTACTGTGTTGTTCAGTGATTGGATTTGATGCCATAAAGATTGATCCTTAATTATCACTGCAAATTGGTATGGCACTCATTCAGTAACCAAGTTCGCCAAGAAGTTGGCGGATCCAGAACACTTGTCTTGCACAGTCCGATAAGGACATGTATTCAGCCTCTGTTGAAGAATGTGCAACCATAGGTTGTTGGCGCGATCTCCAGCTGAAAGTACATTCAGCTAGTTGTATGAACCAGCCAGTTTGTGACTTGTGATTGTTGGGGTCGGATGCCCAATCAGCATCGGTATAGGCGATTATGCCAGCATCTTGTGTGCCATCGAAGCAAAGTGCTGTATTCGGAGTTCCAAGGAGGTAGCAGCAAATGTATAGCACTTTGTTTAAATGTTCCTCCATTGGATTTGCAGAATGCTTAGAAAGGGCAGTTACTGCATAGGCAATATCAGGCCTTGTTCCAATTATGATGTATATCAATGATCCGATAACAGTCTGGAATTTGGTTCAGAATGTGTGGTTTACTGGTGCATCATTATGAAGAGGGTAATATCCTTGTGGTAAAGGAGTTGGAATGGATTTGGCATTTTGAAGACCAAAATATTTGATAACCTTTTGTAAGTATTGGCGCTGATCAATGAAGATTTTGTGGCCAGAACGTTTGATATTCATGTGAAGGAATTCTTTTGCTTCACCAAGGTCTCTACATTCCCATTTTTTTATGAAGTGACCCTTTACTTTGTCTACAATTGCTTTGGAGGGACCACAGAAGACAGCATTGTCGACATAGACAATGGCTACTACCATTAGGGAGCCTTTTTTCCTGTATAGGAAAATGCCTGGATCAGACTTAATTCATTCAAAACCGAGTTCTTTCATGGAATCATTTAATGCATTCCACCAGGCCAGACCTGCTTGCTTTAATCCATAAAGGGCCTTTTTAAGGTGCAAGACTTTGTTATCTGCTCCGGGGATTTTGAATCCTTCTGGTTGTTCCATGAAAATCTCTTCGTTAAGTTTGCCATATAGATAGGCACTCCTGACATTGATGGCTTCCATATGCCAATTTTCGAGGGCAGCTAGTGCTAGCATAAGCTGCACTGTTTCATAGTGCACAACAGGGGAAAAGATCTGATCAAAGTCAAGACCTTCTACCTGGGAGAATCCTTTTGCAACTAGATGTGCACATTTGTGTCCATCAGGTTTGACATTGAATACCCAACAGTTCTTGATGACCTTATGGTCTTTAGGTTGATCAACAAGTTCGAAAACATCTCGTTTGTTGAGTACATCAAGTTGCTCATGACAAGCAACTTTCCATTCCTCTTGTTGTATGGGTGGAAGTCTTTGGACATCCTTTAACATCCATTCATGTATCGGCTTGGTGTTAACAGAATCAAGCTGGATCGTCTTGCTCAGGAGATAGGAAGTAAGGGAACCTCCCCCTTCTCTAGTGATGTGCTCAATTTCATCCTCAGAGAGATCAGCAGCAAGGTCAAGAAGGGGAATGTCAGTGGTATCTTCACCAGGGAAAGATCCTGGTATTCCTGATCCAGAGGGTGCACTGGTCCTTTCTATATCATGCCAAGTGTGGTCAGAGTCCTGTTCCTGATCCACTGGATGACAGTCATCACCGTAAACATTTCCAGATCAGTGTGGAATTCAATGTTCATACCTGGAGTGGTGAACAGGGGCAGGGGGAACTGCAGGTGCAGGTAAAGCAGGATGGCACTCAGGAGCAGCCTTCTGTGGGTGGTGAGGAGGAGAGGGAGGTGGTCCAACTGGCGAAGGAGTGCAGGGAGGATGAGGATGAGGAAGGATGAGGGAGTACTTGATGAGGTTGATCATCTTCAAGAGAAGCAGGTGCAGGGATTTGGACTATAGGGTCAGGATCCATGGCCTTCATGCATGGATTAGGTGTGGATTTTCCACAGAGAGGGAACTGCTGCTCATTAAAGAGCGTATGTGCCGAAGTAAAGATGACATTATTAGGACAACACATAAACAAATAATTTGTTGTGTTACCAGGGGCAACACCCAGATACACCATAAGTTCAGATTTCGGGACCATCTCATTGGTGCAGACATCTTGGGGTAGATGTGCATATGCTCTGCAACCAAAGACACGAAGATGCCCAATATCTGGTACTTCACCTTTAAGTATTTCGTAAGGTGTGCACCAATTATGACAGTGCATAGGGGTTCTGTTGTAGATGTGTATGGTGTGACTCCAACTGAACTCCCACCAGGACTCAGGAATGCAAGCCTCTAGGCACATAGCTTCCAATTTGTCCATTATGGTTCACATAAATTGTTCCATGTGACCATTTTGTTGTGGGGTGTGAGGGGCCCTCTGGTATATGCATATCCCATTTTCGGCTAACAGCTTATCAAAAGCTTCAGATTTATATTCTTCCCCTGCATCGGACATCCATCCTTTGACTTTGGTATCAAATTGGGTGTCTACCATTGCTAAAAAGCGCTTGGTAGCCTGTAATGCAGCATCTTTGGTGCGCAAGCAGGTGGTCCACCTGTAGGATGTGTAGTCATCAAAGAAGATGATGACATACTGATATTTATGATAAGATTGAATGGGGAAAGATTTTATATCCGAATGAATAAGCTTGAATGGCTGTTTTGCTCATCTGAGATCTGGGTGATAGACATGATTAGGCATCTTACCCTGAGCACAGCCTGGACAAATTTTGTCCTCCTTTGGAATCTCAATTGAAGAGAGGAAGCCTTGTGTGTGTTCACGCGCATGCTTCAGAACATCCTTTGAAGGGTGTCCTAGACATTTTTGCATAGTTTGATGATCTATGATTGTCATTCCCATGTTTGAGCCTTTGACGGCTTCTAAGGTATACATATTTCGTCCCAGCCTTCCGGGAATAAAAGGTGCAAGTAATTTGCCATCCCTGAATAGCATGTTTATTGCTGATGCGTCGCCTTTTACTTTGGCACCTGCACATAGCAATTGACCCATTGAGACTAATCGTACCCCTGAATTGGGTATGTGCCCAACATCATGGAGTGTTACAGTACTGGCTCGTACATCGCTATCTCTATCAGTTAACCAGACTAACATTTACTTTACCATCGTTTACCTTAGCAGATATGGGCACACGCTAGACTCTGCCCCTATTCTTACCCTTGTCTCCAATCGGATCTTCCCACGGTTATCTCCGTTGATCGGGATGATCTGGATCTCTGCCACGATCCGATCTACGATAAGGTTCGGCGTACACCTTCTCTTCCATTCCATTCTCATGCACGTGTACGCCTCACTCCTAGTTAATCTCCGCTTTACCTTGCCGTAGCCATGCTTCCTACCACACCGCATGTTATCCGCATGGACTACACCCTTTAGGTAGTACCCTCTACCCTAGTCACTTGTAACTACCGTCACTGTCACTACCGTAGTCTCTATATAAGCCCTAGGGACTATGATGGAGGATCCCTATCCTTTCATTGTGGTCTTTGGGGGATCACCCTTCGTTCTAAAGGCACTAGCCCACCTACGTATAAGTGGCTCCGCTCTCATCACCGTTCGATCGCCCCTCCGCTGAGTTCCTCAGGCATTGACGACGCCTCTCGTACCTCACAACCGTCACAACCTCAGTATAGGCATCGGCCATCCTGCCAAGAGTCAGGATAGCGCCATGTTCTAGTCTTCCATCCCGGATGCCTATAACATGGAGTAATAAGGTATGCAGCTTGTTGTTCTCATCTTTCCAGGGAACAGCGCATTTTCCTCTTCCAATGACATAAATCTGACCAGCAGTGGTCTGAATGGGAATTTTAGACTTTCCTAAGTTGTGATATTCCACAAAGTCACTCTTGTGGGGAGTAAAGTGCATAGAAGCACTGGAATTGAGTATCCAGAAGGGTCTCTCACAATGGTCACACTTAGAGTGGGAACTGTGCATACAAACATCCATTTTCTATTCTAAGAATACAGGCATATCTACCACTACACTACTCGATACTACATATTCAGCGGAGTGTGAGGATGGTCCAGCAGCAATCATTGGTTGAGAGACTAACCTTGCAGACATTGTGATCATACGGTCTTCGTCTGAACTGTAGATGTCAACTTCCTCCTCATCCCATGTCTCAGCCATGCTGGAGACCCAGTGGTGAGAACATTTGGATGGAGGTTGTCCTTCTAGGTCCTCCATTAAGAAAAGGCAGTTAAATGCTGGTGGCGGCATTGGGGAAAGTGGGTGAATTGAGGAGATCTCGAGGGACAGTGAAGGTGGAGAAGGAGAGATGCGAGTGGAAAAATCAAGGTGTTTGAGGAGGGGGAGTGCAGAGTCAAGAGATTGGATTGTTTGACAGGATGGTTGAATTCCGAGGTCGTGGGCAAATGAGAACACCTCCTGCGTTTATGAGAACACAGGTTGACCAAGCTGTCCTTGGTGGCACTGTGCACTATAGTGCGCTGTAGCCCTGGGATCTGTCACTGAAAGGGTTGTAAGGATGATAGTATTGGAGAGATACTCCCCAGAGTTGTGTTTGGAGTCCTGCTTGATGAACTGAAGGTGCTTGTGTTGGTGTTTATGCTCCTTCACCTGTTTCCTGCTCCGTTTCCCCCTGTTCCCATTCTTTTTATCAGCCTTTGCCTCCTGCTGCTGCCCAGAAGGTGCTGCGGGGGCTTGTTGCTGTTTGAAGGAAGGGTCAGGGCCCTTTCGCTTTATGGTGCTGATTTTCTGCATCTGCTTCATTGGTTTTTCTTTGCCCATATGGGCTCTCTGTTCCCAATTAAGGGAGGCGGCGGCAATGATTTGGTCAACAGTAGGCAGGACACTTGCTCCAGTTGTGTCCTTTGATTGCACAAGAAGCTGTGCAACCATGTCCATAGAGGTAGGGAGTTTGGAGAGGAGAATCATGGCCTGCAGGTTGGCTGAGATTGGATAGGAGGCAGTGGCGAGACAGGTGAAAAGAGTTTGTAACTTGGCGAATGCCAGAGTGGGATTCGCATTACCTGGGATTATTGCATCCATAACTGATTTGAAGTCAGTGAAGACCTGAGGGAGTCCTTGCATGCCATAATTGGTTGCAATTGCCTTAAGGAGAGAGCTTGTGTGGAGATGGGTCTGGTACTTGTACAGGAGCATTGGCGAAAGGGTCTGTCTGATGAGGCCAAGCATTTTCATATCTGTTTCAGTCCACTTGCAGTAGAATTGAATCTCTGCAATGTTACTCAAGCTAGAGAGTACCAGGCAGGTAACATCTCGAGTCCAAGTTCTGCCTGTTGCCAGGATGGCACTTTCCATTTTGGGCCACCATGTTGTGTAGTTGGCACCAGTGAAGGTGGGAATTGAGGCAGAGGTGTTAGAAGAAGAGGACATCTATGGGTCAAAGTCCATTAGTACATCCAGTCAATAACTCCCCATAGAGAATAGCAGCCTGAAGGTGCTTTGACTATGTTATGCATAGGCATGAATGCAGCCATAGCATTGTGGATGACTCCTGGTCATAATTCAATGATTTCCTCTTCACACGATACACAGCAAATTGGTTGTCATTGTTTTGACCATTGCTTTAGCAGCATTGGGTGCAGCTGTTAGGTGCTCCCTTCACGCTCAGTGGGGCTCATAACCTGTTGAAAATACTACACTACAGAGGCGGTGTAACCACTTACTTTATAGAGGGTGGTTTGAGGTTGAGGTGTGCTGGTGAGCGATGATGAATGTATGAAGTCAAGAGTCTATTCAAACTCAGATGCTGAGTTCGAATCTTATATACCTTACAAATATACCTATTATGGTAATGTAGGATAAGCTATGCTAAATGTATGTAAGGATGGGGCTAGACTGGCATATCCGCCATTCAACAGAGTATAGGTCGAAACCTACTGCAGCAAAGGAACCTTTGGTGGGTAAGCAGGTGTCAGGAGAGGTAAGCATAATGGGAATAGATAAATTAGAGGAGTGGAGAATGGCAGAGGGGAAAACCATAATATTTTCATTTAAATTTGTGACAGCATCGCCATGATCTGGTTATCGAGAGAGTGCATTGGCGCATCCATTCATGTTGCCTGGTTTATAAATAAGGGTATAGTTGAACTCTTGAAGGAGTTTGTGCCAGCAGGCTTGTCTCCCTGAGAGTGTCTGAGGTTTTTTCCAGTATTTGAGATTCTTATGATTTGTCCAAATCTTGAAATCAGTTTTTCCAATAAGATAATGTCGCCACTCTTCTAGAGCATGGATGATAGCCAACAGTTCCTTGTCATAGACAGGATAGTTGTGCTTGGCTGAAGAAAAAGAATGAGAGAGAAATGCACAAGGACGCCACAGATTGTCCTCCTCTTGAATTGATAATACCACTCTGGTGGCGATATTGCTAGCATCGGTTTCAAGCCGCATAGGTCAAGAGGAGTCTGGATAAGCCAACAGTGGCATGGTTGTGAATTGTTTTTTGAGCATATCAAACACATTTTGTTGTGCCACCCCCCAGATGTAAGATACATTCTTTTTTGTGAGGTCATTACAGGGGTGTGCAATTTGTCCGAAGCCTTGAATAAAATGTCAATAATAATTACATAAGCCCAAGAAGGATTGAAGGTGTTTAAGCTTCATGGGCACTGGCCATTCCAGAATGGTGTCAACTTTTTTGGTTTGCATGGAGATCCCATCTTTGGAGACATGCATTCCTAGAAAGTCAACATTGTCTGCATTAAATATGCACTTCTCTGGTTTGGCAAAAAGGTCGTTCTCATATAAATGCTGGAGAACTTCCTTGACGATTTCTGAATGTTCTTCATCCAACTTTTTGCATGTGAAGATACACATGTTGTCCAAATAGACAATAATGATGGTGTACATGTCATTGAAGATGTTGTTCATCATCTGTTGGAAAGTAGGCAGTGAGTTCATCATGCCAAAATACATTACAACGGATTTGTAAGTGCCTAAAGGAGTGACGAAGGCGGCTTTCCACTCGTCGCCTTCTTTGATGCAGATGTTGTTGTGTCCCCATCTCAGGTCGAGACATGTGAACTTGTTGGCACCTTTTAATCGATCTACGAGAGAAGAAATGAGTGGTAAAGGGTAGGAGTTTTTTACAGTCCCTTCGTTTAAATATCAGTAGTCCATGATGAGTCATTTTTCACCAGTCTTTTTTGGAATGAAAAATACTGGAGCCATTTGTGGAGATTTTGATGGGTGAATATAGCCCTTTTCTTGTTCAGTTTTAATGAAGTTCCAGACTTCTTCGATTTTGGTGTCAGAGAGTGGGATAACCCTTCCTTTTTTGGGAACAAAGTTGGGTTTGAGGTCAATGGCATGGTCCCAGGGTTTATGGACTGGCATCCATTTGGATTCCTCTTTGCTAAATACATCTAAAAATTCATGATATTGTTTTGGTACCTTTTCCACAAGGCCTTCTTCAATGGATCAAACTGGGACCCATTGCTTTGTTTGGTTGGCTTTGCAGTGCTTGGTACACCTGTTAAAAGTTACGGTTTTTTCTACCCAGTCAATGAGTGGATTATGATGATAAAACCAGTCGTATCCTAGGATTACTTCATGGGATCCTAAGATTGCGACCAGCATGTCCACTCCTTTGGAATGTCTGTTATATGAAAGAACAATAGATATGTACTCATGGATCATTCCATGCTTTGAGGAAGATCCATCCATATTGGTGACATTCATGGGATTGGAGTGTGTGTGTGTCGTGATGCCCATCTCTGTTACCCAGTGTTTATCGATGAATGTTTGTACAGCTCCAGAATCTAGGAGTGATGAAGTGGTTCGAAAGGTCCACTCTCCCTTTTTATCCTGAAAGTAAATGTTAGTGTCAATATCAAATTTGTCTTCTTAAGAGGCATCTGGTTCTTGATGCAAGAATGAAGACTGGGGGGATTTGTATGAAGAAATATGAGATGACCATTCATTCAAGAGGGAATTAAGTACACTATTATGTTCTGGTGCCGCACTCAAATGAGACACCCTTTCGGAAGTGAGTCCATAAGTAATATTGTTCAATAAAGCTGCATTATCTGCTTTGATGTCCATCTCCCCTTCGATTGGTAAACATGAGAAATGATTTGGAGACAAAAAAGAAAAAGAAATTGTAGAAAGAAAACTATTGTCCTTAGCTGAATAGGTACCTCCTGGATCTATTCAGCTTGCTCTTTTCCCTTTAGTCCTTTGGCCACTAAGTGCTGCACTTGTGTTGTGAACAGGTCAAAATAATATGCTTGGGCTTCTTCATTTTGCCAAGCCAGAATCGAGGAGGAGGAGGAAGTATTGGATTCAGCCGCAACAGAGGCAATGGCTGTTGTTGGAGCAAGGGGAATCTTGCAGTTTTGATGAGGTTGTGGATATGTCGTCCTTCCAGTCATAGAGTCAAAGGTGGGGCACACTCTTAGTTTTCTTGGTTTTTTGCAGTTCCGAGAGATGTGTCCCTTTTTCCCACAATTGTAGCAATTGCAGTTATCCACCTGTGGTGGTCCTTGGAGGGTGCAAATATCTTGCATTGGGGCACCTTGCCTGGGTTGCATTCCAACAGCAGTAAATTGTGGCTTGGAATAATACTGGTTGCAAGGAATGAAGTCACTTTTGCTTCATTCAAGATAGATATGGTGAAACATTTTGCCAATCTTGATAGAGGTATCTTCCCATGTTTCAAGATCTTCCTTGATGGCAGGACGACGGAGGCATACTTGGAGGTAGATGTTGTAATCAATACTCTCCTTATAGAGCTGGAGTATGATACTAGGCTCCATTTCCATATTGATTTGTAGCAAGTTGAATTGCTGTGTGTACACCTCTATGGGAAGAGACCCTTGTCTTAGCACAACCAACTTTTTATATGCCTCTACCTTCAACACATTGATGCAAAAATGTTTTTCAATGTGTTCCTTTAGGACCTTTCATGTGGGCCAGAGTCCTTTAATAGGATATTGCTCGATGATTACATGAGCGAAATCTGCAGCCCTTCCATTCATTCAAAGGAGGACTGTGACTGTCCTCTGATGGTCGTCCAGGTTGGGCTGACAATCAACCCAGGCACCTATCTTGGTCCACCATATGCGGAACTTATTCCAATTGCCATCCCAGGTGCCAGAGTCGGCAAAAGCCTTGTATGCATTAGATGAGGAGGAGGTGTTGGCAGTTTGATTCTGGATAAGGGTTTGCATGGCCACAGCCATGAGCATCATTTGTTTGGAGAGGTCATCCCAGAGTTGATTTCCAGACATCCTTACTGTTCACTATCTTCCAAACGAACTCTGGGGATTTACTGGTAACGGGCTGGTTTGACCAATTGGGAGTGGGGGTGGAGTACATGATGGTCTTTGGGGAATTTGTCAACTGGATGAATGTACTTGGGGTGTTGAGCTTTCTTTACTCGTGGTACTTTCTTTCGGTGAAGATATAATCTGTTGGTACCCTCCAGTTCAGGCATATGGTCATTAGGATCAATAGAGGGAGCTGGCGATGGTCTGTGTACGGGTGTCGGGGTGCAATTTTGGATGTTAAGATAATAGAAGGCTAAGGCAGCGGCTTCCCTTTGGACTTCGATGCACTCAAGCCACTTAGTATGTGTCATATAAGAAAGGAAGGGGGAATGCAGTGAGGTCCAGCTTCCAACAGTCCTATTCAAGTGTTGCGGACTGCAATGACAGACTCAATGAGATAGACAGAAACAAGGAGATGGTGGACATCAGTATCGACGTCGACAAGGATTATGAGAACAAGGTTGAAGATCAGGATTGTGATGGTGACAATACAATAAAGCATAGACAAGGCCCCTTGACAGAGGGCTAGGCTGGCAATGAGGAGAGGAGTGGTACCACTGGGTTGCAGGCACTGGTTGACAGTGGGTGGAACGAAGTGAATAGGACTAAAGTACAAGGGAATTACAGGTGGGGTTTATATAGTAAGGACCAAGTACTTTAGGGCAAGTATCTGAGTCTGAATTAGGTTAAGGGCAGGCAAAGATAAGAGTGAAGAATGTTCTGGAACAAAAGAAGCAAACAGAGATGAAGGTGGGAAAAAGATAAGGAACATGAGGCATGACATCATCAATGATGTCATGGGTCTAGCCTCAAGTCAGGTGAACATTCCCATGATCATGTGCACTTGGTCACATGACTTTGGAAGGAGAAAATCCACTAAGGTAAATGGTGCTCAGTGATGCTAGGCATATGAGTGAAGAGTAAGAAATAAAATAGGGGTGTACGGGTGCCTGAACTATAACAGTTACAATGGTATCATTAGATTAAAATGGCTATATCTAGGCACACCCTGATCCTGGTCACATGACATAGGGACACTGTTTGTAGCCAAGAGCTAGTGGTTCCCACACTCTCACTAACACTAAGCAAAATTCCCACACCCTCAGACACTACACCATGCACACTACAAAAATATCAAACATTGAAACAGTTTTGCACCTCACTGTAGATAAGAGAGATAGCACCCAAACATGTACATACACAGTAGCACATGTATAAAGGGGTGAGGTGACTCAATGGGATGCTCTCCATTGAGTATCACCTCACTTGGGTCCACTCCATCCATCCGACCAATCAGTGCACCTAGCTGCTTCCCAGCCACACACCCATTTCAACAACATATATACCTGTCCATACCTTGTCCATACTGTTGAAAACACTATGCTACAGAGGCGGTGTAACCACTTACTTTATGGAGGGTGGTTTGAGATTGATGTGTGCTGGTGGGTGATAATAAATGTATAAAGTCAAGAGTCTATTGGAACTCAGATGTTGAGTTTGAATCTTATATACCTGTACAAATAACCTAATATGGTAATGTAGGATAAGTTATACTAATGTATGTAAAGATGGGGCTAGACCGGCATATCCACCGTTCAACACTCCCCCTCACTCAGCTGCCGAGGAGGTGCATGAGTGAAAACACTAACAAATGTGTTGATAAGACAAGGTGGCATATGACTGTCTGTCTAGAGCATGGCAATGCCAAGATTTTGTCTAAACTCCTCAAATTTTAGGTGGCCAAGATTCTTAGTGAACATGTCAGCAGGGTTAGAGACCCCTTCAATAAAGAAGAGTTTGATATGACCATCTTTTATCCAGTCCCAAATGGCATGCCATCAAATATCAATTGGCTTACTGCATTGTTCAGTGATTGGATTTGATGCCATAAAGATTGATCCCTGATTGTCACTGCAAATTGGTATGGCGCTCATTTGATAGCCAAGTTTGCCAAAAAGTTGGCAGATCCAGAACACTTGTCTGGTGCAGTCTGATAAGGACATGTATTCAGCTTCTGTTGAAGAATGTGTGACCATGGGCTACTGGCACGATCTCCAGCTGAAAGTGCATCTGGCTAGTTTTATGAACCAACCAGTTTGCGACTTGCAATTGTTGGGATTGGATGCCCAATCAGTATCATTATGCCAGTGTTTTGTGTGCCATCGAAGCAAAGTGTTGCATTTGGAGTTCTAAGGAGGTAGCGGCAAATATATAGCACTTTGTTTAAATGTTCCTCCATTGGATTTGCTGAATGCTTAGAGAGGGCAGTTACTGCATAGGCAATGTCAGGCCTTGTTCCGATCATGATGTATATCAATGATCCAATAACAGTCTGGAACTTGGTTTGGAATGTGTGGTTTACTGGTGCATTGTTACGAAGAGGATAATATCCTTGTGGTAAGGGGGTTGGGACAGATTTGGCATTTTGAAAACCAAAATGTTCAATAACCTTTTATAGGTATTGGCGCTGATTGATGAAGATTTTGCAGCCAGAATGTTTTATGTTCATATGAAGGAATTCTTTTGCTTTGCCAAGATCTCTACATTCCCATTTTTTCATGAAGTGACCCTTTACTTTGTCTACAATTGCCTTGGAGGGACCACAGAAGACAGCATCGTCAACATAGACAATGGCTACTACTGTGAGGGAGCCTTTCTTTCTGTATAGAAAGATGCCTGGATCAGACTTGATCTGTTTGAAACCAAGTTCTTTCATGGAGTTGTTTAGTGCATTCCACCAGGCTAAGCCTGCTTGCTTTAATCCATAAAGGGCCTTTTTAAGGTGCAATACTTTGTGGTCTATTCCAGGGAGTTTAAATCCTTCTGGTTGTTCCATGAAAATCTCTTCGTTAAGTTCGCCATATAAATAGGCACTTCTGATATCGACGGCTTCCATATGCCAATTTTCAAGTACAGCCAGTGCTAGCATAAGCTGCACTGTTTCATAGTGCACAACAGGGGAAAAGATCTGATCAAAGTCAAGACCTTCTACCTGGGAGAATCCTTTTGCAACTAGGTGTGCATGTTTGTGTCCATCAGGTTTGACATTGAATACCCAACAGTTCTTGATGACTTTACGGTCTTTAGGTCGATCAATAAGTTCAAAAACATCTCATTTGTTGAGTACATCAAGTTGCTCGCAACAAGCAACTTTCCATTCCTCTTATTGTTATGGAACAACTAGTGAGAGCACAGTAGTGATGGAAGACAGAAAACTCAAGAGTTGAGTGATGAGGAGTAGGCGCACGATGAAGGAAGATGTTGGATATGACAGAGCGGTTCCATAGTTGGATTTGCAGACCAACTGAAGGGATTCACGATGAGTAGGATCAACGGATAGGATTGGAATCCCTAAGATGAAAGTTGATAGAACTGGGAGTTCTAGCTACTGAGTCGAAGAGTTTAAATACATAGAAAGGCTTGCTGACTAATAGTCCATGAGGAGAACACATGTCGACCATGAGGACAACATGAGGTGTGGAGTGGGAAGACATAAGGACGAGGAATGGAAGAGAAGTTTAGGAAGCACACAATAAGGCAAAGGTGTGGAGCGGAAATGAAATAGAAGTAGAAGGCCTTGCCTCAAGATGATGGCATCAAGATCCCCCAGATCCAATGGTTCAGAGATAAGGGATCTGTCATGTGACATCTCTCATGGTCACATGCTATGTTCCCATGGTCATGTGCCACTAAAAAAAAAATAAGATAAAGATTAAATAAGAAGAGCATACGTGCAAGGGATAAGTCCAGGATACAACCTGTAACACTTGTTGCACAGGTGGAAGTCTTTGGACATCCTTCAATGTCCATTTGTGTATTGGCTTATTGTTAACAGAATCAAGCCAGATCACCTTGCTCAGGAGATAGGAAGTAAGGAAACCTCCCCCTTCTCTGGTGATGTGCTCAATTTCATCCTCAGAGAGGTTGGCAGCAGGGTCGAGAGGGGGAATGTCAGTGGTATCTTCACCAGGGAAAGATCCTGGTATTCCTGATCCAGAGGGGGCACCAGTCCTTTCAATATCGCACCAAGTGTGGTCAGAGTCCCACTCCTGTTCCACTGGATGATGGTTGTCACTGTAAACATTTCCAGGTCAGTGTGGAACACAATGTTCGTGCCTGGAGTGGCAAACTGGAGCAGGTGGAACTGCGGGTGCAGGTAAAGTGGGACAGTTCTCAGAAGCCACCTTCCGTGGGCGGCGAGGAGGAGAGGGAGGTGGTGCAACCAGCGAAGGAGTGTGGGGAAGATGAGGAGAGGGAGGATGAGGGAGTACTTGACAAGGCTGATCATCTTCAAGAGAAGTAGGTGCTAGGATCTGGACTATAGGGTCGGGATCTGTGGCCTTTGTACATGGATTTTGTGTGGTTTTCCCACAAAGAGGGTACAGCTGCTCATTAAAGAGCACATGTGCTGATATAAAGATGACATTGTTGGGATGATGCATAAACAAATAATTTGTTATATTTCCAGGTGCAATGCCCAGATACACCATAAGTTCAGATTTGGATGCCATCTTGTTGGTGTGTACATCTTGAGGTAGATGTACATATGCTCTGCAACCAAAGACGCAAAGATATCCAATATCTGGTACTTCATCTTTGAGTATTTTGTAAGGTGTGCACCAATTGTGATGGTGCATAGGGGTTCTGTTGTAAATGTGTATGGCGTGACTCCAACTGAACTCCCACCAGGACTTGGGAATACAAGCCTCTAGGCGCATAGCTTCCAATTTGTCCATTATGGTTCACATGAATTGTTCTGTGCGACCATTTTGTTGTGGGGTATGAGGGGCACTCTGGTATATGCATATCCTGTTTTCAGCTAACAGTTTATCGAAAGCTTCGGATTTATATTCTCCCCCTACATCAGACATCCATCCTTTGACTTTAGTGTCAAATTGGGTGTCTACCATCGCTAAAAAGCGCTTGGTAGCCTGTAATGCAGCATCTTTGATGCGCAAGCAGGTGGTCCATCCATAGGATGTATAGTCATCAAAGAAAGTGATGACATACTGATATTTGTGATAGGATTGAATGGGGAAAGATTTTATATCTGAATGAATAAGCTCGAAAGGCTGTTTTGCTCATCTGAGATCTGGGTGATAGGCACAATTAGGCATCTTACCCTGAGTGCAGCCTGGACAAACTTTGTCCTCCTTTGGAATCTCAAGTGATGAAGGAAAGCCTCGTGTGTGTTCACATGCATGCTTTAGAATATCTTTTGAAGGGTGTCCAAGACATTTATGCATAGTCTGATGATCTATATTGGTCGTTCCCAAGTTTGAGCTTTTTATGGCTTCCAAGGTGTACATATTTCATCCCAGTCTTCTGGGAATAAAAGGCACAAGTAATTTGCCATCCCCGAATAGCATGTTTATTGCTGATGCGTCACCTCTTACTTTGGTGCCTGCACATAACAATTGACCCATTGAGACTAATTGTATGCCAGAATTGGGAATGTGTCCAACATCATAGAGTAACAAGGTATGCAGCTTGTTGTTCTCGTCTTTCCAGGGAACAGTGCATTTACCTCTTCTAATGACATAGATTTGACCAGCAGTGGTCTGGATGGGAATTTTAGACTTTCCCAAGTCATAATATTCCACAAAGTCACTCTTGTGGGGAGTAAAGTGCATGGATGCACTGGAATCAAGTATCCAGAAGGGTCTCTCACAATGGTCACACTTAGAGTGAGAACCATGTGCACAAATGTCCATTTTGTATTCTAAGAATACAGGTGTATCTACCGCTACACTACTCGATGCTATGTATTCAGTGGAGTGTGAGGACAGTCTGGCAGCAATCATTGGTTGAGAGACTAACCTTGTAGATATGGTATTTATACAGTCTTCATCAGAACTGTAGATGTCAACTTCCTTCTCATCCCATGTCTCAGCCACACTGGAGACCCAGCAGTGAGAACATTTGAACAGAGGTCCTTCTTCTAGGTCCTTCATTGAAAAAAGGCAATTAAATGCCAGTGGTGGCATTGGGGAAAGTGGGCAGATTGAGGAAATTTCAAGAGATGGCAAAGGTGGAGAAGGAGAGATACGAGCGGAAAAGTCGAGGCATTTGAGCAGGGGTAGTGCAGAGTCAAGGGACCAGATTGTTTGACAGGATGGTTGGATTCTGAGGTCATGGGCAAATGAAAAAGCCTCTTGCATTTGTTGGAATACAGGCTGACTGAGTTGTCCTTGGTAGCACTGCGCACTATAGTGTGCTGCAGCCCTTGGATCCGTCATTGAAGGGGTTGTGAGGACAACAGTATTGGAGAGGTACTCTCCAGAGTCATGTTCAGAGTCTTGCTCAATAAACTAAAGGTGCTTGTGGTGTTTGCACTCCTTCACCTGTTTCCCGCTCTGCTTCCCCCTGTTCCCTTTCTTTTTGTTAGCTTTTACCTCTTCCTGCTGCCCAGAAGGTGCTGCAGGGGCTTATTGCTGTTTAAAGGAAGGGTCAGGGCCCTTTCACTTTATGGCGCTGATTTTTTGCACCTGCTCCATTTGTTTTCCTTTGCCCATGTGGGCTCTCTGTTCCCAATTAAGGGAGGCGGCAGCAATGATCTGGTCAACAGTTGGCAGGATGATTGCTCCAGTTGCATCCTTTGATTGTGCAAGAAGTTGCACAATGACATCCATGGAGGTGGGGAGCTTGGAGAGGAGAATCATGGCCTGCAGATTGGCTGGGATTGTTATAGTTTGGGCACGCATACACCCTATTTTTCACTTTACTCTTCACTCATATGCTTGCATCACTGAGCACCATTTACTTAGTCGATGGCTCTTTCCAAAGTCACGTGACCCAGTGCATGTGACCGCAGGAACATTCACGTGACTCGAGGCCAGACTTATGATGTCATCGATGACATCATACCTCATGTTTCCTTATCTCTTCGCACATTCATCTCCGTTATTCTTCTTTCGTTCCAGAACATTCTTCGTCCTCTTATCTTTACCTACCCTAAAGCTAATTCAGACTCAGACACCTGCCCTAAGGTAGTCACTCACCGTATATATACCTTCCCTGTAATTCTCTCCTACCTTAGTCCTATTCACTTCGTTCCACCCACCTCATCTGGTACCTGCAACTCAGTGGTACTACTCTCCTCTCTCATCTGCCAGCCTAGCCCTCTGCAAAGGGGCCATTATATGTTATATTGCATCATCTCCATCGCCGTCCCAATCTTTAACCTCATCCTCATCATACTCATCGACGCTGACACCATATCTCGCCGCCTCCTCATATTGGTATTCCTCATTGAACTCATCGCCATTGCAGTCCGCAACAGGGATCAGGTAGGAGGCAGTGACAAGACAAGTGAAAAGGGTTTGTAGTTTCGTGAATGCCAGAGTGGGATTCATGTTGCCAGGGATGATAGCGTCCATTACCAATTTGAAGTCAGCAAAAATCTGAGGGAGTCCTTGTTTGCCATAGTTGTTTGCGATTGCCTTAAGAAGAGAGCTGGTTTGTAAATGAGACTGATATTTATAAAGGAGCGTTGGTGAGAGGGTTTGCCTGATCAGGCCAAGCATTTTTGTATCTGCCTCGGTCCACTTGCAGTAGAACTGAATTTCTGTGGCGTCACTCGAGCTCGAGAGCATCAGACAGTTGACGTCCCATGTCCAGGTTCCACCCATTGCCAGGATGGTGCTTTCCATTTTGGGCCACCATGTCATGTAGTTGGCACCAGTGAAGGTGGGAATTGAGGTGGAGGTGTTAGAAGAAGAGGACATCTATGGGTCAAAGTCCATTAGTATGTTTGGTCAATAATTCCCCATAGAGAATAGCGGCCCAAAGGCACTTTGACTATGTTATGCATAGGTGCAAATGCAGCTGTAGCATTGTGGATGACTCCTGGTCATAATCCAATGATTTCCTTTTTGCACAATACACAGCGAATTGGTTGTCATCATTTCGACCATCACTTTAGCAGCATTGGGTGCAGCCGTTAGGTGCTCCCTTTGCACTCAGTGGGGCTCATAACCTGTTGAAAACACTATGCTACAGAGGCAGTGTAACCACTTACTTTATGGAGGGTGGTTTGAGGTTGATGTGTGCTAGTGGGTGATGATGAATGTATGAAGTCAAGAGTCTATTGGAACTCAGATGTTGAGTTTGAATCTTATATACCTGTACAAATAACCTAATATGGTAATGTAGGATAAGTTATACTAATGTATGTAAAGATGGGGCTAGACCAGCATATCCGCTGTTCAACACATACCTTAGTCCTATTCACTTGTTCCACCCTCCATAAGAAGCCTGCAGCAAGCTTGAGTACCACTCACCTCTTCACCTGCCTAGCCCTCAGTAAAGGGGCCCTTTGCATGTATAGGATCCTTTCAGTTGCTGTTCCCCTTTTCAACCTCATCCTTGTCATACTCATCAATGTAGACTTCATCACTCATCACTTCCTCATATCTGTCTTCCTCATTGAACCTGTTGCAGTCCACAACAGCCACATTCAACATTTTATTTTGGTGTTTTTAGCTTTTTGAATTTTTAGCTAATTTGATATTTCTTTCTCTTTTGTTTACAAAACTCATATAGCTTGCACACCACTTAACACACCAATTGTCCATATATTGATTTCTTGGATTTATGTAATATTTATTTAACATGCTCAAAATAAGTATTAAATAAACTGCCTGTGCCAAAGGCACAAACATGGGCCAGTCCCAAGTTATGGAGACCATCATGATGCTATGAGTGCTTGGCTGATCGAGATAGCATTCATGTTGTGCGCACGTGTTCCGAGTCCCATTCCCACGAAGCACTTCACTTTCCAACGGCTGTGCCGCCGGATAGGGACCGCAAAAGTCTTACTAGTGATTCCTTGACTCACGCGAGATCCCAAAAATTCCATGGTGATTCCACCAGATCCCAAAAGAGTTCGTTTGGACGAAAGAAATAATCCCGAACAGATCCACAGTGCAATATTTTAACAGTTGCACCTAATTTGTCTGAGTAATATGATCTTTGTCAAGCATATCAATGCTGGGACGATTGAGAGAACGCCGACCTTGGAACTGTAAACGACTTTAGCACATTTGTGCGCTGTGCTTCGAATGTCCTGACAGAGCTAACAGGCTGTTCCAATTTGCGGGAGCGTGAGGATTTAACCTGAGATAATCATGATGCACCACTGGCACGCTGCGGCCAACTGGCAACGGAGCAATTTGTCACCGCCTGTTCAAAGTAAAAGCAGATTCTGGATAAGCAGAAGACAGTCGCTCTACCCACTTGTTCGATGCAGCTCCCGATGTAGAGTGGTGTCCATAGTATGTCACCTGCCTGATATTCACCCACGATCCTCACAACCATCCGTGCCGAGCGCTCACATCAAGACATTGCGGTGTTGATGGCATCCAGTAATCGGCGACTACCTCGGAATCCGGGACGGAGGCCGCTATAGGGTCCAAATAGCACCGCACAGCGCGAGGTATCGGACGGTATCGGTGCTGAGCACTGAGCTCCGAGTGATATCTACTACAACGTCTTCAGTGCCATCGGAACTCGATGATTCCAAAGGTTATTTGGTAACCTATCCCAGCCAAGCAAGGAGCGCAGTCCGATGACGGTCAGCGACTGGAAGGAAAAGGATCAAGTGCCAGAAATGCGTGCTGCTTTGGTCGTAAGTGTGATCACATAAGCTGACTGTCATTTCCGCTTATGTACTCAACACACCGTCTTGCCTCATAGCAAGACACTATATATAGTTTTTGTTGCTTCCGAAACGCGTATCTTGCTTCAAACACTGCCAGACCAATATGGAATGACCGATAAATAAGTGGGGAGTGCCCGTTGGCGGTGTTGCTCTCCCTTTTCCCCCTTCGGCTCTCTCCTCACACCTTTCTTCCGTCGGTTCGGGGGCTCGCTCAGGCGCCTTGCTAGTGCATCTTCTGAGATATGGGTACCAATATACCTTTGGACAAGGCAGAACTATTGGGAACGCTACTTGAAGGTATCCTGTATGGTAAGTCTTGTCAATAGTGAATCCAGTAAAAGTATATCAAAGACTTATGTGGCAAGGTTTCTCATTGTTGATGTTCGGAGGAACGATCTGGCAACTGTTGGCTCGGCGGTCCACTCAGAGAGTGAACCATAGCATGGTTGCGGCAGCATGCTCATTATTGGTGTTAAGTACGGTGGTGTGTGTTTCTTTTCATTTTCCAGAGTAAGTGCCGGATAGAGATTAACCGTTGGGGTTATACAGCACCTCATAATTGACATTATAAGAATTATGCAAGCCTTGATATTGTACCGAGATACATACCCAGGAGGACCTGTAGCGTTCTTATTGGACGTGTCCCAATGGACGTTCGTGTCCAAGAATTATGTGTATACAGTACAATCGCTAATAGGGGACGGTGTTATCGTAAGCTATGCTTTTGTGATCAGATCCACGTCATCCGCTAATTACATTGACAGCTTTATCGCTGTTACATGGTATGGCAATCTCAACTTGTCGTAGTTTTGCCTGCCTTGCTTTGGTGTGCCGCTGGTGGTAAGTGTCTCGTATGCTTTCAAGCTGGCGTGGCTGGAATTAATGACGACAAATTTCGAAGTCGCGGGAATTGGAGCCGCAGTGCAAGCATCGCAGGACAGTTTCTTTGGTGAGATCCTCGTGCGATGGGTCACAGCGTTTTACTCCGCGACGTTCGCGACCAACCTATCGGCGACCGGTACGTACTCGCATTCGATGGTTGGCTCACGGTGCCTCCGATCATTTTTTTCCTTCTATCAGTTCTGCTGGTTTACCGTATCTGGTATATCGACCACAAGGTTACGAGACTGTGCAGCCACCAAAACCCCCAACTGCGGCGGATCCTGCATGTCATTATCGACACTGGTGCGATTTATAGCCTTTCCCTCTTGGCGGCGTGGATCTGCTTTTCCCGCCAATCTTACGGTCAATTCGTGGTTCAAGATATGGTGAACTGTCATAGCTTGCTCGCCTATCAGAATGATCCCATTGAAATGATCCTTTGATTTCCAGCTCGTGCCCATCATCTCCATTACGTTCTATACAGTGATCATCTGTGCAGGGCTTGCCAGTCGCAGCCAGTCAGCGTATGGGCTCCCACTCAGACACACGTCCACGGGCAATAGTGTTTGTGCGGACTCGAGAAACAGGATGCAAGTCCACATCTCTACATTGACCGAGAATAAGGTTGACAATTGTTGCTCATCAATGAGTTCGGACACTACGTCAGGTAGCAAGGACTGCCGGACACCGGACGAGATCAAGTTTGATGACGGAGAGGCAGTATGATCTCATTTGCCTTGTAACATGAACATGTTGGGCAGCAATATATTTTATGCTGTAATCATGTCTTAATTTGCCAGTGGCAGTCGCACTAGAAAGCAGAAGAGGGGGAAGGCAGTAACTTTTCCACGGGGCGGAGTGAGCTCCCTCGCTCCAGCGGAGAAGGTGAGTCACGAGGCTGCAAAGGAGTTAGTCTATGCGTGAGAAGCGAAGTGGCGCTCATCTCTCTCCTCCACTTCGCTACAGCGCATCTTGCGGCTTTCCCAGTGCAGCCTCAGTACTAGCACAGTCATTCATTGTACCCACCCGCCACGGCCCTTCACAGGCTGCGTACAAAACACTCGATTCGTCTGGCGTTGCTATTCGCTCGGCCCAGCCTACCCTGACTTTGCCCTATAGCCCGAGCCCAGTTTTGGGCTGAAAAAACCTTGCTCAACTCTTCCTTGCTTCCTCACTATCGTACCCATGTACCTAAGCAAGCAATTTATCCTCTCCTTCTCGAGCATACCAAGCGCCATACGCATAAATCAAGCACTGGCATTTGGTCTTAGATGACAAAGTCTTCAATCCAGGTGGGTGAATACTCGTGCCAGAGGTCAGATGGATTTTAGTAGGGCTACGCTAGGATCGCCGAGTACTGGAATCGCTGCCAGAATTTATTTACTTAACAGATTCGCTAACCAATGAGCCAAATCTCGATTTCGTCCCGGGTATCGTTTCAAGTTCTCGACTTCATCGTCCTCAGCTCCTCTGCTACGGCTGGTCAATTGAGGAGTCTGTGCTTCGGTAGTAATCAACAAAAACATGAGAGAGCGTGTGAACGTACGTTTATTTGTGAACACCCTCCATCACCAATGGCTCCGAGGCTCCGAGTCGGAGCAGAGTTGTTGCGGCCTATTAACTCGGCTCTTTCCGCTGCACAGCGCGACATATATTGATATCCACCGTGATCGGGTATCAAGCTGTACTCTACACGGCGGCTGATGATCAAGGTGCAAAAGCGGGCCAGTGAGGTTGGTTGGTTACTCGTTGGTAGCGATGGCCGTGTGATCGCACGAGTGGTTTCAGTGATTGCTCTGTTTCTTGCTAAGCTGCCCTGATCGGCGAATCGACGATGGCCTGAGTGCCACAATTTTCCATAACACAATTTTGTTGTGGCACCTTGCGAGGTCTCTTGTCCTTGAACTCATTGAATTCGGTAGAGGTGAGCGCTGACATTATGCATAGTTCCAGGTCTATTTCGTGGCCAACGTTGATTATATCGTTTAGCTCGTTCGACCGCCATCTCCACGTCAATGCCGACACCACGTGGCCTTACGCTCATGGAAGTTCGTGCACCGCCCCGCTATCGGGAATAATGCTCGGGATAAATAGTAGAGCTGCGCTCCCTTCCTCCTACCCCCTTCCTTCTCCCCGTGCTGCGCGCATATCTTAAAGTATGGATACCAGTGGCATCCCTCTCGACAGAGCAGAGCTCCTTGCAACCATACTCGAAGGAATCTTGTATGGTAAGATCCACCAACGAGAAATCCTGGGGAAATTATGTTAAATGCTCACGTGTGTGGGAAGGTTTCTCGCTGTTGATGTATGGAGGAACGATCTGGGTGCTGTTAGCTCAGTGGTCCAATCGTCAAGTGAATCGTATACTACTCACGGCAGCATGCTTGTTGCTGTTATGCAGTACGGCAGTGCGTGTTTCTTTTCATTTTCATGGTTAAAATCGGACGGGTGTCTGTTTTTTTTTGGGTTACGCAGCACTTCATAATCGACATTATAAGAATCATCGAGGCCTTGATTTTGTATCGAGACACATATCCAGGAGGTCCTATAGCATTCTTATCGGACGTGTCCCAATGGACCTTCGTTTCCAAGAACTTTGTGTATGCTATACAGACACTAATAGGGGATAGCGTCATCGTGTGTCTTGTTTTGTCATCCATGATCAGATGAACGCATGTGCTGATTGCATCGACAGCTTTATCGTTGTTACATGGTATGGCAGTCCAAAGTCGTCATGATTTTGCCTCTCTTACTTTGGTGTGGTGCTGGTTGTAAGTGTGCCATATACTTTATGGCGACTAGATTCGATGACGACAAATTCCGAAGTCACTGGGGTTGGAGCTGCAGTATATGCGTCGCAACACGGTGTCTTTGGTGAGACCCTCGTACATTGGATCACAGCATTCTATGCAACGACGTTTACGACCAACATGTTGACGACTAGTACGTACTCGTGTTTTGATAGAAGTTGCGGATTACATCTGAACTTTTTTCTCAGCTTTGTTGGCTTATCGTATTTGGAATATTGATCGCAAGGCCACAAAACTGCGCAGCAACCAAAATCCCCAACTGCGGCAGATCCTGCACGTTGTTATCGATGCCGGCGCGATCTATAACCTCACCCTTATCGCAGTGTGGATCTGCTTTTCAGTTAGATCTAACGGTCAGTTTGTGGTTCTAGACGTGGTCAGCCATCATACCTTTTTCGCTCATAAGAATAATCCTCAAACATTTGCTTGACTGTCAGATCATGCCCATCATATCCATCACGTTCTACATAGTGATTATTCGTGTCGGGTGGGCTATTCGAGCAAACGGGCCAATAGATGTCTCCGCGCTCAGATGTTTATCCACCGGAAATAGTTCTATGACAGAGCCGAGAAACAGGATGTCAGTCCACATCACCTCGTTGACCGAAACCAAGGACGACAATAGTCAGCGCCTGTCAACAAGTCGGATGACTGCTGTCGATAACGAGCACCGTCGGACTCGGCTCGACGATGCCGAAGGGGCAGTATGACCTCGTTTTCCCATATCATGTTTAGCGCATGTATCACTTGTAACCACATTGTTGACCAGATGCGCAATCAAATTTGATTTCGCACATTCCTGGTCTCCAGTTCGTCTGAGGACTGATCGAAATACCGGCCTGCTGTTGCCGTGTCCCACTGAGTGTACGCAAATATTATGTAATATTGTCACATTCGCTGAACACAAACGCCGACTCGGACACCCTCGCGATCAACGAACACCGGCGTTTGAGTACAGGAAGAAAGGGAGGAGCTCGCGAAGGGTGCGTCTCATCTTCGCGGATCGCGTTGACACAAATGTCTCCCGGTATAGTGAAGCAGAAGTATGGATCATTACCCAGAGTCGAGGCTTCCGATGTTGACAATTCGGATGATTCGGGAGATATGCAAGAAGGCTCAGATGGAGAAGAAGTCACCGCGGCGGTGGACGCTGCCGTTCTTTGTACGCTTGCGCTGATCAGGAAGAAGGATCCGACGATGTACCTTGAAGGTGGAAGGCGGGTGTTGAAGACGTGTTCGGTTCCCAGCGGTCGTGTGTCTTTGTGACTCGATATGAGAAACAGGAGCCCAATTCGTTCGTATAGGGGAACATACGCGAACGCAGGTCAAGCACCAGCGATCAAGTATTGGAGGACAAAGGAAGGGTGTGTGCGATCCACATTCAATCACGAGCATCCCTCGTACTGACATCCGTGATGAACCCAATCGAAACTGCTGACACCGTGGAGCTGCAGTCACATCCGCACTCACCAAAGCGGATTCCGCGTTCCATGGCGCAGTCGCTTTAGAGGCACGAGACATTTTCTTCACTTTTTGCAGATGCAGGGATTGACTCAAACGCCTTGTTCAGGAGATGATAAAAATCTTCTGATACCACTGTCCACGCTCGCGTACGCGTGACGAGATCGAGTTGGAGCAGGAAGACTACGGACGTTCCCGGAACGGGAGGATGTCGACTTATCGAGAACGGTGGTAAAAAAAACACGAGGGTAAAAAGAATAAAAAGGTAAAAAAGAAAGAGAAATGGAGAAGGAGAAGGAGAAGGAGAAGGAGAAGGAGAAAAATCACGACAAATACCAGGCTCAAGACAAGAAAGCTACGAAGCAGCGACAAAAAGTCCGAGGAAGAGGCAGCGCGATAATTTTTTATGAAGTACGAGTTGCGAACCCTTTCAAGGTCTTCGATGTTTTGTACTATGGTCCCCTTTCTGGAGTGGCGCACCAGAATAGTGGAAACAAACCAACGGAAACCAGCCCAGTCCCAAGGTGACTCTGATAATGACGATGGCGTAGACCAATTACCAGACGATGAACAGGACGCCACACTCGAAATGAGAATACTTTTGACAACCTTGCAGACGCGTTCGAGACGTCGTACGACTTTAGATTCGAGGAACCGTAAGTACTCTTACTTTTAATTGGGTTGACTATGAGTCTCTTTGAGTCATGGACTCGATATAAACCCAACATCACGAGATGCTTTGCACTTACTAACGCCAGCTATACGGGCAGTCCACTGTTCACATCCTTTCCCTGCAATCTCCTGTCCGCTCGGCGGGAGTCTACTAATCAGAAGACGCCCGTGCTTCGAAACAGCAAAGAGAAGAAGCGGGGAAGAAAACACCGCTCGAGGCGCAAAGAGAAGAAATCAGAAGAGAGCGTGCACTGGTAGAGGCTGCAGTCGCTCAGGAAGACGGGGATGCTCCAGCGATTAGAACAGAACACCCCCGACAGAAAGAAATAAGAAAGAGGTCAGAGCCAACGAGTTCCGGAGAGAGCTCGAGATGGTAAATTTGGAGGGGGCTGGGTGGTATCGGCGACGAAGGCGAGTACCACGATATATATTTCGTTGTATAGCCCTCGCTCACCTCGACCTCAATGCTGATTAGGATCCCCTAAAGCATGATACGCAGACGGCGGGCGGTAAAGACAGTTATTACTATCGATATCCATCCGACTGATGTATATACAGTCGACGATGCCGATGTCGAAAAGCAGGCCTGGCACGACGATGCGACATTCAACACCGAATCAAAAGTGGAGCTAGAGAAACGGAAAAGGGAAGAAAAGAATAAATCAAGAACGCAGACGAGGTAGTCGGTGTGGACGTGGATGAGATGGGGGCGGACTTGGACACGGGCACAGGTTGGGACGACTGGAATGAGCACGAAGAGTGGAAAGGTACGGAAGAAGAATGAAATCGCAAGGTGGACGCGTGGATGGATTAGTAGATTTGGATTCAGCGGCATTCTGAGTCTGATCAACTTGTAGGCGAATAGTGTTCAGATGCGACCTTTGCAGTCCTCCCACATGCCTACACGTTTGCATTACACTTCTACGACGCCTGAAAACTACGCTCACACCCACAGAAACCCTGCTTCAGTTACGACAGATGCGGAGTTGAACTTTTATAGCAACATTAATCAAAGTTGATTTCGCACATATGTATACTAATTACGTGGCGCTACAACGCGTGTGTCCGTGTGTGACTCACATCCTAAATTTATCTAGCTGGTAGCTTGTCGGTGTCATGCCTCAGCAGACCGTCTCACGGTGTGAAACCAACCCATTGAGAGGACGCTGGAAATCTGAAGCCTGGGGCTGGAATTCTCAGTCCTGCCGCGCGCCTGTTGGCAAAAACGTCACTTCAAATTGAGCTCTTCTGGCTATCTCCGGGATATCGATCATGATGCAGGATGGACGCCAGCTGATAGGCTCTTGGTGCTGCTTGCTGTGCATATTTGAAGCATATAATAACGTCACTCGTGCTAATTCAAGCTGAGTCGGTCAAGATTACTGCCGTCGCACTCTGCTTCATATTTCATAACCGTGCTCAGGACCAGTGGTTTCGGTGATCTCTGTGGTGCGTCAAAGAGTCTCTGGGAGTCCTTGTAGCGCCTCGACAGCATCCGTGTTCTTGTCTAGCATATAACATTCGTTCCTATCCGTGGTGGCCGCCAGCGAGACTATTTTTGTCTAGCTCGATCAACAACCAATGGCCGGCTTACAGCACTGACACCTTTTCCGACATGCTCATGCTTCCTTGTGAGACACTGCTCCGCTGAAATGGGGTGTTGGGTCCCTAGCGCTCCCTTTCTTTCTTCCTTCTCCCGCAATTCTCCTAGCCCACCTCATTCTTCCCTCTCGGACTTGCACCGCGTTCGCTCGGGTGTCTTGCTAGTGCATATCTTGAAATATGAGCACCTACGGAATTCCTCTAGACAAGGCGGAGTTCCTGGGAACGCTACTAGAAGGGGTCTTATATGGTAAGATCCCTTGATAATCAACTGGCGAAAGCATATCGAAGACTTATGTGGCAAGGTTTCTCACTCTTGATGTTCGGAGGAACGATCTGGGTGCTCTTGTCTCGGCGATCTACTCACCAAGTAAACCGTTTCATGCTTACGGTTGCTTGCTTACTGCTGATGTGTAGTACGGTGGTGCGTGTCTCTTGGTTTTCCTGCATGACAGAAATTGACTTCTTTGCTTGTCCAGCACATCATAATTGGCATTATAAGGGTTATGGACGCCTTGACATTGTACGGAGACCCTATAGCATTTTTATCGGACGTTTCTCAATGGACGTTCGTGACCAAGAATTATGCGTATGCTATACAATCGCTAATAGGGGACAGCGTCATGGTGACCTACTTTTTTTGTCAAGATGAACGCTAGTCACTGACTGCATTAACAGCTTTATCGCTGTTACATGGTATGGCAATCTAAACTCATCATGATTTTGCCAGTCTTAGTTTGGTGTGCGTCTTGTGGTAAGTGTGCGTGTGTTTTGAGACGATTGGAATCAATGACGACAAGTTCCAAAGTCGCTGGCATCGGAGCCACAGCGAACGCGCCGCAGAATACCACCTTTGGTGAGAGTTTCATGGGGTGGATCACAGCATTTTACGCAACGACGTTCACGACAAATCTGTTGACGATCAGTACGTACCCCTGTTTTGACGGATGACGAAAGCACTTTTGAGTCCCCCCGACCCCTCCACCAGTTCTATTGGTGGGTCGTATCTGGTATGTCGACCGGAGGGCTGCGAGGCTGCGCGAGCACCGTGACCAAAAGTCCCACCTGCAAAATATTTTACACATCATTATCGACGCCGGTGTGATTTATAACTTCGCCCTTCTCCCAGTGTGGATCTGCTTTTCACTTCGATTCAACGGTCAGTTCGTGGCTCTAGACGTGGTCAGCCATTAAGCTTCGCTTGCTCATGAGAACGATACCACTGAAATCTTCTTTCGACCGTCAGATTGTGCCCGTTATTTCTATCACGTTTTACATGGTAATCATTCGCGTGGGGTTGCTTACTCGGCCGAGCCAGCGAACGATGGCGTTCCCACTCAGACAACAAACACCCACCAGTAATTCTCTTTCTGTGGACAGGATGCAGGTCCGCATCCCGACACTGACGGCGGACAGGCTCGACAGTCCGACAACTGCTGTCGATAACGATACCCGTCAGACTGGGAGTGGGATCAAGTTGGGCGACGCAGGAGAGACGGTGTGACTCCGTTTACAAATGTACGAACACAAGCTCGTATCTCGATTATCCTCAGGTCACTGGCGGTTAGCACACGATTCGGACATTGACATCCCTTGCACTGTAGCCACATATTATCAAGTTCGCGACACTTTTTTTTACATGATAGCTACGGGCTTGGTAATAGTCAGCAATTATCTACTACTTTGGCAGCGTTGAAATGTTCGATCGAATCCACCGCTTAGTTACTATTGGAAGTTGCTTGTGATCGATGAAACATTTCAGAACTGAAAAAAATTGCTGGAGACGGCTATTCAGGTATCAATGCCTATAACCATCTTGTTGTGTTCACTTGTAGGTCTAATGATATGGATATGCCTGTATTGGCTACTATCAAGGGGCAGGAGTGACTGTCTCTTGGAAGTGCACGTTCAAGTTGTGGGGCCCGGGCCCGGGGTTCTCCGCGCTAACTACCACAGGATATTGAACCTATGGAGTTTCATGCCTTTGATACCAATGTTGCTGTCTCACGATGTTCCACTGGCAGTGCGATTTCGGACTCGGACGCGCATGATGCATGATGATGATCGGATGTCTTACAACCAACTTGAACGACCCAACAGGACTTCATAGGGATTGCGATGTTATCTATGCAATTCTCGCTTGTTCGATCTACCGTCCGCAGTACTGCCAGTAAGGTATCAGAGACTCACTGTTCCAAAGTTGGAATTACTCCGAGATAATAACCATCCTCAACACTGCAAAAGCCACTGCGATGCACGTTGTCGCTGGCACGGAGAGCTTTGTGGTTCAAACGTTCCAGTGCCGATTCCATACCCGCACGTCTTAAGTTCAGCTGCCACTGAAGTGAAATCAACTCATTCATCTGCATGCATGAGTCTCAGTCTGATGCCCGACTGAACGACTCGATGTCGTTTCTTCCTATTCGTTCTATAATATGACGGTTTGGGTTGAAAACTCGGCTCTTCATATGTACACCCCGAGTCTCAGCGTCGTACCAAAAACGGCTTCCATCACTGGCAGAAGTGCAGGTGTATGTAATAACTTATGGCTATGATCGGACTCTGCGTCAGCGCAAATTACTACTCGAGAGGCATCTGAGACCGTGGGTCTGAAGATGGAGCAGCTCTCTCACGAGAAATATGCCTCAGTCAGGTTACAAGTTGCATCGTCCTTGGAGTGTTTGGAGAGGATTGAACATGTCGAGCAAGGCCACTCCAAGGACATCTACTACAATCCCGTACACACCCACGTCTCCCGGATGGACTCACGTGCATCCTCGTCCATTGCGTCCAATCCATCCGTACCCCAGTCTTGACACGATACAGACACCCGCATTACCCGCTCCTCTGAGACCCTCCGTCTTTCATACCACCTCTCATGGTGTCTACCGACTCAGCACCCATTTCGTCCCAGCTGCTTATCCGCGATCCACCCCGGACATACCCCTCCCCGTGATACCCGCCTACGTACCTAGTGGATCGTCCAGCGAACGACACGCCAAGATGGACGCGCTCGTGAAAGAGGCCCAAGAGATACAAGATGCATACGCAGAGGGAAAGCTCGGAGGCAAGCCGAGCGAGAAGCTGCTCTGGAACTGCGTTAACCGTTATGTGCGCACGCCAACGCGGTCTGGGACTGGCATCACGCTCTTTTTGGCCCACGCGAATGGGTTTCACAAGGAGGCGAGTGGTTGTTTTGTCAGCTTGTCGAATCCGCGACAGCTCATAGCACTTGGGGTGGGTAGACGTGGGAGACGATGCTTCGGGACCTGCTCGATGCGCCTGCAGGCGAGATGGTTGACGAGGTGTGGGCGTGGGACGCCGTCCAGCATGGGGATGCCGCCGTGGTGAACGCCCACGATCAAAACGGAATATGTACCTCTTTGTTTTCATGCACACCGCGTATGGGGGATGACGATTCATTTAGTCGACTGGCTCGACAACGCGCGCGATATTACTAACTTTTTAGTGCATTACCTACCCGAGCATGTGGATGAAACGGTGTTGCCTGCGCGACTACAACGCCTGCCGGTTTCGGTGGCGAAATCTAGAGAAGAAAACGGATATCGCATGCGCAAGTTGGTCGTGGTCGGACACTCCTTTGGAGGGTGTACCTCGTGAGCAGTTTGACACCCACAGTCCACCCCTTGGCCCTGATCACTGTACACGCAGGTTGAGAGTTGCTCTCGACTATCCGAAGCTGTTTTCGTCGTTTGTACTGGTGGACCCGGTCGTTCTCCGACCTCATACATATCGACCCGGGTATTTACGCTCGATGGTACTTGGCGCTTTTACTCGGCGTGATCGCTGGTCATCTCAGTGCGTGATCCCACCTGTCTAGCAAAACGGAGGGCTGACTCCGGAGAGTAGAGAAGAAGCCTTCCAATTGTTCAAAAAGTCACCCTTCTTCGGCGTTTGGCACCCAGAGGTCCTACGGGACTATGTCGATTATGCTCTCGTCGATGACCCAGAGGGAGGCGTCAAGCTCAAGATGAGCGGGTTACAGGAAGGACTCTCGTTTGTGAATCGGGTGCCATCTTGGGAGACGTGGGAGTTATTGGAAAGGTTGGATGAGAACATTGTGCTTAGATGGATTATCCCCGAGACACCGTACGTGTTTTACGTTCGGCCGATGCGAGGAGGGTGCTGACGTTCAGACAGGTTGTCGACTCAAGAAGGCACACATGAGAGGGTGTGGCGCCGAGCTGCCAATTCGACCAACGTCGTATTTCCCTTTGCAGGCCATTTGGTATGTCAAGTTGCTCCTGTGTTGTTGACAGTACAAGCCCCCTTATATCTGATGTGTAGATCGTGCAAGAGGCTCCTTTTGAGCTCGGTATGTATCTATGTTCAGTGGGCCTCATGTAGCTGATGGGAGATGCGCAGCACAAGATATATCCGGCTTTCTGCTGCGTGGGTATGGATCGACCAAGGCGCATCTATGACAGGATCGTGTTTGACTCATCAAACAGGCCCGAGGTCGGCGTATTCAAAGATCTTGTAGTCAGAGATGGTAGATAAGCGTAGACGCACCGCTATGATTACAGTAAAAGCCAGCTGTCATTGGCCGCCTCCACGTCTCCAAGTTGATTGGTGGGTACACACAGCCCGGTATCGCTTTTTCGCATAGTAACTTGCAACAGTCAACCAAGGCACTACGGTCGTTCCTCTAGACTGTGCCGCACTCAACCCTTTTCAACCCGAGCCTTTCACTTTTAAAAAAAAATTGTTCCCCGACTCCGTATGCTCTCGGTGATCCCGCTACCATAGTACTCCCACTCGTAACGACCCTCGACATGAACGTGGACCTTGTTTCATCTCGCATCTCGGCGCTGGCATCGCCTTTCACCTTACGACCTCAGCGCCGCTCTGGTAGCAGCAAGACTTCAAGCCTCATATATGTGTCTCCCGCCCCGTGGCTTGTGCCAGCATGGGCCTCTCTTGTCGTACTCGCTGCATTTCCTGCAGCCGTCTCTGCGGCACCTCCGGGCGTCAATATCAGCGTCAATAGGTTACACCGAAGACAGGGCAGTTCGGGGAGCAGTTCATCCAGCACGAGTATCAGTATGAGCGTATGGGTGCGTTCGTTTCTTTAACGTGTCATCTGTGCACAATTGATGCTGAGTCCGCCTCGTTTTCGGTTACGACAGCTTCCTATTCTTATTGTCACCGTAGTATTCGTCTTCTTCTCGTTCTGCACCTGCATGCGTCGGTGTGCGGCGAATGATGCGGCCGCCTCAACGACCGCAAACCGAGGTGGTACCACCGCCACCAATGGCAATACAACCACGACGCGGCCCCGTCGACGACCTCAGAGGACGCCGAGTCAGATATCCACCAAGTCGTTGCCGCCATACATGAAAGAGCCCGGGGACCAAGAGTTGGTGCTCTTCCGGTGCGTGTGGTAAATTTCTGCTACGGATGTTCATCACCAACGTGGCATGGCATCCACAGGGGTCCCGAGGAGACAGAAGATGACCATGAACCGCACCATGCGATGCCCATACTCTCCGAGGACGACGATGAGCACCATGAAATGGGCAACGGAACGTTTGACATTGCGCTCGGTCGCATCGAATCGGTTGACTCGATGCCAGATTCATCGACGGCGAACCTGATACGCAGGTTGTCGGGATCGGTGCCGAAACCTCCTGAGCTCCATCATGCTACGATGCCTCATGGTCATCATCGGAGTGGGGATGGGCATAGTTTGGACTCGATTGGGAGCGAAGCGGAGCTTCTTGCTGGGCACCAGCGGGCGGTTTCAGTGGACCACCCTGACCCCAGAGGGGAAGCGCCATCATATACCGAGGCTGTGGAAGGGAGGACGATGACCATTTCGCTCAACAACCCTGACCCCAACAATACTTCTGCTAACCCTGTCGTTCCTCCTCCCTCGCATACGGCAGACGCGGTTACTGGGAGGGGACATTCGCGATTCGACTTCCTCAAGCATAATCCCTTCAGATCACACAATAATACCAGCACCGGAGATGGGTCGTCGAATATCAGTCCACCGTCATCTTCTACACGCTCTGAATCACCCGCGCTACATATCGGATCTACACTTTCGCGATTTTCGTCTCGTGAGTCACGCGAGAGTCATTATTCGCGTGCACCCTCGAGGACCAACAACCTCTCTCGTACGCATACTCGCTCCAACTCGAATCTCTTCCGAGCTCTCCACTCGCATTCGCATTCGCAAGGACATGCAGGATCGTCGACGATCTCACTCGACAGCATCTCCGCACCGCTCACGCACACTGCCACACGCGTCGAGTTCCACATTCCAAAGGGGGGGTTGTTGACCCCTGAACAGGTTAAATTGATTACGAGCAGAGAGGCGTTGGAGAAGTTTGGTATGCCGTACGGTCCTGATGCTGTTGCTGCGTTCTCGTTGTCGAGGGAGAGGCTGGCTCAGATGGGTCCACCGCCCGAGTTTGAGAGTGTGGTGGGGGAACACGAGGGACAAGCGAGTGGGAACGGTGCCGCAGAGGCAGTTGTGGGGACGACCGCGGGTACCTTGGAGTCGGTTACTGCACCCTCGCCACATCAGCCAGAATCACGCGCAAGCACTGACATGTCCTACGCTCCGGCGCACGAGTCGGACGAGGAAGGCCAACCTTCTCAGGCACAGACTGTGCAGGTGTACGCATCTGGTGACGAAGGGGCTGATGAGCTCTGTACGGCGCGGCCGACAACCCCGAGAACGACACACTGATCTTGTCAAGTGTCCCTGGACGGCCTAGCGACTTTTTTTTTTCGCAGGGGACACCATGATGGACGATGTACCTTGACTTCTGAACGATCTGAACGAGCTTTCACAAGTATCGATGGTTCTTTCTTTTTTCTTTCTCTGCGGTGGTTCGAGACGAGATAACTTACTGCGTTGTACATGCATATCTTATTTGGTAGAACATAGTGAATGGATACAACTTACACCTTGTTTCATTTCGGTGCATCGATGACCTGCTAGTCGAATTTTCGGCCCTTTCGCAACCTGGTGCGAGTTGAGAATTCTGGATCAGCTGGAGATAGTCTGACCCGTCTGTATGATCGCGGAAGTGAGAGGGAGAGTGAGCGTGAGCGAGCTGACCTTGTTTGTCGACGTCCTAGTAGTCCCTGTTTGTCTCTCCTCACCACCCAAAGTCACCCAGCTACTCGTCGCCGTCAACGACGGCGGCGACGACAATTTCTCTCATCATTGTCGCTATTCACCCCCTCCTGAGATGTCTGGAAAAGCACCCCCGCGTGGTCCAAGGGCGCTTCTGAGTTCGTTACCCACCCCGACTGCAACTTCCGTATCGCAGACGTCCACATCGGTACCTTCTACATCTACCTCACCAGGCAGCTCCTCCAGCAAAATTGGTGCACATCCCCCAACGGGACCGCGCAGTTTGGTCAATGGAACCCCTAGTCATTCCCGAACAAAGCCTCTTGTCAATGGCTATCCTCCTACATCGCCCACCCCCCTCCATGCACCACTAGCCCCAAGATCGTCGCAAAAGGGGAAGCAAGTCGAGTCCCCATGGTCCGCATCCGATGTGAGTCTCTTTTCTGCGACCGGTTGGAGTCAACATTCATATTTTCGTGCGCGTCAGTCCCGGCTGGCGAGCTCCCATGAGTCATCTACGCCAAAGAAAGTGACCCCAGCGACGGTAGAGGACGGCATGCTGCCTCACGAGCCAGTAAAGATTGCGTTTGCATTGAATGTACGGACATCACTCTCAGAGTCGCGACCCCTACCACCTCAACCGACCTCGGAACCACCACCACCACCACCTCCTCCAGGACCACCCCCATCCGACGAGCCTCCACCTCCACCCCCGCCTCAATCACCACCCCCACCACCCCCACCTCCTCTATCGTCGCCGCCTCAACCACCCCCGCCGAGCTCAAGACCCCCTTCGCCTCCGCCACCCCCGCCACCCTCGAACGTTGACCTTGCACCACCACCACCACCGCTACCACCCTTGCCACCAGCACCTCCTCTGCCGCCGCCAACACCACCTGCTCATGACCGCGCGCGATCGCCCTCACTGCCACCTCCACCCACGTCACCAATGTGTGTCCAATCGGCTCCCCAATCCAGACCGCCATCTCCCTCTCCCCCGCCCCCTCCCTTGAAACCTCCACCTATCGCGCCGCCCTCACATACGTCAGAGCCCGTCGCGTCGAGTTCGAAATCGCCCCGTCCCCCATCCCCATCTCCGAAAACCTATTCCCTTCCACCACTCCCGCCTTGGCCACCATCTCCCTCTGAATACCCGTCCGAACGCAATTTCAAGATTATTTATGACCCTATCACGGATAAGGATCGGGACGGTCGCATGCGCGCGCTTCTCGAGAAAATCCGTTCTGCTGACAAGGACAGACCCGCATCCTCGGAACCACGGATCAATGGAAAGGGAAAAGGAAAGGAGACGATCACACGGTATGACGGGGAGGTCATCGAAGGAGAGCCAGCATCTGTACCCAAGGATCCCCGCAAGGGATCTGGTTTTAGGAGACGACCGGGACGAGATGCGTTTCATGAGGTTAAATACGAGGTGCGTCATTCACGAATATGTGGCACCAGTGCATCTCTCACGTGGTATTGCGTGCAAAGTTTGATCAACACTCGACGGGTCCACCACCATCTACGGCCGTTCTTATCACGAATATTTCGCCCCTGACGCCGACGCAACACATACGGCGTGCGTTTTCAATACATGGCCAGATAGCGTCGTTCGAACCACAAATCGATATGGAGACTGGGATGGCGCTTGGGATTGTCTTTATTCGATATCATACGCACGACGAAGCAAAACTGTGTGTCGAGCGCGCGCACGGCAAGAGGCTTGGTGTCGTGACAGGAACAGGCGAGGGTGATGAGCTCAAGGTGGTTTTTGATGGTGAGGGGTTGAAGATGAAGGCCGTTCTCAAGGAACTGGACGAGCGGAAGAAACGAGACCGGGAGGAGAAACGGAGGAAAGGACGAGAAGCCAAGGCGGCTCATCATATCCCACCTTCCCAGCCTCCGCCCTCGACTGTAACCCCGAACTCGATACATACCCCCAACGCTTCAAATCAGACTTGGCGACCAAGTCATCAGTTGCCACCGCGGCCAGCACATATTCCGAGTGGTCGGGCGTCACCGACGGCACAGGCGCGTCCGATGGTCAAGAAACCGCCTCCACCAGTCTTCAAAGCGCGGACGAACAACTCGATGAACAATCGGCACACATCTCTTCACAGCCACGCGCCGCCCTCGGTGCATTCCTCGTCCTCTACGCCCATTCACCCTCGTGGGCGCTCGTTGCATCACTCCCATGCGCCCGGCGACCGGACACCACATTCTCGTTCACCGTCTCCGATCGCACGTAAAACTGGTCACCCCAGCGCACGACATGCCCTATCTCGTTCCACTGCCTCCCCCGCCGTTCTCTCTGCCCTCTCCAAGAACGGCTACGACCACATTCGTCTCGAGCTGAGTGGGGGCGCCATGCACTCCGTCCTCGAATCAGACGTCCTCGGGTTCTTTTCCGATTTCAAGGTGGACAGCGTCCTACGTGATCACGCCGCCTGGTATGTCACCTTCAAAACGCCCGACTCGGCACGGAGGGCCGGAATGGTGCTCAACTCGGGTGGACGGACGATTGCGCATCATTCGGTGACCGTCACCACGTGTCCGCCACCTTCTAAGGGTGCGGTGGCGATGGCGGAGCACGGTGAGCCGGCTGCGGGTGTGAAGAAGACGTGGACGCCCGAAGAGATGGTGCAGAGTGCGGAACATGCGATTTTGAGGGAGCTCAAGGCGTTGTTGGAAAAGGATATCACAGAACGCGTCGTTGCGGCTGGGTTACGCAAGTTGGTGGCGGAGGAAAAGGCCAAGGTGATGGCAAAGTCAAAGGGGAAGGAGGGTGGTTTGGCGGTCGACGGGGAGGTGAAGCCAGCAGAGAAGAGAGGATGGAAGGGGTTGTCGTTCCGGAAACCTGGGAAGAGAGTGAGGGAGGATGAAGTTAAGAGTGTGGTGGCGGCTGTGGCGGAGAAAGTTCAGATGGACGAGGTGGAACCTGAACCTGAACTTGAACCTGAACCGGAGCCTGAGCCGCCTGCGTCGCCACCGAAGAAGAAACGGAAGAAGGAGGTCGGGCAGAAGGAGCGGAGCGTCGAGGTTGAGTCGGAGGCTGAGGATGATGTGGGCCTAGATTTGCGGAAGCGAGTCTTGTCGGAAGGCGTCGAGGCTGAAGAGCCGGTCAAGAAAAAGGCGAAAAGGGTCGTTTTGGAAGAGGAAGTCCCGGTTCCAGTCCCGCTCCAGGTCAAGAAGGCACCGACCAAGAAGCTGCCCAAGAAGAGACCAGTCAAGGAGGTCGTCGAGGAAGTCATTCTCTCGGAATCATTATTGGAGTTCGTTCCACCCACTACCACGACCATTGATGTCTCCAAACTGGAATCATCTATATCACGATCGCCTTCGCCCGTCCTGCAGGTGCCGCCGCCACCGATAGGTCCTCCCGATCCGTTTCAGGAAGGAGTCTGCGATGACGATGAAGACCTCTACTTTACCCGATTGGTCCTTTCCGGAGAGACAGAACCCCGACGTGCACCGTCACCTCCCCCCGACGCTGTTCCACCTTTCCGCAAGCACCTCACAGGCTCCGCACGTACCGAAGGCTATTACAAAATCTCACACGCCGAGAAATCAGCCTATGTCGCTCAGTATACGCTCCGTTCTACCAATGTCAAAAATGCTGCTCCGACGGAGCAGCCACCCGCCCAGCATGTCACTTCCTCGCGATCGAATCGTGCCAATGCGCGGCGGCGTGCGCAAGGCCTGGAAGAGATCAATCAGGTCCAACGTGCCGTCGCGCTGTCGAAAGGCGAAACTGGCGCAGTGGAGCTTTCGATCAAGTTTAACCAGTTGCAGACCCGGAAGAAGCACCTCCGGTTCGCGCGATCTCCAATCCACGATTGGGGATTGTATGCCATGGAGCGTATTGCGAAGGGGGAAATGGTTATTGAGTATGTGGGCGAGATTATTCGTGCGCAAGTGGCAGATAAACGCGAAAAGGTTTACGAGAGGCAGGGGATCGGGAGTAGTTATCTTTTCCGGATCGATGAGGATTTGGTCGTGGACGCCACGAAGAAGGGGAATCTTGGGTGAGTTCCCCATTTAAAGTATCGCGCCGTTGAAACGTGTCTGACAAACGACGGACGAGAATAGGCGGCTGATCAATCACTCCTGTGATCCTAATTGTACGGCAAAGATTATCACGATCAACGGGGAGAAGAAGATTGTCATCTATGCCAAGCAAGATATCGAGCTTGGGGACGAGATCACATATGGCGAGTCATTTTTTTCGTGTTATTTTTTCCTCTTCTTGACTGACACCTTCCAGATTACCACTTTCCCATCGAACAAGACAAGATTCCGTGCTTATGTGGTTCCACCAAGTGTCGCGGTTATCTCAACTAGGCCCACGCGAATACTATCTCCACTGTCGCTCCGCGTCGTTCCCACGTCCTCGTTTCCATTTTTTCTTTCTCGCTTTTTCTGTCACTGGTCATCACGGCCTCCCCATACTGAATGCAAATCATACCCTCTTTCCTCATACACACCCACGATTTCAACTCGTCCGACTCACTGCGCTATGTATCATCCAGATTATTGCATGGTTTTCATCCTTCTTCATTTCTCGTATGTCGTTCTTTTTTTGTTATTTTTCTTTTCCTTTTTTTTGTTATGTTTTTGCATTGCATATCGATAGCAATCTACTGACGAATAGTTGACGACATTCTGCGCCATGTGAGTAGTGGTTTGAAGTTGAACTTGGCCAACTTGGCGATTTTTTAACCCGAGTTGCCTTTGAACAACTCCGATCCGCAATCAAGAACTTGGCCTCGTTCCAGCTGCGGTTCCTAGGTGGTAAACTCGTGGCTTCACGCGTCGTGGACAGCTACCTCAGTGAATTCCGTTGCAAGCCAGTTGACTCTGCTAGATTCTTGGAGGTTAGGCTATGACTGTAGATGTCGATGAGGTCTTTTACCCAAGGCCCGACTTGCTTGGCTGACAACTGTATGGGGAAAACGCGTACCCATCAATTGCCACACTTGGTACATTAACTTCAAGGAAGAATCAATGTAGGAAGGCCCTGAAGCATGCGACTCTTGACTCGAGATCGCTGACTTCAAGCCTACTTCTTACTCCACAGTACGACGATGGGAAGACCCGCTGGCAGTCGTTTATGGGAGGGTGTTTCGTTGAAAGTATCAGAACTCTCCTGTCAGTGCCTCCAATGGATGTTGCCAGCACGGGCGATCGCGCGACGTGAGTGGATGTGTACTAAATGCGATCTCCGAATCAGTGTCGCGAGCGTCTCGCTCACTTCTCTGGTTCTGGCTGTCCCTTCTGCGTTTGCATGGCTCGCTGACGTAGTGGAGGACATCCAACCCAAGCTAGTAGTAAATGTCTTGAACATCCGTATGGTGTCTAGTGCGTTCTGGGATAAATGTCGACGTCCGTTATCAATCCGTTGACCTACTCCGAGTCGATGGATTCGTGTTCAGGAGTCGCACCTCTACCTCCGTGCCTTTACTTAACGACCGCACTCACGCTGACTTTTCAGGGTATCTCGATTAGCAAATCCTCTGACACCTTTCAGAAACTTAACAAACAGCGGCTATTCGTCATTAATTATGAAAGATGGAGAGATTATGGGGTGCTGTCTCTTTCGTGTCTTCCCTTTGTGCCATTTCTAAATGTTGTTTATCGCCTTCTTTGTTCCATGAATGCATGACCATTGGTCCTGGCACGTGCCAGTGGATTTGCCATTGGTTAGACAGATTCCCGGGGCTCGATAACACACTCCAGACGGCGACTTTCTGCATTATTCTTGACGCTAGCGACGGCACTATCCATCCGACTGTTTTAAATTTCCTTGCTTCCTAGAGTGACGCAAAGCAGACCACACGGATTCTCCTGGTCACCGGCAAACGCCGAAACAGAAACACCTCGAGGTCCGTTTACTTGTTCGTTCGTTCGTTCTGCATCGGTCATATTATTATCATGCAACGACTTAGGTCCTGTTCCACTCATGGCGTTGCTGTTCCGATTTTGTCTTTGTTCCCAAGAAAGATGAACGATGATGCCGTGGCCCCAAAATCAGCTTCTCGTGACGCCTGTCAGAGGACCGCCCTTACAGGTGTTCGATTTCAGTGAAAAATGAGAGGGAAGAAGGTTTCTCTTCTCTTGCCGTTTGCACTCAGTGGCACAGAAGAACATATACTTTACACAAGAAAAGTTATGCGATCAAAAAAGGTCCGATGTCGTTCCCGCATGTCCTCATCGTGTGGGAGATCTGCGATCTCGAACTCATCATCAGACGACAAGCCTGAGGTCGCGTGCAAGATTGCGATAGACAAATCCCCGCTATCAACGGGCATGCCCTCATTGCCCACCACCATCGAATCCATCCGGTGGTCCTGCTCACTGCGCCGCCAAGAGATGATAACTGGTGATGTGAATCGGCGGTTCGCCCACTGTCATTACATTCGCAAAAGATCCGGCGTAAACGCCACGTCAGATGAACACCCCTGCATGTATCTCAACTGAGACAGAGCTTGTCCCAGTCTCCCAGACGTGGGCGATACCATCTGGGTGTAGCCAAGGGTGGTTGTCCTTCTGCTCGATAACGGCGCTGACCCCACTCCTTCAGACGACAGATGGACCAACATCTTCATCTTTGACGTGGAAGAGGGAAATGGAGCACCGAGTTCCCGACGGCCGTTGGCGCCTGCTACCTGGGGTGTACACATCTTCGCTGGCAACATATTTCCCGTCGATTCCCCAGAGAGATGCTCCCACGAAATTGTATATCAGATATCTTCATTAGAGGGAGAGAAGTTGGATGGCCAATTGTCGAACGTGTCTTGGGTCATTGGCAAGGCACGCATGACTTGATCCTGACTCCTAATCGTGCTCATTCCATTTTTTCAGCGTGAAGCAGATACAAGAAGGCACATATTTTTGACCTATTGGCACACCTATCCCGGACCCCTGCATGGAATGGAAGCACAGAAGTTATGAGGATGCCACTGCGAGGAATAATGGGTGGTCCCGGTCCGGTGTTCGCCTGCTAACCAAACCCTCTGCGAGTCGAGCACAAACGCCTCGGATCTATGGAAGAGTTGACTAACAGAAATCCACAGGAATGGCCAGGTGCTGCAAAATGGCCTGATTTTAATCACTAATCCTACCGGGAATCTAGATTGGCGTTCTACATTACTTAACCGGTTCCCATCTTGCGCAGCCCAAATCTGGTTCCCAGAGGATTAATGTTCACCTTCTGAGGGTGGGTATCCAATTCCGTCCAGTGGTGATCACTACTTCGCTTGCCCCCTATGTTAGAACGCTCTGCTTGTGATCCCGTGATATCTCACGGGCAGGACTTTCGGAACAAAGGTTGGTCGGCGGAATATCAGCAATCACCCCAGACCGCCTCTCGGATACACTTGCGCTCTCAACAGACTCGCGGGAGTGTTCCAGACATTCCGCGGAAACCTGCCAAGTAAGGGGCCTTACTTCCAATACTTGCCATCGCATCATGATTCATGATTCATGAAACGCATCCCGCTTTTATCGTGACTGATCATCATCTATGCACACCAAATACAGTTCATCAACGTAGCAAGAACAACGGATTCCCGTTGGACTCCATTAGTGCACAGTGCAAACAATGGTAGTGAAATTTCAAAATACTGAGTACATTTCGGATAGACCACGTGACATGAGACCAACGAGTTAGCATCGGGGTGGACGCACAGCCGACAAGCTAACGCTTTGCAGACTCAGACGCGGACGGTGAGGTAATCTAGCCAAGACGCAATTCCGGCCAACAATCTCTATTCATGACGGCTCAGGATAGTGCAATCCGATTGCGCGATGTCAAGTTACCGGCGGTGTTTGGCGAACACGATGGAGAGAAGATCCGGAGGCCGTGCATATGCCTAGCCTCTCCGATCGCAGGGTTCATGGCATGTTTGCCTGCAGGAAACCCTTGGAGTGGCACCAACGCACGCTCATGAACTGGTGATCATTTTATGGACATGAGTTGTGGGGAGAATGGACACGTGCACGAATTCAAGCTCTATCTTATCTTGTCCGGACCATGCAATATGGCTGAACCACCGCACGTTTTCTACACAGCTATTCTGTGCGGACTCTGCGGAGTGGGTTTGCGTGATTCGGTGGGTGCGTGTGGACGCAATAGGCAACACATTGATGTTGATAAGAGCCACCGTCCGTCGTAGATCGGATTAAGCCGGTGGCCGAGTTGTGTGGGTAAGCCCTCGTGTCGTTTTACCTTGGGACTGGTGAGCACATAAACCCTGAGCTAACGTCAGCTGAATTAAATACAAGTATTATCGCCTCGATCACCTGCAGCCTGAGTAGACACGCGGTGTCACATGAAATGAACAATGGTACTCCGAGTCTCTCCTATGGCAGCAATACCACCCGGAGCTCGGTTACACATCAACGAGTGATGCCATCTTGAAGCGACCCAGACACGCGTATGTATGACCGGTGGCAAGCGGGCCTCGTGCATCGGGAACAAATGTGTCCGAGACATTGTACTTGATGGACAACCTTGTCTAGACGCCACAAACAAAATATTGGGCATGTCTGGACGTAACTAAAGGTAGAACAAGGGTCCAGGAACGTTGTGATGACTACCAAGATTCATGTGTATACGGGCGTGGATTAGAGTTTGTCTCAACGATTCCGCGAGGCGGTCAGAGTTGCCTAAACCGTCACCAACAAACGATTGACCAAATGAGCAAGAAGGCAAGTCCTTCCACAACATATCTTTGTACTACAAATGGCCCTTTGATGAGTATAAGAGCTCGCATTCGCCGGCAACATCCCAACCCCACAACCCGCACAAAGCAACTTCCTCGACGACCTTTTTCTCCTACCCTATTAGATCATTTCCCAGAATCCTCATAATGTTCCAGCTTCGCCCTGCCCACCCAATCCAGACAAAAGCCATCTGGGACTCCGAAGACGCGTCTTCTGTATCCGCTATGTACTCTGCTCAGCATTCGTACCCCACCAACGTTCAGCTCCCCCGCACTCTTCAGCGTCCGCCTTACGCCGACATACCTGCCCAGAATATTGCCGCAGTCGCACCAGAATTGACCGGCATTGCTATTGAATATGTCCGCCGCGGTTTGCGCGTTCAGGGCCATCAGTGAGTGCCCTACCAACCTATGGTTTGCATTGCTTACGATTCTGTAGAATGCTAGCGGGCATGTCGGCACTCTCACCCTCCCATCTCCCATCCTCCATGCCGCGGTCGCAGCTGCAGCAAACGCGCTCCCTTACTATCCCGATTCGTGCAGCCTCTCATGCACCTTGCTTCCCAACACACGTCTTGGCTATCTCTAAACCATCTTCTCATGACTCTTCTGCGCTCCTCGTCCCTACCCACGCGGTCGTCCTCGCGTCCCAATGCGCGTCGCTCCCTCGTTTACCCCCTTCTACTGTATCCGGACATCCAGATGCCACCGTCAGCATCACCCTTCCCATCCTTCCCCTCTCAGTGCCCTCACCTGCCGCATTTGCGCCACTCCACACGTTTTTGTATACGCACTCCGTCACTCAACTGCTTTCCACCCTCATTCCGGCGATCCCGTCAACTTTCCTCTCGACCCTTACTTCCTCTCATGCTGTGAGGGGCACGCTTTCTTCCGGCCCTGCATTGCACACGCTTTCGACATACCTTCTTTCTTCCGCACCCGGAATGGGTGCACTCACCAACGTCGCACAGAATATCGCCGCTGTCTGGCGTAACGCGGTCGCCCTCGGTGTCCATGATCCTGAACTCTGGGATTGTCTCGATCTGGCATGGGAAATCGTGCTAGGTGCGATGAATCTCGGTGCTGGTGCACACTAAAAATGTGACGCGCGCGACGGACCCTTGAACCTTACTAAAATGGGCTCATCCATCAAAAATCAACACCCCTTCCCCAGTCATATGTCCTAAGAAGTTTCTCACCGTCATCTCTCATCTCATCTCATCTGCACTATCACGACGCGCATCCAACAATGGCTTCGAAATTTGTATCCTTTAACACCGATCATCTATGGCTTGCACGACTGTTTCTGTCTCTGATACCCTCTACTCTACCTCGAGTTAATAGCTTCAGAAACATGTATCTATTACATACTACATGAACAACGAAAAACTTTTGCTTCTGACCATCGTTTGAAACAGAGTGGAAACCTCTCATGAGGTTATTACATACAATAGCTTGGGTTCGATAACAATGCATCAGGCATCTCAATCGCTTCCAACAAGCGTCCCTTGTCCGGCGTTGACACACCGCATCGCGTCGTTGGGCGTTGAGCAAAATGTTAATTTCTGGTTCGGACATGATGCATGATAACTTGGTGGGAGTGACATGTAATGTAATGTTGGGAGTCGGACCTCCGTCTCCGCCCTTCTCCCCACCCGACTCAGTGACCCCACTCAAGTATGCATGTGAGTCATTGTGAAAGCGAGATAAACATGCCACCATAACCGAGTCGCCGATGCGACAGTATACTTTGCTACGGGGACACAGTGCGTTCCTAGGAGCTGTTAATGAGGTATGTACAGTATAATGGGCAAGACAAGCCTTGTGCGGGGAGCGTCGTCCCATATCGACGGCAAGGAGTCTGGGAGGAATCTATTGGGGGCCCCCGTCCGTCGACAATGGAGCGGGGTCTCGGCTGCTTGGGGATTGTACCAGTAATGCACCATACCGCTAGCTTACCTCAAGGTTGTCGCTGGCGTGTTGTGGCTTGGCAAGAGGGATCCCATCCCACTCGCAAGATGAGTAAGAGATCTGAGTCCTGACATTACATAAAAACCATACCAGCCAGGGAGGTCGTCCTTTGTGCAAGCAATTGTGATGAGCAGCGGAGTGTGTAGTACTTGCAATGAGCGGCCCGTTTGAACCTGGTCGGCCATACGTTTTGTACAAATCTGACTCACGACTCATGCCAATCGGGACCGTCCAGGAGAGCATTCTGTGGGCCGAGCTCGATGTTCGGCGGGTCAAGTCTGGTTCATACTCTGCGGTATTAACAAGTAAAACCGATTGAGCGACACGAATACTACTACTTACGAATGGGCATTTTCATGCGAGTATCGGACTTGGCCAGTGGGCACAGCCATGGGCCTGCTAACTCAGTATGATCAGCATGACATTGCCCACACAGCATCAAGGAAGCCGCACGGCAAACGCAGACCTGAGCGAGCGCTCATTCCAAGTTATTATAGACTTGCGGTGGGCTGGCACTCGCACCAGCCACATCCCGGTCTTCCGAAGTCCTTCTACCTCCACTGTCCCTCTCTCATGGATACAGGATCTCGACCGACATCTCCTGCCCCCGAGTTCGACGTTCGGGCCAAGGTCGACCAGTTCTCGACATTACTCTCGAGAACAATCATCTGCTTCTATCAATTCCTGGCTTCAGATAGTGAATCGGAAGGTCCTCGACGAAGGTTACTCGACGAATACATCACCGTCGGTGGTGCCGCGAATAGTACCAAGATTCTTCTCGACAGCAGTGACGAGCGCAAAGCTGGGGGATATCTAGAACGCCGCAAGAAAATAGAGAGCCTATGGTCCACTCAAGGCCCTCTTGCGCGATTTGCTGCACGCATGGAAACTGCCTACAAAATCATGTCAAGGGCGATCGATGATCATAGGAGAGTCGCTACACCCCTTCAACGCAGGGGTTCTTTCCCACTTTCATTGGAGAGGTTGAATGAGGAGATTCGCTTTATCCAGGAGTACAAGCAGGTAACCGCAGACGCGCTCTTCGAGGACTTTTACAGGTCGTAAGTTTGTCTTTTACATTGTACCCTGGGCTCTCTCACATACATCATATTCCAGCCACAGAAAGTTGGAGCCCAAAAGTTGGTCGCCTTGTCGTTCATAGTGCTGTTCTAATAGATTAATGGCCATGTCCATACAGTTCAACTGGCACTGGACATCATCGAATGGATAGGTTTCGTTGATACTACCGATCGGCAGGAATTCATGTCGCGGGAAAGGCACAAAGGGACATGCCAGTGGATTCTCAACCGGGATGTCTGTAAGCAGTACTACGAGTGGTGGTCGGCCACGGAGGGATTCCTGTGGATTCGTGGTAAAGGCATGTTGTGTTTGTTTTTTCCAGATACGAATCCTCCTCTCACTGTGACACAGCTGCTTCTGGAAAGTCTGTTCTTCTGTAAGTCTGTCGAGAGTCTTCCCCCGACCATTCTAACATCTTGCAGTGCCGCGATAGTGGATCAGATATTCAAGGAGCTATGGGAAAAGATCGAGGCCCAAGAGAAACGGGATGGATATAAACGAGAATACGACGAACCACCATATGTTCTCCCAGAATTCTTTCCTGCGTTTTACTTTTTCGATTTTCGCGACACTCGTTCCCTGAAGACTTCCACCTTCCTCAGGTCCCTTTTTGTTCAATTCCTGCAAGTCCGGGATCCAGACCTCGCAGTGACCTTCCCTGCCATTACCCAGCGGTATCTGGATGGTCTTCCCCCACCCACTGATATTGACGCCTTCCAAGATCTCGTGTTACATGCCATGCGATCACATGAGAAGAAAGCCATTTTCGTGGACGGTCTCAATGAATGTGATGACGTTCCGGCGGTGATGGCGTTCCTCGAGAGGGCCATGCAAGAAGCGAACGTCAGAGTTTTGGTCGCGAGTAGGCCGGAGCAAGAAATTCTCGCAAAATATGAGCGTCGACCTACGGTCCACGTGGAGAACTATATAGGCTATACGACTGCAGACATGCGTGAATGGTTGATGAAACGTATGATGGATCATCCTAGGCTTCAGGCAATTCCGGAGTATAAGAAGGTGGAGGTGCTGGATGGGGTGACTACTCGTGATACCGGGTCGTAAGTGTTAGTTTTCATGCGAGTGGATGTCCAGGGTGTTCAATGTCCATGTAGCTTCTGGCACGCTCAGTGCATTGTTGATTCGCTGGCAGTCTGTCGGTCCGTTGTACAGGTAAAAGCCATGATTGACGAAGCCCCGAAGGATCTTGAGACCATCCATTATAACCTCCTCCGCAGGGCCAACGAACGGAGTGAAGACGTCCGACTGATTGTCTCGAGGGCGATACGCTGGCTAGGCGGTGCACTCCGACCAATGTCACTTTCTCAAATCATCGAGGCCGTTCAGATTGAAATAGGAAATCCCCCTCCTCTCCATTTGAATGATGACCTGGCTGTCGTGACCCCAGACGATATGTTGATGCTCTGCGGGAATCTCATCAAGATCGATGACCGCACAGCAAGGCTGGGCCTCGGTCATCCGACTGTGCGGGTAAGGGTACCGACTAAAGCTCACGAGATGCGATCTCATAGACATCCTGCAGACTTTCCTCACCCAACCACCGCCAGAAGATGAGGAGTTCAGAAGATACTTCTTCGATCCACATACCGTACACAGGGAACTCGCCCTGCGCTCGCTCACATACATCCTGGCGGAAGATATTGGAAAGGCTATCACCAGGTCATACACGCAGGCGTACATGTTTGAAATTTCCAGACGCTACACCATCATTGACCGCTGTCCCATGTTAACATACGTGTTCGAGGGCGGGTTCGAACATCTTCGCTATTACACCCAGGAAGATGATGACGCTATCGACTTGTTGATCCTGGTACAGAACCATGTCCGTGAGAAGCCGGAGAAGTTCCGCCAGGTTCTCGAAGCGTTACATGATCGCACGGAGGATACGCCTTATCAATGGATAGTCGAGGAGAAGGAATTGGCTCTCATTGTTCTCGTTCGGTTTGGGCTCCCGTGGATGCTCAAGCGCTACTTGCTTCGGCGCCGAGACCTCGTGGAAGTTGGGGGGAAGGAAAAGCTAATCGAGTGGGTAGAGAAGATTGGGAGGTTGGATCATAGGGACACGTTGGTCGAATTCGAGCTACCGGAACTGGTGGAGGAGATGGAGGTCGTGTCGGAAGGTCCAGAGCAAGTTGACATGAATCTTGGAGCGAATATATATCTTGATACCCAGGATGTGGTTATGGCCGACTGGTGACACCACAGCGTTTGGGTGGGCTAATAGTTCGTATCGATTTTTGTATCCTTTCACTGTTTCATTACTTGTATGTTTCGTAGCCATTAGACAGGTCATTAATCTTGTTGCATTTCTTTTTTGCCGCCAGCAATTTCTACCAGGTTTTCCTGAACTTCGTCTGGCAGGTAACTATACCAGCAGCTGCCGGGCTGGCCGGCCCTCAGCAGTATCTCATAACTTATCGAAGCGATAATCATCATACTGACATGTCTTCTCCTTCATCAGAGATGTCAGTTTGCGATAGATCCTCGTACTTCGAGCTCAAAAATACGAGTTATGGAGGACGTTCCTTGTTCGCGACGTGCGACATTGAACCGGGAACCCGAATCCATTCAAGCCAAACACCCTTCACCCATGTTATCTACAGAGACTACAGAAAAGAAGTTTGTGCTCAGTGTTTCGCATACTCTTCGAGCGATCAAGCACCGCTTACCGTCGGAGCCTCTCGTACGTGGAACATCAAATGGGGTCGAGCAGGAGCGGCGACTGCTTGGTTCTGCAGCGATGTCTGCAAGGATAGCTGGGAACGCGACGAGATCTCCCCATTGCTGATGGAGGTGGATGCACTCTTGACCAAGGGTCAAGCTGCGACTCGGAAGCGATTCAAATCCATGGAGGAGGAAGTCAGGGTTAAAGCTATCCTTCCCTCTTTCGAGCCTGGAGAGACAACAGTCACCCAAGAAATAATTGATAAGGCCTGGGAGAGCGCGCAGGCGCTTGTTGCTTCTGGGGCACAACTCGCCCATTATTGCTCGACTCTCCAATTGGAGGATATGGAGCTCGAGATCGCACGTTCGCTCGTGGGTGGTGTAATTCGCCGATACTGCGACGAGCACCTTTTGCCTTCTGATCTGATATCGCAAATGACGCAAAACCGATACGAGTCTTGGACGCAATTACTCAATCTGCAGACAAGCGAACTCTGCAATATCAGGACGCGACCCTACATGCTCACCGCGTACCTGCGTATCTATGTCTTCCTCTCAAACACACTTCCTAAGCACCTCCGAAAATACATGTCTACCGTCCGGGAGGTGCTCGCTCGCGACACTGGGAATGCTTTCGGGATATGGGACAGCGACCGGAGAGACGAGATGATGGGATGGGGGATATGGGTCAGTGCGAGTTATTTTAATCACAGTGCGTTCGTTACGGCGCCAGAAGGACGGAAGTAACAACGGTACTGATACTAGGCTGCACGCCAAACGTTTTGAAGAAACGAGAAGGACGAACACTTCATTTCGAGGTTACTCGGAGAGTTCGGTCTGGAGAAGAATTGTGCATCGGTTACATTGATACAGATTCGCTGGTGGACCAAAGGAGGCGAGAACTGGAAGCGAGCTGGTTCTTCACTTGTCGCTGTCTTCGCTGTGAAAGAGAATCGAAAGTAGTGTAGAATTGTAGTATTAGAGTAGAGTCAAAACGTGCCAGTGTCTACTTTAGGGTCAAAGTCTGGAACTAGTCAAGGCAGTGGCAACCCACGTTCGATAGGACAGCACTCACACTCGACCCTCACGCTTTCTCCTCACCACGACGTTCATGGCGGCGGTACTCGAGGATCAACAGAATTGTATCAAGGGCAAGTCGAAAGCTGAACCACGTGAAGCTACAGAAACCACACCCCTTCTCGAGGCTGGGTCGAGCCGAGGTAGCGCCGCAGACGAGGACGAGCTCGGCCTCGAGAACAGCTCGATAGTGCGGCGTCGACTCTGGAAGAAGTTGTTATGTATCTTCATTTTCACACTCTGCCTCTGCCTGGCCGTCTTCCTACTTCTGGCACTCCTAGCATACTCCTACGCAACACAGCTTTCCTATGTTTCACCAGATGACGTACTCGCGAAGGCTCTGTTCGTTCAAGGTCCGGACAGGGTAGATGTCATCAACGCCACAAACGAGGGCCTGTGGATAAGGCTAGATGCCAGAGTGGGTATTGACGCCGGGTCGATCATTGGTGTAAACACCGACGACGACGAAGGAACGTTGAAAGACTTGTGGAGGTCTTTTGGTCGTTTAGGTATTCGCATCCTCGGGACCGTGACAGCCAACGTCGCCACGGCCCATGTATCTTCAGATCGCACTTTGCTCGCAATCATCTCAGCGCAGCCAGTGCAATTGCCCATCGCCAGCAATCCACCCCATGATTCGTCCTGGCTGACACCTGTGTCCCTACCTGTCTTTATACGGCCAACAGATAATTCTTCGGACCTTGTTCATTTTGTAGAAGATTCTTGGCGCCATGGGGCAGCGTCGTTGTCGGTGTCTGTTCCAGATGTTTCAATATGGGGTGGCAGTCCCACAGGTAAAGGATGGCGGAGCATGCTCACCGCCAATTTCAATAACATCAAAACCAGATTATCGCTGCCTAGTAGGTGTTTTTATGTCCCATTGGTTTTCAATCTAAACACAAGCTTTGTCAGTCCCTCCCATCCCAGGTTTACCTGAACCAGACGAGGATAACCCCTTACCATCGTTCTCCCAGCTTGTTTCGGTCGAGTCATTTGATATCTCTTCGACGGACAAGGAAATCCAATTGAACGCTCGTGCTTCTGTCATCGACCCTGCACCACCAGGGTTCGAAATGACCGTCCCTGCACTACCTTTTGTCGTGTCCCTCTCAACCGGGCTGGGTTCCTATATCCCAATCGCCTCCGCTGAAACACAACCGTTCTCGCTCACTCATCCTAATGTGACGCTTTTTATCTCGGGCAGAGTTCTCCCGCTGCCATCTACTGCTATCGATGCATTATCGTCATTCGTTTCTCGATATCTGTCCCTCCAACGCAACCCGATATCCATCAGTTCTCCGCTACTGCCATCTCTCGTCATCGAGACCGAATTTCCTTCGCCAGCTACAAAGCCCCAAGTGTTGCGAAACGTGACAATTCGCAACATGAAAGTCAAACCATACGGAACTGAATTATTAGCGAGCGGAGAGGTGTTTGCTTTGATCGTGCTCCCAAAAGGCATGAACTTCAAGATGGACGTCAATCGAATCATGCCGGATATCCTGGTATATGATGGAGACGCAGACGAATCGCTTCCTCCCTTGGGTCCTCTTGGAAATGTTCCAAGTCGTCTCCCGCAGCCTCTTCCCCCTCGTGCGTTTGGTCATATACTACCCGACGACTGGCTAGATGCGCAGAGTGTTTATAATGGGACGGACGAAGAGGGATCTATTTTCTCCGTATCAGCTTCGATTGTCGATGTACCTATTCAGGTACTGCCTGGGAGGGAAAAAGAATTTAGCAATTTCGTGAGCAAGGTATGCTATCAATAATTTAGTGTTTTGGCTCGTCCATGTGCTCATCCATTCTTTCTAGATACTCTTTGGATCCACCGGCGCGACAGCAGGCCTTGAAGGCACTGTCGACGTTGGTGTTAATATTATTGGTCTACCTTTTCATGATGGGAACGGAGAAGAAATCGGGTTTGAACTGAAGGGGTTGCCACTCCACGGAAAGGTACACATCGGGAAGAATGCTTGAATTCCATATATTGCGTCTACCACGGTCTCTTGGGTTTCCTTAAACAGCTTAATTGGACGGATGCTACACTTTTCGCTCGTTGACGTGTTTTTCTTGCACAGATACATATGTTACATATATGTACGGAACGGCTGGACTTTGTGTATACACACGTAGTGCTTACTTGTAGATTTTGACTTGCGGAACGCTGGTGCCCTGACTCTAATTCCAATATTTAACGAGTACGCTTTGGTGGTCCCTATCCGTGTTTCAATGTTCTCCGTCAGGAATGTGTGTACACGCCGTGCGGTGACGTTGGAGATCAAATACTAGTAGTGCATTTCCATCCCCTAGAGGACATTATCAATGATGTGAACGCAAGTCCTTGACGTAAAACCTACGAACCCTTTCAGTCGCTGTTAGGCACTCGATCGGACGCGACGAGCGTTCGGAACCAAACGCAAGAAACTCTCCTGGAGAAAATGTCCGTTCGCTTCTGCAACATCGAAGGGTGTTTTCCATCCGCATTTCGTACGGAAGGATCGACACCGCAGTCGAGGAGAGTCTTGGCGACTTTCCACATCTCCATTTGCCAGTGTAAACATAGTATGTGGGGCCAGTCGAGAACGAACCCGGACCGTAAAACGAGGTGCAAGGGGGTATCTCTGTCCGACGTGGCTCTGTTTACATCGGCTCCGTTCTGAATCAAGAAACGGATTAGTGGTACACCTGCGGTCGGGGATCCGTTGCTTGCCAGAGATGCGCAGAATATATCATCGGGGAATGGTATACCTTGCGAAAGAAGGTATTTACTGTAAGGAACCCCATATCAGTTATGGGCACGGGGATCACATTCGACACGAATGAGGATCTTGACACACTCCGAGTCCAGATCATCATACCTATCAATAGACGTAGTGGTATATCTCCGAGTCCGTCCGTCGTAGTCGCAGAGATGTTGGGGGCCTTTTTTCAATGAACAAACTGCCTGTACCGCTTTCCCGAGGGACCGTCCCTTTGTTGTGACGAGTAAATATGATGGGAGGGAGGGATACGCCGACTCGGAGGAAAAGGTAGTAATCAATGACGGTGACGTATCCCCATCGTGCTGCGATGTGTTGCATTCCTTGAATTGCAGATACTAGAAGGATTGCATCCGGTTTGAATAGTTCGCATGACAAAGGTGAACTACTACGCAAGGTAGCGGGAATATTAATCGTCTTCAAGTGGGGAGAAGGAGAGGTAGTGGATACATGCGTTATTGGGTTCAACGCTCTGCACGCGCATACCGACCGCTCCCCCACCTGTGTGTACAAGCCCGGGTGGTGTTCCGAGCCCAGATGGGGCGATGGAAACTACGTTATGGATCCGTAATGTGGAGGGGAGAACGTCAGTGGACACAAACTGGGAACACTCCAGATGCCCAGGTGGGTTCTTACCGGTCCCTGTCCACATCTATCCTTCAATTTGGAGAACGAGGACGGGCAATTGAGAAGAAGTATTGATGCGTTCATGCGTTCATGTACTGGGATACTGATACGTGAGGCTGTTCCTGTATCACAAGTCTCGGGATCTTCCCTTCACCGATTTCCGACTCGGAGGAAGTACTTGAAATGATCGCGCCAGTTACACAAACAGCACTCCGAAGTTGACCGTGCACGCTATCACCGGGTGCTCTGAGGGGATACACGACACTGACGGCAAATAGAAGTGTGAAAGTGATGCTAAAGGATATGCTAAGAGTTATTGGGAGTCGGATCTGAGCCAGGAATTGCGGAGAAAGCAGCACTGTGGATACCCGATCCTCGCAGCCTGTGACATGATCACTAGTTAATACCTGCAGATGGCCTGGCTGTCAAATATTGAAAATCAGGCGCGGTCTGCAATAACGCTGGAACAAGTTCCGCATGTGCCAGCGCAAGAATGATGCGGCAACACGCCACGGACTAGCCTGAGATGGGTATAAGGGGATACATCATAAACTGCTTTTCACGAGATTCCCGAGTTTTTAAATTAGTCAAGTCAGCGGTTCAACAACAATGCGACTTGCATATTAGACTGACCAGTCTACTCGCCGGCATGCCGTTTTCCACACCGCCCCCAGTATCCAAGCCTTTCAGGAAATGGTCTAGTCTGCAGTCTGTCTTCCGATAGTTGATGATCATGAATCATGATAACATCTTTTTCTAGCTTTCGCGAGGTTAAATATTAATCTTGGACCTGATCTTCAGCCAATCAGAGGTGTTCCGGGCCTTCCCATGGTCGTAAACGTTGTAGGGTGTCTAACTTCTGATTTCACCGGCAGTCGTGTGCTTCAGGGAACCGCTTGGTGCTAGCCGACGATATCAAAGGCCCGCCAGCATCATGATTTATGGCATCAGCTTGGTCACCACGCCGTTGGTCCTGGCAGGACCATCAATCAGTACTCGGTAACCAGTGATTCAAGGGTATATCGTATCCGAGATCTCGAATGTGCACATGGGACGAAAAGCGATGGTTTTACCATCAATGACAATAAGGTAACTATCATGCATATTTTGTTGTTACTACTATACTGAGTATCATCCTTTGACGGAGTCTCGGCCCGAGTCGGTACGGTGATTTTGATGTATGAATAGAATGGTAGTTAGCACAAAAATGTGTTATAATATCGATGGTGGTTCTAAATCGTCTCTCACCCTTCCTTCTGATGCATCGCATCAGTAATTTGCTCACGGCCTTATCCGCACTTGCCACACTTTGGTCCACGAAGAGAAAGTGCCAAAAGTGATCAATTCGCGCAAGGAACTCCCAAGGCACGATTAAGGCATTTTTGCTCCAGTGCATCCAGGACTTTCTGAGGTTACAATTGGAAAAGCAGAAAAGGTGGTCTAAGTAGTCTAAGTACAGTACGTTCTATCGTAAGATGGAATTATATCACAAACCAAAAACACATCTCTTGTCCATGGTAATCCTGACTCAAAGGGTGACGTGTTGGTCAGGTTGAAGGAGTTGAAGTCAAGACAGGGAGAGGGGTGCATGCTGTCGAGAGGAGTGTGGGGCGTGACTGAAGATGGTGTTGGTCAAGTTGAGAGACTTCGAGACAAGGACAAGGAAGCAGGCACTGTAGGTAAAATGAGTGGATTCCATGGCATTGTAAAAATGACATACAGTAAGCCTTAGATATCTTCCCCCGCTCTGTAAGGTGGAGCACTGGTATCGGCACCTAAGATGTGATTTCGAAAGAGTGGTGATCCGCATACTTGTTGACATAGAAGGATTTAAACACATCATATGAGTGATGTGGTTTTATTTCAAGCGGAATAGGATTGGTGCCATAGACAGGTATGAGATGCGCGGCACGGTAAATTGAATTGAGGTGGATAATTGCGTAGTTGGGTGTATGATCAGAAAGAGTGCCAGGGCGAACAATCCACATTCCAGTGAGCTCGTCAGGCTCCTCACCATCTTTATCAAACCAGCATATGGCTGCACAAGGGTAAGTGATGCCCTTATAGACAAAGGAGAAAAAACAAAAAACACGGGCAATTTCATACCTGCGCATCCCATCCACATCCGGATCTGTTCCAACAAATACACAGTCATAGCGTGGACCCTCACCCCTCCAAATTGGACAGGATCGGATATATTCCTTGTGCATCCCACCAGTCCCACACAAATCGCTTGGCGCGTAGAATCGGGATGATGCAGAATTGAAGACAGATACTAGCCCATCGTAGCAAGGAAGCTCGAAATGTGGGACGGCCATGATATCGCGTGGATCATTGGGGTTCAGGCACTCAAATAGAAAGTGTCGGAGGAGGATTATGAAGTTGGGAATGGCAAGTTCTGTAGCTAGCGCATGCATAGTCCTAGCGCGTTTGGATTCTATAGTCATACGAGTAAAAATGACACTACAAATGATAAATATGCAGAACATACGTCGTTTTCGTGATAGCTCGACCTTTGAGGTAAGTATACCAGTGGTTGCACTGTGGTCTGCTTCCTCGTCTTCGTTGTCAGCTGCAACAGTCACAGAAGGGTGGCTTGAAATGCCCTGTGTGGTTTGAGGATTGTCTGTGGACGTGGTGGGTGGAGCCATTTGAGCTTTGGGATATCCAAGTCAGCTGTGAAGTAACCTACATTTAATAAACCACGTACCTATTAAGTTAAGGGTACTTGATAGGCACGTTCCATTGAGCATGCCACGACTGGCAAAGTTGGTCCGTGCAGCGGAGAGCTTGTCAAGTCGCTGATTAGTGACGAGTATCTGACCAAGAGCATTGTGCTTGTTTGACCGGCGATATGGTTTCTTTACTGCAGTAATATGCTTATTCTCTGTTATTGACGAGTATAGTCCATTTGGTGCGCCGAAAAGTCGGATTAGCTCAGGGTAGTGCTTTACAGAATGTTGGGGAGGAAGTGAAAAGGTTGAAACAACACCAGCCCTCTTGAAAACCTCCCGGTAATGATGGAAGCGTTTGATTGCATCACCGATGCTACTCAGTGTAGAGTCAGTAATGATGTTCTGGCGGACAAGATAACAGAATTCTATAAATGCACGGAAAGTGCATATAATGTCATCTGGGACATGGCCTTCTATTGCTGCAATATAAACCTTTGAATTTAGTTATAAAAATAAAATAAAAACAAAAAAAACTACGAGTGGGGTGGACAGACCTTCATTAGCGCCTTGGAATCATTACCGGTCCACTGTTTGAATCCCCGGCCCTGTGGGAAACGACGGAGGCCTGTAAATGGTGCAATGGCAGCAATACTATTATGGAATGTTCAGTGATGAACGGTAGAGAGCAGAGTAATAACATGTACCGTCTGTCAATATCGTCCATGATATGTTCTGCTTGTCGTGTCGATCCTGATGTTTGTAGAATGAAATTTTTTATCCAGTCCACCAAATGATCTTTAAAGGTTCCCTTGATGAGCTAGTGGAGTAAATCCAGGGCAATGAGTTCATGTATGTCGGCATGCGGGAAGTCATTTGTAAATGGCTAGAAAGAAACAAAAAAAAGAAGAATGTGATAGAGAATAGAGGATACGCACAACAAGGTTTCCAACAATGCCAAATTCATTCCACATTTGATCCAATGAAGCATTCTGAAACAACGTCTCAGTCAACTGCTGACAACGGTTCATAGCATCCGGGTCTGAATCAAGTGTACCACGTGTAGCAGTACAGCTGCAGTGAGCATCGTCAATGTTAGTAGTATACTGGGCTTTTCAAAAAGTAGAGTAGCCTGAAACTTACCGTGCACACCAGCGACGAACAATGCAGGTGAGTAGCACCTGCTCCTCATAGTCAGCTATATATGGGCCTAGTCTGTATATTGTCTTTCGGAAATGACCATCGCCATATCGAACGACCTCAGGTATTGTCATTGCTGGTTTCAGGCTTTGAAGGATTGCAGACAGTGAGTTATGAAATAGTTGGCGGCGGAACATTCGAAAATCCTCATCTGAAGAATGCTCCTTTGTTGCTGGGTAGATGAAGTCAGTACAATAGTCTCGTACAGTGATGCAACTCACTTTTCGGAATGGCAAGAAAACCAATAACAACAACAGCATCTTGATGCCCCCGACGCACGGTATTATGAATGTTGCCGATTGACATATAGAGTGGGTAATATTCGTTATTGCCAGTTGCGACAGACACACTAGTCTTGTCGCTCCCCAGGATCACCAGAACAAAAGTTGATCCATGTGTTGTCAGATCTTTGGCTATTTTATCCTAAGTAATAGTTTGTAAGGCACTGGGTCAGATCACAGAGCCTACCAGTATAAACATGAAATTAACTTACTGTGTGGAGCCACACCCAATCTCCGGACATAAAGTCTTTATATTGTCGTTCGTCATTGTCAACTTGAAATTCCTGGTAGGGGGTGTAGTCAAAAGACTCTTTGAAATCTGGGTTTGCAAGCATGAAACCAAACATTGAACAATTGGTCCATCCATGGGGGTCAGTCTGACAACGGCTGATTTCCTGAATACTTGACAGAAAGCTTTGACCATTTCATACCAGCCAATGGAGTATTGTTGATAACATCATACAGATGTTTCACACTTGTGAATGGCGGCATCTTGCATTGGGGATTATCGGGATTTGACTCAAGTAGAGTTGACACCCATATATCCATCAGGGTGTCAATTTGTCCTGCACTCATCTCAGTACGTTGATATAGAAGATCAGCTGTTTCAAATTGGGTATGACTGGTATAAGGAGTCCAGTCATCATTTGAGGTGGTATGAAGTGGTTCAGGTCATGTATTGGGTAGAAGGAAATTTCCTTGCACATCACAAGGTTGTCCTAAAAATATCAAAACATCAAAATTTGTTAGTAGTTATTCAAATGGGAAATGATACAACCTTACCATTCAAATGAGGGTGGAATACTCAACATAATGTCCCACCCATCCTGAATTCTTCATGCTGTCGCTGATCTGGATTGTTCTCATCCTCGTTTCTGGCTTGGGATGGTCTGGGAGAGTGTGGGGAATGATCAGAGAGCAGGTTTGGGGGTGGAGACTCGGAGGGTGGTGAAATCCTATATGGTTGATGACTAGTTGGATGGGCTGCCAGACGGTGCTTAGTTCGACCACCAAGAGTCTTGAACCAATGATTACACCCTGGGTGCTCGCATGGAAGTTGTAAGGCAACATTTACAGTGTGTGGATCTGATATTTGAGGTGACATGTTCGAGTTGATACTAAGTCTAAAAGTGGCTGTTTTGAGCAACTTGTTGAGCCATGTATTTGTTTGCACTCAGGGCAACCAAGACTTACAAAAGATCATTCAAGTTCAAATTATGACTTTTGTCTTCACAGCCTTCACTCCATACATCAATCTTCTCAGTCTCACTTGACCTTTGAACCATAGTCATTCATAATGAGTACTCAACATACCTATGCAAAGAATGCATCTGCTCATCCTGGAGCCATTGTCCTTGCGGTGCAAGGCAAACAATGAACCAAAGCAGAAAAACAGGCCAACGATGCCCATGCAGCAACAGAGAAAGCTGCAATTGAGAGAGCTGAGCAAGAACATGTTATGACTATTGCCAAAATGGTTATGGAGCTGTGAGCCAAAGAACAGAATGCCACCACACCTGTGAGTCACACCAACCTATTTATTCTGTCCATCATGACTCTGATGGCATTACAGGAGGTGCTAGGGGCCACCAGGCAAGCTTCTGGAATAAAGGGAACAAATCCCTCCATCAATGATGCAACATTGATCAAGAGAGCGGTGGAACAAGGTCAGTAACAGCATTTCTGCAAGGAAACAAGAACTCACCATATTCATAGGCAATAAGCATCAGACACCATCTAATACAGGGCAGGCAATGGCCATGAGTATGAAACCAAAGAGGGTGAAGGTATCACTTAAGGCAATGATCGGTGAAGCTAGTAAGATGATCACCAATAACACAGACAGCATCACAGTCAAACCATCGCATGGATTAGACAAGGAACCAAACTTGTCACAATATCTAAAGTAGGTACATTTGCAGTGCCTGTCACATCAGCTATGTTACTTCTCACTGAGTCTACACTATCATTCATTAACCTGTTGGTCACTGACTATGAATCAATCAGAAAGAAGACCCTTTCTGGCACCGTCAAGAATTGGGCTACACTTGTCCATGAAAAAACACTTATGAATGGTTCTGTGAATACAATATCCAATCCATCCACATCTGGCATTTCATCCAGCTAGGCTATGAAAGTGAACACCCAGACCACTTCTTATACTCAATATTCTGTGACAGATGCTGGTATCATGACCAAGTTTGGTGGATTTGACCTTGATTCTGACTTGGAGTAAGATCTGTCACCCTTCAAGAATGGAGAGAGAAACTTTAAGTTGAAAAATAATATTGCACTGGTATGTACTTGACAAATTATGAAGATACTTACTGAATCAATTGTCCTAGGTTGTTCACTCCAGTCCCGATAGCAACATTGAGATTGAGCCTGCTAGTCAGATCCCACCCTGGTACTCTCCTCATATTCCCTCTACTCCCAACAGTGATGTCAAGGTTGAACCCACTAGTCAAATTCCACCCTGACATTCTCCCCACATTCCCTCCACTCCAAATAGTGACATTGAGATCAAACCTGCCAGTCAAATTCCACCCTGGTATTCTCCTCACATTCTCTCAGCTCCTGACAGTGACATTGAAGTTGAACCCATCAGTCAAATCCCACCCTTGTGTTCTCCTCATGCTCCCTCTGTTGCGGTCTGCAACTATGATCTCCACAAGGAACATGGAAACGAGGAGGTGGCGGATGTTGGTGTTGACATCAATGAAGATGATGATGAGGATGAGGTTGAAGATAGGTACAGCGATGGAAACAATCCGATAAAGCATACAGTGACCCCTTTGAATAGAGGGCTGGGCTGGTGAAGAAGAGAGGAGTGGTATCACTGAGTTGCAGTGTTACAGACTGCAACCGTTGGCTGGACGAGGAACACGGATACGAGGAATCAGCAACTGTTGGTGTTGATGTCAATGAGGATGACTAGGACAAGGTTGAAGATGATGATGGTGATGAAGACAATATGATAAAGCATAAAGTGGCCCCTTTGCAGAGGGCTAGGCTGGCAAGGAAGAGTGGAGCAGTATCACTGAGTTGCAGGCACCTTGGAGGGTGGGTGGAACGAAGTAAATAGGACTAAAGTATGAGGGAATTACAGAAAGGGTTTATATAGTAATGACCGAGTACTTTAGGGCAAGTATCTGAGTCTGAATTAGGTTAAGGGCAGGCAAAGATAAGGAGACAGAATGTTCTGGAACAAAAGAAGCAAGCGGAGATGAATGTGGAAAAGAGATAAGGAACATGAGGCATGTCATCACCAATGATGTCATGAGTCTAGCCTCAAGTCAGGTGAACATTCCCATGGTCACATGACCTTGAAAGGAGAAAATTGACTAAGGTATACAGTGCTCAGTGATGCTAGGCATATGAGTGAAGAGTAAGAAATAAAATAAGGGCGTACGCAAGCCCGAACTATAACATGCAGGCACTGCAGGCAGTGGGTGGAATGAAGTGAATAGGACTAAGGTACAAAGGAATTACAGAACAGGTTTATATACTATGACTAAGTACCTTAGGGCAGGTGTCTGAGTCTGAATTAGCTTTAGGGTAGGTAAAGATAAGAAGACGATGGAATGTTCTGGAAGAAAATGTTATAGTTCGGGCCCACGTATGCTCTATTTTTCATTTTTACCTTTCGCTCATATGCTTGCATCACTGAGCACTGTTTTACCTTAGTCGATTTCTCTTTCCAAAGTCACGTGACCAAGTGCACGTGACCACGGGAATTATCACGTGATACGAGGCCAGACTTATGATGTCATCGATGACATCATACCTCGTGTTCCCCTTATCTTTTCCCACATTCATCTCCGTCTCTCTTCTTTCGTTCCAGAACATTCTTCGTCCTTATCTTTACCTACCCTAAAGCTAATTCGGACTCAGACGCCTGCCCTAAGGTAGTCGCTCATCGTATATAAACCTCTCCTGTAATTCCTCCTACCTTAGTCCTATTCACTTCGTTCCACCCACCCTCACCGGTGCCTGCAACTCAGTGATACTGCTCCCCTTTCCTCTTCGCCAGCTTAGCCCTCTGTCAAGGGGCCGTATATGCTCTATTGTATCCTCGCCATCGCCGTACCTGTATTCAATCTCGTCCTCGTTGTCCTCGTCGACGTCGACACCGAATACCGTCGCTTGCTTGTCTCCGTTTTCCTTGTTGAGCAGATCGTAGTTGCAGTCCACAACACTTGAATAGGACTGTCAGAAGCCGGTCCATGTTGCATACCCTCTTCTCTGTGTATGTCCAGAACTAAGTGGCTCGAACGCATCAAAGTTCGTAGAGAAGCCACCGCTCTCGCGTTTTACTGCCTAAACGTTCAAAACCGTACCCCGACTCCGCCTCGTCAACTGTCTCCAGTACCGTCGGTCGACCCCAACGACCATACTCCCAAACCCGAAGGAACCAACGGGTTATTCTTAAGAAGGAAACGAGTCCCCCGAGTAAAGAAAGCTCGGCAACCAAAGTATATCCGACCCGTTGAAGAATACCCCGAGGACCTCCGCGTACTCCGACCTCGATCCAAGATCGTCAAGCCAGCTAGATATCTCTAATCCCCAGAGTCAGCTTGGAAGATAGCCGACAGTAAGGATGTCGGGAAATCAGCTATGGGACAATCTCTCCAAGCAGATGACGTTAATGGCTGTGGCCATGCAAACTTTAATCACCAATCAATCCGCAGCATCCTCCTCCTCTTCTAACGCGTACAAGGCGTTCGCCGATCCCGGCACCTGAGATGGCGACTGAAATAAGTTCCGCATCTGGTGGACAAAAATAGGTGCCTGGGTCGACTGCCAAGCAAATTTAAACGACCATCAAAGGACCGTCGCAGTATTGCTTTGGATGAATGGTAGGGCAGCCGACTTCGCTCGAGTAACAATCGAGCAATACCCTGTCAAAGGCCTCTGGCTGACGTGGAAGGTGCTCAAAGAGCACATAGAAAAGCATTTCCGGATAGACATCTTGAAGGTAGAGGTGTACAAAAAGTTGGTCGCGTTGAGACAAGGGTCCCTCCCCATAGAGGTGTACACGCAGCAGTTCAATCTGTTGCAAATCGATGCGGAAATGGAGCCAGGAATCGCACTCCAACTCTATAAGGAGAGTATCGACTATAACATCTACCTCCAACTTTGTCTTCGTCAACCGGCGATCAAAGAAGATCTCGAGACCTGGGAAGATACGGCCATCGAGATCGGAAAACTCTTCCACCGTATCAAACTCGAACGGAGCAAGTCGAGCTTCGTTCCCCGAAACCAGTATCGCGCAGAACCACAGTTCACAGCTGTAGGTACGCAACCCGGACAAGGAGCCCCGATGCAAGACATCTGGGCCGTGCAAAGTCTGCCTCGCGTCGACAACTGAGACTGTTACAACTGTGGCAAAAAGGGCCACATCTCGTGTAACTGCAAGGAACCAAGGAAACCTTGACAATGTCCGGCCTTCGACCCGATGACAGGAAAAACGACCTATCCGCCCCGACCTAATCGCGAGATCCCACTCGCTCCTACTACTGCCATTGCCTCTGTCACAGCAGAACCCTCCACCTCCTCCTCGCACCACACCTGCGCTTCGGCCATACCAGAATGGCAAAACGAAGAAGCGCAGGCTTACTACTTCGACCTGTTTACGACTAGAGCACGGCACCTTGCAGCCGAAGGACTCAAGGGAAAAGAGCAAGCCGAATAGATCCAGGGGGTACCTATTCAGCTAAGGACAGTAAATTTGTTTCTTCTATTCCGTTTTCACTTTCATCTCCGAATCGTTTTTCTGTCTTACATATCGAAGGGGAGACGGACAAAGAAGTAGTTGACGAAACTTCTTTGAACAATTTTACTTATGGTCTCACCTCCGAAAGGGCGTCTCAATTGAGCGCGGCACCGGAGTATAATAGTGTACTTAATTCCCTATTGAATGAACGATCATCTCGAATTTCTTCTTATAAATCCCCCCAAGCGACATTCTCACACCAAGAACCAGATGCCTCTCAAGGAGGCGAATTCGATATCAATACTGATGTATACTTCCAGGACAAAAAAGGGAACTGGACATTCCGCACCACTTCGTCGCTCCTTGACTCTGGAGCAGTTCAAACTTTCGTCGACAAACATTGGGTAACCGAAATGGGAATCACCACATACCCCCTATCAAACCCAATGAATGTCACTAATGCAGATGGATCATCCTCGAAACATGGGATGATCCACGAGTATGTTTCCATCGTTTTATCTTATAACGGACATGCAGAAGGCGTGGATGTGCTGGTCGCAACCTTAGGATCACATGAGGTAATCTTGGGGTATGACTGGTTCTACTGGCACAATCCTTTAATAGATTGGGTATCGAAAACCGTAACCTTCAATAGATGCACCAAACATTGCAAAGCCAATCAAACCAAGCAATGGGTGCCAGTACGTTCTATCGAAGAAGGCCTAGTAGAAAAGGTACCCAAACAATACCACGAATTCTTGGACGTCTTCAGCAAGGAAGAATCCAAAAGGATGCCAATAAGAAAACCTTGGGATCACACTATAGATCTCAAGCCTGACTTCGTACCAAAAAAGGGACGAGTCATTCCTCTTTCGGATACGGAAATAGAAGAAGTCCGGAACTTCATCGCTAGCGAGCAAGAAAAAGGGTATATCCGCCCATCGAAATCACCACAAACAGCTCCGGTTTTCTTCATTCCAAAAAAGACAGGTGAAAAGTGACTTGTCATGGATTACCAATATTTAAATGAGGGAACAGTAAAAAATTCATACCCTCTACCACTCATTTCCTCCCTCGTAGATTGATTAAAAGGTGCAGACAAGTTCACCTGTCTAGACCTTCGCTGGGGGTACAATAACGTTCGAATCAAAGAAGGTGACGAATGGAAAGCAGCATTCGTTACACCCCTGGGCGCTTATGAACTGGTCGTAATGTATTTCGGCATGACTAATTCTCCTCCCACTTTTCAGCAAATGATGAACGACATCTTCAACGACATGTATGCGGTCGTCATCGTCTACCTGGACGACATGTGCATCTTCACTTGCAAAAAGACTGATGAAGAGCATACCGAAATAGTCAAGGAAGTTCTCCAGCGCTTGCGCGAAAATGACCTTTATGCCAAACCTGAAAAATGTATTTTTAACGCTGAAGATGTTGACTTTTTAGGCATGCATGTCTCAAAAGATGGTGTATCCATGCAAACGAACAAAGTCGACGCCATTCTGGAATGGCCAGCACCAACAAAGCTCAAGCAGCTGCAATCCTTCCTTGGTTTATGTAATTATTATCGACGTTTCATACAGGGCTTCGGACAAATCGTGTGCCCCCTCAACAACCTCACAAAGAAAAATGTTCCCTATATTTGGGGAGAGGCGCAACAAATTGCGTTCAACACACTCAAAAAACAATTCACCGAAGCACCCCTTCTAGCTTATCCCGATTCATCTCGCCCAATGTGGTTGGAAACTGATGCCAGTGATATTGCCACAGGTGCAGTATTATTGGTACAAGGAGAGGATAATTTGTGGCGTCCTTGCGCTTTTCTGTCTCATTCTTTTTCTTCAGCTGAACGCAACTACCCCGTCTACGACAAGGAGTTGCTAGCAATCATACGTGCTCTAGAGGAGTGGCGACACTATTTAATTGGGAAAACTAACTTCAAGATCTGGACAGATCATAAAAATCTCGAATACTGGAAAAAGCCTCAAACATTATCTGGTCGACAAGCTCGCTGGCACGAACTGCTTCAGGAATTCAATTATACACTTATTTATAAACCCGGCAACACGAACAGATGTGCCGACGTGCTCTCTCGCTGACCAGATCACGGCAACGCAGTTGATAATCTGAACGAAAATATCACTGTCTTTCCATCCACTGTTCTACGTTCTTCTAATTTATCTATCCCAGTGTCCCTCACTTCCTCAGACACACGCATCCCCACCAAGGGCTCTACAGCAGTGGCAGGCTTTGACCTGTATTCTACTGCCGATTTTGACATCCCCGCCCACGACCAACTCTTAATTCCCACCCATGTCAAAATCCAACTTCCCCTTGGTACCTATGGCAGGATTGCCCCCCGCTCGGGTCTCGCTTTCAAGCATAAAATCAATGTCATGGCCGGAGTCATTGATGCCGATTATAGGGGAGAAATCCTGTTCAATCACGCTGACACACCATTCCATATTTCCAAACATGATCGTATCGCTCAACTAATTATCGAAAAAATAGAAAACCCAACTCTTACAGAAGAAAAGACTCTAGAAGAGTCAGAACGTAATGAAAAAGGTTTTGGCTCTACTGGAGTCAAAGCCATGACTTCCACTTCACTCTATTCTAACTTTGAAACCAAACTAATGAACGAGTCAGAATCATTAGGCGTTGATGCCATTAACGAATACGAGTATTATGCTCAAGAAAAAATATTCAGATCTTCGAATGGCATCGTTTTTGTGCCTCCTTCTCTTCATAACGAACTTATCTCTTTATTTCATGATTCCCCCACGGCAGGCCATCCAGGCCGAGACCGTACCATTAGCGCCATTAAACAATTTTACTGGTGGCCAGGTGTGGCCAAAGACATTTCTTCTTACATTGAACACTGTCAGGTGTGCTCCCTCACGAAGGGTTCATCAAAGCCACCGGCAGGAAAATTGATTCCCCTTCCAATTCCTTCTGGCCCTTGGGTCGATATATCTATCGATTTCATTACCGGTTTCCCCACCTCAAAAGGGTACGATGCCATTGGCGTAGTAGTCGATCGTTTCTCGAAAGAAATCGTTTTATTCCCATGCACAAAAACCACTTCTTCTGCCGATCTGGCACTTTTATTTAGAGATCACGTTTGGTGCACACACGGACTCCCTAACACTATTGTTTCGGACAGGGGACTGCAATTCGTATCGGAGTTCACCAAGGAGCTTTGCAAAGTATTGGGGATCCAGCAGAAGCTGTCGACAGCATATCACCCCCAAATGGATGGGCAAACTGAACGAATTAATCGCGAGGTACTAGCATACCTCAGAGCTTACGTCGCGAAACGACAAGACTCTTGGAGCAATTGGCTCAAAATGGCACAGTTCGTTCACAACTCATCCTTGACCACTGCCACTGGTGCCACCCCTTTTGAAGTCACACGTAACTATCACCCTCGTCGAGGCGTAGAGCCTTCATCTTCTATGACTCCTGGGGGGTCGCTCACATCTTCTATGGCAAAGTCTCACAATGAAATCGCCGCCACACTCGCTAAATCCAGAGACCGGATGGTACAAAACCAAGAGTCTAAACGTTCTACCGCTCCTTCATATGTCGTTGGTGACCTGGTCTGGCTGTCCACCGACCACCTTACCCTTCCTTATCCCGCACGTAAATTAACGCAAAAATTCATTGGGCCCTACCGCATTACCACCGTCCTTCCAAACGCCATTACCCTCCACCTCCCTTCCTCCATATCCATTCATCCTACCATCAACATATCCTGAGTAAAACCCTATAAAGCCCCGCTGGCTGGCCAGCCCATATTTAAACCAGACGCTATCACGGTTATAGAAGATAAGCATGAAGAATACGAGGTTGACTTCATTGCCGCCAGTAGGCTTTCTCGAGGAACGTTACAATACCTCATCCATTGGAAAGGATGGGACGAGGTGGATCGCACCTGGGAACCGGCCAGTAATTTGCAACATGTGCAGGACGCTATCAATGACTTCCATCGTTCACACCCCTCCGCTCCTCGCCCTATTCAGGGCATCTCCGATACGCAATTCCTATCCCTGTTTTCCCCTTTCGGACCCTCCTATACAGAATTCGCAGACTTGCGGTTGGACCTCGAATCTGGCGAATAGGGGAGAGTGTTATAGTTTGGGCCCACGTATGCTCTATTTTTCATTTTTACCTTTCGCTCATATGCTTGCATCACTAAGCACTATTTTACCTTAGTCGATTTCTCTTTCCAAAGTCACGTGACCAAGTGCACGTGACCACGGGAATTATCACGTGATACGAGGCCAGACTTATGATGTCATCGATGACATCATACCTCGTGTTCCCCTTATCTTTTCCCACATTCATCTCCGTCTCTCTTCTTTCGTTCCAGAACATTCTTCGTCCTTATCTTTACCTACCCTAAAGCTAATTCGGACTCAGACGCCTGCCCTAAGGTAGTCGCTCATCGTATATAAACCTCTCCTGTAATTCCTCCTACCTTAGTCCTATTCACTTCGTTCCACCCACCCTCACCGGTGCCTGCAACTCAGTGATACTGCTCCCCTTTCCTCTTCGCCAGCTTAGCCCTCTGTCAAGGGGCCGTATATGCTCTATTGTATCCTCGCCATCGCCGTACCTGTATTCAACCTCGTCCTCGTTGTCCTCGTCAACGTCGACACCAAATACCATCGCTTGCTTGTCTCCGTTTTCCTTGTTGAGCAGATCGTAGTTGCAGTCTGCAACAGAAAAGAAGAAGACAGAAGTAAACATGAGAGAAAGATAAGGGACATGAGGCATGATATCATCAATGATGTCATGGATCTAGCCTCAGGTCATGTGAATGTTCCTGTAGTCATGTGCACTGGGTCACATGACTTTGGAAAGAGAAATCAACTAAGGTAAAACATTACTCAGTGATGCATATGAGCAAAAGAGAAAGGAAAATAAGGGCATATGTGTGCCTGAACTATAACACTACTCCCCATTCACCAGATTTGAGGTCCAACCATGAGTCTGTGAATTTGGTATAGGAGGGTCTGAAGGGAGAGAACAGGGATAGATATTGCGTGTCGGAAATACCCTGAATGGGGTGAGGAGTGGAGGGATGGGATTTATAGAAGTCATTGATAGCATCTTGTGCATGTTTTAAATTGTCTGCAGATTCCTAGGTGTGATCTACCTCATCCCATCTTTTCCAATGGATGAGGTACTGTAATTTTCCACGTAAAAGTCGACTGGCGGCGATAAAGTCAACCTCATATTCTTTATGTTGGTCCTCTGTGACTGTGATAGTGTCTGGTTTAAATACAGGCTGGCCAGCCAGCGGAGCTTTATAGGGCTTAACATGGGAAACATTGACTATCGGGTGAATGGAAACAGATGTGAGAAGGTGGAGAGTGACAGCATTAGGGAGGATGGCAGTGATGCAGTATGGACCAATAAATTTTTGAGTTAATTTATGTGCAGGATAAGGGAGTGAGAGGTGGTCGGTAGAGAGCCAGACCAGGTCTCTGATAGTGTACAAGGGAGCGATGGATCATTTAGACTCTTGGTTGTGAATCATCTGGTCTCTGGATTTAGCGAGTATGGCAGCAATTTTGTCATGTGACTTTGCCATAGTAGAGGCAAGGGACCCCCCAGGGGTGGTGGAAGATGCAGGTTCAACCCCTAGACGTGGTTGATAATTACAAGTTACTTGGAAAGGGGTCGTGCCAGTGGCTGTGGTGAGGGACGAATTATGTATGAATTGTGCCATCTTGAGCCAATCGCTCCAAGAGTTTTGCTGTTTTGCAATGTAGGCTCTGAGGTATGCCAGTACCTCCCAATTTATCTGTTCTGTTTGTCCATCCGTCTGTGGATGATACATGGTCAACAATTTTTGCTGGATCCCTAGAACTTTGCAGAGTTCTTTGGTGAATTCTGACACGAATTGTGGTCCCCTGTCCAATATGATAGTGTTAGGGAGTCCATGTGTGCACCATATGTGATCTCTAAATAAAAGTGCCAGATTGGTGGATGAAGTAGTTTTAGTACAAGGGAATAAAACGATTTCTTTTGAAAAGCGATCAACTACAACACCGATGGCATCATACCCTTTAAAGGTGGGAAAACCTGTGACAAAATTGATAGATATATTGGTCCAAGGACCGGAAGGAATGGGAAGCAGAATTAACTTTCCTGCCAGTGGCTTTGATGAACCCTTTGTGAGGGAACACACCTGGCAGTGTTCTACATACAAGGGTGGGAATGTCAAAATCATTGGTGGAATACAGGTTGAAACCTGCTGCTGCTGAGGAACCCTTGGTAGGAAGGCGAGCATCGGAGGAGGTTAGTGACATGGGAATTGATAAGTTAGAGGATTGCAAGACTGCAGAAGGAAAGATTGTGATGTTTTCATTTAAGTTATCGACAGTGTTGCCATGATCCAGGTGATGTGAGAGAGCATCAGCATGTCTGTTTGTGCTGCCAGGTTTGTAAATAAGTATATAATTGAATTCTTGCAAAAGTTCATGCCAGTGGGCTTGTCTCTCTGAGAGTGTCTGAGGTTTTTTCCAATATTCAAGGTTCTTGTGATCTGTCCAGATTTCGAAATCAGTTTTTGCAATGAGATAATGTCACCATTCTTCAAAAGTATGTATGATGGCGAGTAATTCCTTATTGTAGACAGGGTAATTTCATTCAGCAGAAGAAAAAGAGCGGGAGAGAAAAGCACAAAGATGCCATAGGTTATCCTCCCCTTGAACTGATAGCACAGCTCCAGTGGCAATGTCACTAGCATTGGTTTCTAGCCACATAGGGTGGGTGGAGTTGGGGTAAGCAAGGAGCAGTGCTTCGGTGAATTGTTTTGTTGTGCCACCCCCCACATATAGGGTACATTTTTCTTGGTGAGATTGTTGAGGGGGCGTGCGATCTGTCCGAAGCCTTTAATAAAACATTGGTAATAATTACATAGTCCAAGGAAGGATTGAAGCTGCTTGAGCTTTGTGGGTGCTGGCTATTCCAGAATAGTGTTGAATTTTTTGTTTTGCATAGAGATACCATCTTTCGAGACATGCATACCGAGAAAATTGACATCATCAGCATTAAATATGCATTTTTCCAGTTTGGCATAGAGGTCATTTTTGTGTAAGCATTGTAGGACCTTCTTGACGATCTCCAAGTGTTCTTTGTCGCTTTTCTTTTGTGTGAAGATGCATATGTCATTCATCATCTGCTGGAATATAGGTGGTGAGTTTGTCATACCAAAATACATTACAACTGGTTCATAGGCTCCTAAAGGAGTAATGAAGGCTGCTTTCCACTTGTTGCCTTCTTTGATGTGGACATTGTTGTATCCCCATCTCAGGTCTAGACAAGTGAATTTGTCCACACCTTTTAATTGATCTATGAGGGAAGAAATGAGCAGTAAAGGATAAGAGTTTTTTACAGTTTCTTCATTTAAATAGTGATAGTCCATAACTAGTCATTTTTCACCAGTTTTCTTGGGTATAAAGAATACAGGGGCAGTTTGGGGTGATTTTAATGGTTGTATGTAGCCTTTTTCTTGTTCAGATTGGATGAAGTTCTGGACTTCATCGATTTCAGTGTCAGAGAGTGGGATGACCTGACCCTTTTTTGGTATGAAGTTAGGTTTGAGGTCAATGACGTGGTCCCATGCTTTGTGAACCGGCATCCATTTGGATTCCTCTTTACTAAATACATCCAAGAATTCGTGGTATTGTTTTGGTACCTTTTTGGTGAGATCTTCTTCTATGGATCTAACTAGGACCCAATGTTTCGTTTGGTCTGCTTTGCAGTGTTTGGTACACCTATTAAATGTTACCGTTTTTTCTACCCAGTCAATGAGTGGATTGTGGCAATAGAACTAGTCATATCCTAAAATAACTTCGTGAGAGCCTAGGGTTGCGACCAGCGCATCCACTCCTTCCAAGTGTCCATTGTATGATAGAATGATAGAAACATATTTGTGGATCATGCCATGTTTTGAGGATGATCTGTCAGTGTTAGTGATGTTCATGGGGTTAGAGAGAGGGTGAGTTGTGATACCCATCTCTGTTACCCAGTGCTTGTCAATGAAAGTTTGAACTGCTCCAGAATCTAGGAGTGATGAGGTAGTGTGGAAGGTCCATTCGCCTTTTTTATCCTGAAAATAAATGTCAATATTAATATTGAATTCACCTCCTTGAGAGGCATCAGGTTCTTGATGGGAAAAGGAAGCTTGGGGGGATTTGTAAGAGGAAATACAAGAAGAGCATTCATTCAACAGGGAATTAAGTGCACTATTTTGATCCGGTGCTGTGCTCAATTGAGACATCCTTTCGGATGTGAGTCCATATGTAAAATTGTTCAATGAAGCTACATCATCTGCTTCAATGTCCATCTCCCCTTTGATATTGAGACAAGAAAAATGGTTTGGAGATGAAAAAGAAAATGGAATAGTAGAAACAAAACTTTTGTCCATAGCTGAGTAGGTACCCCCCAGATCTACTCAGCTTTCTCTTTTCTCTTGAGTCCTTCGGCTGCTAAATGCTGTGCTCAGGTTGTAAACAGATCAAAATAATATGCCTAGGCCTCCTCATTCTGCCAATCAGGAATCAAGGAGGAGGATGAAGAGGAGTCAGCTGCGACTGAAGCAATGGCTGTTGTGGGTGCGAGCGGGATCTTGTGGTTTTGTTATTGCTGAGGATAGAAAGTTTTCCCCATCATGGGGTTGAAAGCCGGATGCACCCTTGGTTTTCTCGGTTCCTTGCAGTTCTGAGAAATATGTCCCTTTTTTCTGCAATTGTAACAATCGCAGTTGTCTATGCGAGGTGGTCCTTGAATGGCACATATGTCTTGCATGGGAGCCCCTTGACCGGGTTGCATACCAACCACAGTGAATTGTGGTTCCATCCAGATTTGGTTTCATGGAATGAAGCCAGACTTGCTTCTTTCCAGACAGATTCAATGGAACATTTTTCCAATCTCAATAGAGATGTCTTCCCACATTTTGAGATCTTCCTTGATGGTGGGCTGACAAAGGCAAACTTAGAGGTAAATGTTGTAATCAATACTTTCTTTGTAGAGCTAGAGTGCAATGCCCAGCTCCATCTCTGTATTGATTTGTAAGAGGTTGAACTGCTGCATATATACCTCTATAGGAAGGGCTCCTTGTCACAGTACTATCAACTTTTTGTATGCCTCCACTTTTAGCACATCGATGCGGAAGTGTTTCTCAATGTGTTCCTTTAAGACCTTCCACGAAGGCCACAGTCCTTTGATGGGGTATTGCTCAATCATGACCCAAGCGAAATTGGCTGCTCTCCCATTCATCCGAAGGAGTACTGTGACTGTTCTTTGGTGATCATCCAGGTTTGGTTGGCAATCTACCCAAGCACCTATTTTTGTCCACCAAATGTGGAACTTGTTACAGTTGCTGTCCCAGGTGCCGGGATCGGCGAAAGCCTTGTATGCATTAGATGAGGGAGGGGGAGTGGTGGAGAGTTGGGCCTGGTGTTGAATAAGGTCCTGCATGGCCGCAGCCATAAGAGTCATCTGTTTTGATAGGTTATCCCAAAGCTGATTCCCAGACATCCTTACTGTCCGTTATCTTCCAAATGAACTCTGGAGATTTATTGGTAATGAGCTGGTTTGACCAGTTGGGAGCAGGAGCAGAGTACACGATGGTCTTCAGGGAATTCTTCGATGGGACAAATGTACTTGGGGTGTTGGGCCTTTTTTACTCATGGAATCTTTTGCAATGAAGGAAAAGTCCATTTGTTCCTTTGGGTTTGGGCGTGTGGTCATTGGGATAGATGGAGGGAACAGGCGATGGTTCTTGTACAGGTATTGGGGCACAGTCTTGGACATTAAGATGATAGAAAGCAAGTGCAGCGGCTTCTCTTTGAACTTCAATGCATGTGAGCCACTTAGTTCATGTCATATAAGAAAGGAAGGGGGAATGCAGCAAGGTTCAGCTTCCAACAGTCCTATTCAAGTGTTACAGTCTGCAACTACAATCTCCATGAGGAACACGGAAACAAGGAGGCAGTGGATGTTGGTGTCGACATCAATGAAGATGATGAGGTTGAGATTAAAGATAGGTACAGCAATGGAAATGATCTGATAAAGCATACAGTGGCCCCTTTGAACAGATGGCTGGGCTGGCGAAGAAGAGAGGAGTGGTATCACTGAGTTGTAGGCACTGCAGGCAGTGGGTGGAACGAAGTGAATAGGACTAAGATACAAAGGAATTACAGAACGGGTTTATATACTATGACTAAGTACCTTAGGGCAGGTGTCTGAGTCTGAATTAGCTTTAGGGTAGGTAAAGATAAAAAGATGATGGAATGTTCTGGAAGAAAAGAAGAAGACAGAAATAAACATGAGAGAAAGATAAGGGATATGAGGCATGATATCATCGATGATGTCATGGATCTAGCCTCAGGTCATGTGAATGTTCCTGCAGTCATGTGCACTGGGTCACATGACTTTGGAAAGAGAAATCAACTAAGGTAAAACATTACTCAGTGATGCATATGAGCAAAAGAGAAAGGAAAATAAGGGCATATGCGTGCCCGACCTATAATACCCTCCACTCCCAATAGTGGCTTTGAGGCTAGTCAGATTCCATTCACCTCATGTCCCCTCAGCTGGCTTGAAGAGAAAGATGGAAAGTGAGCCCAAAGGCAATGAAATGGTTAGAAGTAATATGCTGGTTAATACTGACATGATGCATGACTCAGAGATATGAACCACAATGTCAGTAAGTCCTATCTGTTTTTCCTTCATTCTCTGTGTGCTCTCACTCAGTTTACATCATACCAGACATTAGTTAGCATCACAACTGTGATGGAAGATGCTCTGAGTCAGCTGGTGGTCAAAAAGGCCAAGATGGAGCCAGGAAAGGAGACTCAGGTTCAGATAATCTCAGTGGATGCTATTAAAAGCAAGGCTTGGACTGCGAGTACTGAGTCCAAGTCTTGCAGTGACTATAAGAATAGTGATCTTCCTATTCCTGCTGATCACAAATGGATGAATGTATTTATGGACACTGTCATCCTTTGGGCAGGAGGACAGCCAAATATTTGGTCAATTCCTGACGGGATCTTGGCAACAGCACTCCAGGAAATATTCACTACTATCTACCCAGATGTTCAGTACAAGGTAACAACTCACGGTGCAGTATTCAGTGTTGTATGTCCTCATCCTCATTCCTTTTTCTCATCCTCTGATTGCCCTTTACTAAAATTGTGATAAAATAGGCTTGGCAGCATCTGCTTGAGTGGCGCAGTGGCTTCAGATCTACTGCCCTCATCATGATCATCCATTTCTTCTGGGAAATCATCAAGGATAATGCAGACTCAAAGTCGGAGGATGCCAATGCATCAATTCAACAAATTGCTGGACATTTGATCTTGCCCCCCCCATTTCCCATTCACATATGAAGATTGTGATGAATTGAATCCCACTCACAACTTCTGTTCAGACTTCATCCTGAAACTCATTGCAACTGCCCATTTGGGCAAGACAACCTCCACTGTCAACATCCAGTCTTTAGAAATGGCAAAGCTAAAGAAAGGCTATGGTATGGAGTATGTTTGTTATGGACTGCAACAGTGACGACTTCAACGAGGAAGATGGATACGAGGAGATGGCGATGAGTAAGGTCGACGTCGACAAGTAGGATAAGGATGAGGTCAAAGATTGGTATGGCGACAGATATGAGACGATATAGCATAAAGTGGCCCCTTTGCAGAGGGCTAGGCTGGCAGAGAAGAGGAGAGTGGTATCACTGAGTTGCAGGCACCTTTAGAGGGTGGGTGGAACAAAGTGATTAGGACTAAGGTACGAAGGAATTATAGGATGGGTTTATATACTATGACTGAGTACCTTAGGGCAGGCATCTGAGTCTGAATTAGTTAAGGGCAGGTAAAGAACATAGAATGTCATGGAAGGTTCAAGAAAAGAAGTGAATGGAGATGAATGTGAGAAAGAGATAATGAACATGAGGTATGTCATCATTTATGATGTCATAAGGCTAGCCTCAAGTCATGTGAGAGTTCCCGTGGTCACGTGCACTTGGTCATGTGACCTTGGAAAGAGAAATTGACTAAGTAAATGGTGCTCAGTGATGCAAGCATGTGAGCGAAAAGTAAAGTGAAAAATAGGGTGTACATGTGCCCAAACTATAACACTACCCCCCATTCACCAGATTTGAGGTCCAATCTTGAGTCTGTGAATTTGGTATAGGAGGGCCTGAAAGGAGAAAAGAGGGAGAGGAATTGCATGTCAGAGATGCCTTGAATAGGACAGAGAGCAGAGGGGTGAAGGTGATGGAAATCGTTGATAGTGTCCTGCACATGTGTTACATTAGCAGCCGGTTCCCAGGTGCAATCCACCTCGTCCCATCCTTTCCAGTGGATGAGGTACTGTAACTTTCCTCGAGAAAGTCTGCTAGTGGTGATAAAGTCTACCTTGTATTCTTCATGACAGACCTCTGTGACCATTATGACATCTGGTTTAAATATGGGCTGGCCAGCCAGCGGGGCTTTGTAGGGCTTTACTCGAGAAACATTTACCATAGGATGGATGGAGATGGACGAGGGAAGGTGGAGGGTGACAGCATTAGGAAGTACGGCAGTGATTTGGTATGGACCAATGAACTTTTGTGTTAATTTATGTGCGGGGTATGGAAGTGTGAGGTGGTCGGTGAATAACCAGACCAGGTCACCGACAGCATGGGATGGAGCAGATGATCATTTAGACTCTTGGCTGTGAACCATCTGGTCTCTGGATTTAGTGAGCGTGGTGGCAATTTCATCATGCATTTTTGCCATAGAGGATGTGAGAGACCCCCCAGAGGTCATGGAGGAAGAGGGTTCAACCCCAAGATGTGGACAATAATTACAAGTAACTTGGAAGGGAGTCACACCGGTGGCAGTCATAAGGGAAGAGTTGTGTATGAATTGTGCCATTTTGAGCCAATTGCTCCAAGAGTCTTGTCGTTTCGCGACGTACACTCTAAGGTATGCCAGTACCTCATGGTTGATTCGTTTGGTTTGTCCATCCATCTGCAGATGATACGCTGTCAACAATTTCTGCTGAATCCCCAGAACCTTGCAGAGTTCTTTCGTGAATTCCAACACGAATTGTGGTCCCCTGTCCGAAACAATAGTGTTAGGTAGTCCGTGCATACACCAAACATGATCTCTAAATAAAAGTGCCTGATTGGCAGATGAAGTGGTTTTTGTACAAGGAAATAGAATGATTTCTTTGGAAAAGTGGTTGACTATGATGCCATTGGCATCGTACCCTTTAGAGGTGGGAAAACCAGTAATGAAATCGATAGATATGTCAACCCAAGGGCCAGAAGGGATAGGAAGTGGAATTAACTTTCCTGCCAGTGGCTTTGACAATCCCTTCGTGAGGGAGCATACCTGACAGTGTTCAATATACGAAGCAATGTCTTTGGCTGTGCTGGGCCACCAATAAAATTGTTTAATGGCGCTAATGATACAGTCTCAGCCTGGATGGCCTGCCATTAGAGAATCATGAAAGAGAGAAATGAGTTTGTTGCAAAGGGAAGGGGGCACAAAAACTATGCCGTTTGAAGAGCGGAAGATTTTGTCCTGAGCATAGTATTCATACTTATTAATGGCGTCAATGCCCAACTGTTCGGATTCATTCATTAGTTTCATTTCAAAGTTAGGATAAAGGGAAGTAGAAGCTATTGCTTTGACTCTGGTTGAGCCAAACCCTTTTTCATTTCGTTCTGACTCTTCTAGAGTCGTTTCTTTGGTTAATATTGGGTTTTCTATTTTTTTGATAATTAGTTGCACAATACGGTCGTGTTTAGAGATGTGAAAAGGAATGTTTGCGTGGTTAAACAGGATAACCCCAATTTCTCCCCTATAATTGGTGTCAATGACTCCAGCCATGATGTCGATTTTATATTTGAAGGCAAGGTCTGAATGGGGGGCAATCCTGCTGTAGGTACCAAGGGGAAGGTGGATTTTGACATGGGTGGGTATGAGCAGTTGGTCATGGGCGGGAATGTCAAAATTGGAAGTAGCATACAGGTCAAAGTCTGCTGTGGCTGTAGAACCTTTGGTGGGGAGGCGAGCATTGGGTGAGGTGAGAGATATGGGGATGGAGAGGTTAGAGGAGCGGAGTACTGTGGAGGGGAATACAGTGATATTTTCATTTAAGTTATCGACGGTGTCCCTGTGGTCAGGTTGGCAAGATAGCACGTTGGCACGTCTATTCATGTTGCTGGGTTTGTAAAGTAGAGTATAATTAAATTCCTGAAGCAGCTTGTGCCAACATGCTTGTTGGCCAGATAGAGTTTGTGGTTTTTTCCAATATTTGAGGTTTTTGTGATCTGTCCAAATCTCGAAATTAGTTTTTCCAATGAGATAATGTCACCACTCCTCAAGAGTGCATATAATAGCTAACAACTCCTTGTCGTATACAGGGTAGTTGCATTCAGTGGATGAAAATGAGTGAGAAAGAAAAGCACAAGGGCACCATAGATTATCCTCCCCTTGAACCGATAATACCACACCAGTGGCAATATCACTGGTGTCCATTTCCAACCGCATAGGACACAAGGAGTTGGGATATGCCAGTAGTGGGGCTTCCATAAAATGTTTTTTGAGCATATCGAACACATTTTGTTGTGCGACCCCCCATGTATATGGTACATTCTTTTTGGTCAGGTCATTGAGGGGGCGTGTGATTTGTCCGAATCCCTATATGAAATATCGATAATAGTTACACAAACCCAAGAACAATTGTAGCTGCTTGAGTTTTGTTGGTGCTGGCCATTCCAGAATGGCGTCGACTTTCTTGGTTTGCATAGAGACTCTGTCTTTTGAGACATGCATGTCTAAGAAATCAACATTGTCAGCATTAAAAACGCATTTTTTGGGCTTGGCATAAAGATCATTCTCGCGCAAGCACTGAAGAACTTCTTTAACTATCTCTGAGTGTTCTTCATCAGTCTTTTTGCATGTGAAGATACACATGTCATTGAGATAAACGATGACGATGGCATACATGTCGTTAAAGATATCGTTCATCATCTGTTGGAATGTTGGAGGAGAGTTAGTCATCCCAAAATACATTACTACTGGTTCATAGGCACCCAATGGGGTAATGAACACTGCCTTCCATTCATCACCTTCTTTGATGTGGATGTTATTATACCCCCATTGGAGGTTGAGACAAGTAAACTTGTCAGTGCCTTTTAATCGATCTACGAGGGAAGAAATGAGCAGTAAAGGGTATGAGTTTTTTACGGTCCCTTCATTTAGATACCGGTAGTCCATGACCAAACATTTTTCACTGGTCTTTTTTGGGATAAAGAATACTGGTGCTGTTTGTGGTGATTTTGATAGGCAGATATAGCCCTTTTCTTATTTGGTCTTGATGAAGTTCTGGACTTCTTTGATCTTGAGATCAGAGAGTGGAATGACTCGTCCTTTCTTTGGTATGAAGTCAGGTTTGAGATTGATGGCATGATCCCAAGGTTTTTGTAGGGGCATGCATTTGGATTCTTCTTTGCTAAATATGTCAAGGAATTCATGATACTGTTTTGGGACCTTTTCTATAAGTCCTTCTTCAATGTTTCATACTGGGATCCACTGTTTTGTTTGGTTGGCTTTGTAGTGTTTGGTACATCTGTTGAAGGTTACAGTTTTTGATACTCAGTCAATAAGGGGATTGTGTCAATAAAACCAATCATACCCTAGGATCACCTTGTGAGACCCTAGGGTTGCGACTAGTGTGTCTACACCTTTGGTGTGTCCATCATAAGAAAGAATTATAGAAACATACTTGTGGATCATTCCATGCTTGGAAGAGGATCCATCTACATTGGTGACATTCATTGGGTTTGATAGCAGATAAGTTGTAATCCCCATCTCCATTACCCAATGTTTGTCCACAAAGGTTTGAACAGCTTCAAAGTCTAGGAGCAATGAAGTGGTATGGAACGTCCAGTTCCCTTTTTGATCCTGGAAATAAATGTCAGTGTTGATGTCAAATTTGCCTCCTTGAGAGGCATCAGGTTCCTGGTGTGAAAATGATGCTTGGGGGGATTTATATGAAGAAATTCAAGATGATTGTTCTTGCAACAGGGAATTAAGTGCACTATTATTTTCCGGTGCCGTGCTCAAGTGAGACACCCTTTCGGAAGTAAGTCCATAAGGAAAACTATTGTAAGAATCAGCTTGAACAATCTGGTCAGCTTCAAAAGCTATATCAAAGGATGTTGTAGTGGATTTATTTGATGAAGGTTTGTCAGTTCCTTCAGCCCATGAGGCTATATCATGGATATCTGACTCTTCTTTGACTTCGAGACAAGAGAAACAATTTGGAGAAAAAACGGAAAAAGGAATTTTAGAAATGAAACTATTATCCTTAGCTGAGTAGGTACCCCCCGGATCTACTTAGCTGGCTCTTTTCCCTTTAGTCCTTTGGCTGCCAGGTGCCAGGCTCTTGTTGTAAAGAGGTTGAAGTAATATGCTTGCGCTTCTTTATTCTGCCAGTCTGGGATTGACAAGGCACAAGAGTGAGAGGAGGAGGAGGAGGCGTCGGCCATGACAGAGGTGATGGCCGTTGTAGGGGCAAGTGGGATTTCATGATTCTGACAAGGCAGATAAGTGGTTCTTCCAGTCATAGGGTCAAATACCAGATGCTGTCTTGGTTTTCTCGGTTCTTTGCAGTTCCAAGAAATGTGGCCCTTTTTACCACAATTATAGCAATCTCGATTATCGACTCGGGGTGGGTTTTGGACAGCACGGATGTCCTGCATTGGGGCCCCTTGACCTGGTTGAGTACCAACCACCGTAAATTGTGGTTTGGAGCGATATTGATTTCATGGAATGAAGCCACTTTTGCTTTGTTCAAGGCATATCTTATGAAACATTTTTCCAATCTTGATGGCGGTGTCTTCCCAGGTTTTGAGATCCTCTTTAATGGCAGGGCGACGGAGACAGACTTGGAGGTATACATTATAGTCACTGCTCTCCTTGTAGAGTTGGAGGGCAATACTGGGCTCCATTTCGGCATTGATCTGTAACAAATTAAACTGCTGCGTATACATCTCTATGGGGAGGGACCCTTGTCTTAGTGCAACGAGTTTTTTATACACTTCCACTTTTAACACATCAATTTGAAAGTGTTTTTCAATGTGTTCTTTGAGAATTTTCCATGTTGGCCATAGACCTTTGACCAGATACTGCTCAATGGTGACTCGAGCGAAGTCTGTGGCTCTTCCATTCATTCGGAGAAGGACCGCTACTGTCCTTTGGTGGTCATTGAGGTTGGGTTGACAGTCTACCCATGCATCTATCTTAGTCCACCAAATGCAGAACTTATTATGATCACCATCCCAGATGCTGGGATTGGCGAAAGCCTTATATGTGTTAGAGGAGGAAGCGGAGGTGGTTGTTTGGTTTTGAATAAGGGTTTGCATGGCCGCAGCCATAAGGGTCATTTGTTTCAATAAATCATCCCATAGCTGATTACCAGACATCCTTACTGTCCGTTATCTTCCAAATGAACTCTGGGGATTTACTAATAACGAGCAGGTTTGACTAATTGGGTGCGAGGACGGAGGACATGACGGTCTTCTGGGAATTCTTCAATGGGACGGATGTACTTGGGGTGTCAAGCCTTCTTTACTTGAGGGATTCTCTTTCTTTGTAGGTATAGTCTGTTTGTACCTTCGGGTTCAGGTGTATGGTTGTTTGGGTTGATGGAAGGGGCTGGCAATGGTTCTCATGCTGATGTCGGGGTACAGTTTTGAACATTGAGATGGTAAAATGCTAAAGTGGTGGCCTCTCTTTGGACTTCAATGCATTCGAGCCACTTAGTACATGTCATAAAAGAAGAAGGGGGAATGCAGCATGGTCCAGCTTCTGATAGTCCTAATCAAGTGTTATGGACTGCAATGGCGATGACTTCAATGAGGAAGACGGATATGAGGAGATGGCGATGAGCAAGGTCGATATTGACAAGTAGGACAAGGATGAGGTCGAAGATTGGTATGGCGACAGATATGAGACGATATAGCATAAAGTGGCCCCTTTGCAGAGGGCTAGGCTAGCAGAGGAGAGGAGAGTGGTATCACTAAGTTGCAGGCACCTTTAGAGGGTGGGTGGAACAAAGTGATTAGGACTAAGGTACGAAGGAATTACAGGATGGGTTTATATACTATGACTGGGTACCTTAGGGCAGGCATCTGAGTCTGAATTAGTTAAGGGCAGGTAAAGAACATAGAATGTCATGGAAGGTTCAAGAAAAGAAGTGAATGGAGATGAATGTGAGAAAGAGATAATGAACATGAGGTATGTCATCATTTATGATGTCATAAGGCTAGCCTCAAGTCATGTGAGAGTTCCCGCGGTCATGTGCACTTGGAAAGAGAAATTGACTAAGTAAATGGTGCTCAGTGATGCAAGCATATGAGTGAAAAGTAAAGTGAAAAATAGGGCATACACATGCCCGAACTATAACAGGGTTGTTGCCCTCACAGCTACTGCAGTAAGATTTTCTTGCACTCCTCAACCTGAGTCTGATATACTGACTGTCCTTTTATCCAAGCTTGAGTGCACATTCACCCTTGTTCATGATGGCATCATTGATATATGGGATGCTGTGAAGGAAATGGCAGAAAAGAAGGGAAAGATCACACTACCAAAGACACTCAACAAGGTAACTGGAAATATGAGCAAAGGTACATCTATGTTCTCTATGGGCAATTAGAGCAGTAAAACATGGTCATATGCCATCTTGGTCACAAAGAAGGGCTGTGAAAATACTGCTGACATTGTTGCCTCTGCATATATGTTGCTTGATCGTGGCCCTGCTAATTCTAGCCCCTCTGATGCCAGTACTGTTGATCCACACACTTTACTTTGGTATTTTGTTTTTAAAACTTGGCCCATACTACTTGAACTAATTGACATTTCTCTAGATCTGATCTAATTGTTCATACAGTTGTTGAGCAAGCACAAGTCACCACTACTCCAAATTCACACCTTGCCAAGCCTGAGGTCCCATTTCTATCTTCTATTGCTGCATCCTGCAGATCTGCTTTTACCACTTTAATTGCCCTTTTTCATATCTATTCTACTTTTCCAATGGACAGTATGGCATGTCTTGAGCCACCTTTTGCCACCTTTTCTACATTCTCCCATTGAGACACCCTATCATAAGTGCAATAAGTGCAATAAAATAGATACACAAGTCAAATCCAAGAAAATGAGTGGCCTTAAGCCACTTGTGCACCCTTGTGCCCCAATGCGAGAAAGTGCTGAAAAATCACTGAAAATTTGTGTATAAGACTGGATAAGACTGTGAGCAAATTACTGATGCTCAATGATATATGATTGTCATAGATACCCCTTGTGTGTGATACATTGATCATATGCAGAGGCCCCTGACTGTCTGAGTGATATATCAAGGTAGGACTCCTATCCTCAACAATAGTAATACATTAATTATGCACATCCATACTAGTATTGACTGATATATTATTCGTACTAGATTCTAGTGACGGATGTGATACATTGTACATGCTTCTATGTTCATTCTGAACACAGCTCTCATAAATGGACTGATATATCATTTGTAGCTAGCATTGGATGAGGCTTATTAATCATTTAGTCAATCAGACTTTGAGTTGATATATCACTTGTACTAGAAGCCTGACATCAGTGGTGCCCACACTCAATCACACATACTGGGCTATGGTTCTTCTGATATATCAATTGGAATAGCAGGTGTGTGACCAATGTGATGTATCACCCATGCCTAACCAGTATGCCAGTTTACTCACAGCACAACCCTTCTGATATATCAATCAGAATAGCAGGTATGTGACCAATGTAATATATCACCCATGCTCAACTGTGCACTCACAATTCTCTAAGTCATACTGTTATAGTTTGGGTATGTGTACACCCTATTTTTCACTTTACTCTTCACTCATATGCATGTATCACTGAGCATCATTTACTTAGTCAAATTTCTCTTTCCAAAGTCATGTGACCAGGTGCACGTGACCGTGGGAACTCTCACATGACTTGAGGCTAGCCTTATGACATCATCAATGATGTCATACCTCATGTTCGTTATCTCTTTCTCACGTTCACCTCCGTTTACTTCTTTTCTTCTCAAACCTTCCATGACATTCCATATTCTCTACCTATCCTTAACTAATTCAGACTCAGATGCCTGCCCTAAGGTACTCAGTCATAGTATATAAACCCATTCTATAATTCCTTCATACCTTAGTCCTATTCACTTCGTTCCACCCACTCTCTACAAGTGCCTGCAACTTAGTGATACCACTCTTCTCTCTTCTGCAAGCCTAGCCCTCTGTAAAGGGGCCACTTCTATGCTATATTGTCTTGTATCCGTCACCATACCAGTATTTGACCTTGTACTCGTTCTTCTTGTCAACATTGACACTGCTCATCGCTGTCTCCTCGTATCCGTCTTCCTTGTCAAAGTTGTCACTGTTGCAGTCCATAATACTTGAATAGGACTATCAGAAGCCAGACCATGCTGTGGTCCCCCTTCTTCTTTTATGACATGTACTAAGTGGCTTGAATGCATCGAAGTCCCAAGAGAGGCCGCCACATTAGCATTCTACCGTCTCAACATTTGAGACCATACCCCAACACCAGCATGAGAACCATCACCAGCCCCTTCCATCGACCCAAACGACCATATGCCCAAACCTGAAGGTACAAACAGACTGTACCTATGAAGGAAGAGAATCCCTTGAGTAAAAAAGGCTTGACACCCCAAGTACATTTGTCCTATCAAATAGTTCCCAGAAGACTGTCACATCCTCCATCCTCGTTCCCAACTAGTCAAACCCACCCATTATCAGTAAATCCCCAGAGTTCATTTGGAAGATAACGGACAATAAGGATGTCTGGTAACCAGCTATGGGATGACTTATCAAAGCAAATGACCCTCATGGCTGTGGCCATGCAAACCCTCATTCAAAATCAAACTACTACATCCTCTGCCTTCTCCAATGCATATAAGGCTTTTGCCGATCCCGGCACCTGGGTCAGCGATCGTAACAAGTTCCGCATCTGGTGGACTAAAATAGGTGCATGGGTAGACTGTCAACTGAACCTTGATGACCATCAAAGAACAGTAGCAGTTCTTCTACAGATGAATGGGAGAGCTACAGATTTTTCTCAAATCACCATAGAACAATACCCGGTCAAAGGTCTATGGCCGATGTGGAAGATTCTAAAAGAATACATTGAAAAACACTTTCGAATTGATGTGTTGAAGGTAGAGGCATATAAGAAACTGGTTGCACTGAGACAAGGGTCCCTCCCCATAGAGGTATATACACAACAATTTAACTTGTTGCAGATCGATGCTGAAATGGAGCCCAGCATCGCTCTCCAACTCTACAAGGAGAGCATTGATTATAATGTATACCTCCAAGTCTGTCTCTGCTGCCCTGCTATTAAAGAAGATCTTGAAACCTGGGAAGACACCACCATCAAGATCGGAAAGATGTTTCACAAAATACACCTCGAACGAAGCAAAAGTGGCTTCATTCCCCAAAACCAATACTGCTCAGAACCACAGTTCACGGCAGTCGGCACTCAACCGGGTCAAGGGGCCCCAATGCAGGACATTCGCACTGTCCAAAACCTGCTCTGAGTTGATAATCGGGATTGCTATAATTGTGGTAAAAATGGCCACATTTCTTGGAACTGCAAAGAACTGAGAAAACCAAGACAGTGCCCAGCATTCAATCCCATGACCAGAAGAACCTCCTATCCACCTTGCCAGAACCATGAAATCCCACTTGCTCCCACAACAGCCATCACCTCTGTCGTGGCCAACACCTCCTCCTCCTCCTCTCACTCTTATGCCTCATCAATCCCAGATTGGCAGAATGAAGAAGCACAAGTGTATTCCTTCAACCTCTTCACAACAAGAGCTCGACATCTTGCTGCCAAAGGACTAAAGGGAAAAGAGCCAGCTGAGTAGATCCAGGGGGTACCTACTCGGCTAAGGATAATAGTTTCATTTCTAAAATTCCTTTTTCCATTTCTTCTCCAAATTGTTTCTCTTGTCTTGAAGTTGAAGGAGAGTCAGATTTCCATGATATAGCCTCATGGGCTGAAGGAACTGACAAAACTTCATCAAATAAATCCGCTACTACATCCTTTGATATAGCTTTCGAAGCTGACTGGATTGTTCAAGCTGATTCTTACAATAGTTTTCCTTATGGACTTACTTCTGAAAGGGTGTCTCACTTGAGTGCGGCACCGGAAAATAATAGTGCACTTAATTCCCTGTTGCAAGAACAATCATCTTGAATTTCTTCATATAAATCCCCCCAAGCATCATTTTCACACCAGGAACCAGATGCCTCTCAAGGAGGCAAATTTGATATCAACACTGATGTTTACTTCCAGGATCAAAAAGGGAACTGGACGTTCCATACCACTTCATCGCTTCTAGATTCTAGAGCTGTTCAAACCTTTGTGGACAAACATTGGGTAACGGAGATGGGGATTACAACTTATCTGCTATCAAACCCGATGAACATTACCAATGTGGATGGATCCTCTTCCAAGCATGGAATGATCCATGAGTATGTTTCTATCATTCTTTCTTATGATGGACACACCAAAGGTGTAGATGCGCTAGTCGCAACCCTAGGGTCTCACGAAGTGATCTTAGGGTATGATTGGTTTTATTGACACAATCCACTCATTGACTGGGTATCAAAAACTGTAACCTTCAACAGATGTACCAAACACTGCAAATCCAACCAAACAAAACAATGGATTCTGGTATGAAATATTGAAGAAGGACTTGCGGAAAAAGTCCCAAAACTGTTATAGGCATCCGGGACGGAAGACTAGAACATGGCGCTATCCTGACTCTTGGCAGGATGGCCGATGCCTATACTGAGGTTGCGACGGTTGCGAGGTACGAGAGGCGTCGTCAATGCCTTAGGACTCAGCAATGGAGCGATCGAGCGGAAGTGAGAGTGGAGCCACTTATGCATAGGTGGGCTAGAGCCTTTAGAAGGAAGGGTGATCCCCCAAGGACCACAATGAAAGGATGGGGATCCTTTATCATGGTCCCTAGGGCTTATATACAGACTATGGTAGTGACAGTGTAACTATGTGACGGTGACTAGGGTAGAGGGTACTACCTAAAGGGTGTAGTCCATGCGGATAACATGCGGTGTGGTAGGAAGCATGGCTATGGCAAGGCAAAGCGGAGATTAACTAGGTGAGGCGTACACGTGCATGGGAATGGAATGGAAGAGAAGGTGTACGCCAAACCTTATCGTAGATCGGATCGTGGCAGAGATCCAGATCATCCCGATCAACGGAGATAACCGTGGGAAGATCCAATCGGGGACAAGGGTAAGGATAGGGGCAGAGTCTAGCATGTGCCCATATCCGCTAAGGTAAAAGATATCGTAAGGTAAATGTTAGTCCGGTTATCTGATAGAGATAGTGGTGTACGAGCCGGTACTGTAACAAAAACAGTATCATGAATTCCTCAATGTATTCAGTAAAGAAGAATCCAAATGCATGCCCATATGAAAACCATAGGATCATGCCATTGATCTCAAACCTGACTTTGTACCGAAGAAAGGATGAGTCATTCCACTCTCTGATGTCGAAATCGAAGAAGTCCAGAACTTCATCAAGACCGAGCAAGAAAAGGGTTATATCCACCCATCAAAATCACCACAAACAGCACCAGTATTCTTTATCCCAAAAAAGACTAGTGAAAAATGATTGGTCATGGATTACTGATATCTAAATGAGGGAATGGTAAAAAACTCTTACCCTCTACCACTCATTTCTTCTTTAGTAGACTGGCTAAAAGGTGCTGACAAATTCACATGCCTGGACCTACGATGGGGATACAACAACGTCCACATCAAGGAAGGAGATAAATGGAAAGCAGCATTTGTAACGCCTTTAGGTGCCTATGAACTGGTGGTAATGTATTTTAGCATGACAAATTCCCCTCTGACCTTTCAGCAAATGATAAATGATATCTTCAATGACATGTACACCATTGTCATTGTCTATCTTGACAATATGTGTATCTTCACTCGAAAGAAAATGGATAAAGAACATTCGGAAATTGTTAAGGAAGTTCTCCAGTGTTTATGTGAGAACGACCTCTATGCCAAACCGGAAAAATGCATTTTTAATGTGGACGATGTCAACTTCTTAGGAATGCATGTCTCAAAAGATGGCGTTGCCATGCAAACTAAAAAGGTTGACACCATTCTGGAATGGCCAGCACCAACAAAGCTCAAGCAGCTACAATTGTTCTTGGGTTTGTGTAATTATTATTGACATTTCATACAGGGATTTGGACAAATCGTGTGCCCCCTCAATGACCTGACCAAAAAGAATGTATCATATACATGGGGGGTCACTCAACAAAACACGTTTGATACACTCAAAAAACATTTTATGGAAGCTCCGCTGCTGGCATATCCCGACTCCTTGTGTCCTATGCGATTGGAAACAGATGCCAGTGATATCACCACTGGCACGGTGTTTTCGGTTCAAGGGGAGGATAATTTGTGGTGTCCTTGTGCCTTTCTTTCTCATTCATTCTCATCTGCTGAATGCAACTACCCTGTATACGACAAGGAGTTGCTGGCTATTATACGTGCTCTGGAGGAGTGGCAACATTATCTCATTGGAAAAACTAATTTTGAGATTTGGACAGATCACAAAAATCTTGAATATTGGAAAAAACCACAAACACTATCAGGCCGACAAGCTCACTGGCATGAACTGCTTCAAGAAATTAACTATACTTTGATCTACAAACCTGACAACATGAATGGACGTGCCAATGTGCTATCTCGTCACCCTGACCATGGAGACACTGTTGATAACTTAAATGAAAATATCACTGTATTCCCCTCCACAGTACTCCACTCCTCTAACCTCTCCATCCCCATATCTCTCACCTCACCCGACGCTTGCCTCCCCACCAAGGGTTCTACTGCCGCAGCAGGTTTTGACCTGTATTCTACTTCTGATTTTGACATTCCCGCCCACGACCAACTACTCATACCCATCCATGTCAAAATCCACCTTCCCCTTGGTACCTACAGCAGGATTGCCCCCCATTCAGGCCTTGCCTTCAAACATAAAATCGACGTCATGGCTGGAGTCATTGACACCAATTATAGGGGAGAAATTGGGGTTATCCTGTTTAACCACGCAAACATTCCTTTTCACATCTCTAAACACGACCGTATTGTGCAACTAATTATCAAAAAAATAGAAAACCCAACATTAACCAAAGAAACGACTCTAGAAGAATCAGAACGAAATGAAAAAGGGTTTGGCTCAACCAGAGTCAAAGCAATAGCCTCTACTTCCCTTTATCCTAATTTTGAAACAAAACTAATGAACAAATCTGAACAGTTGGGTGTTGACGCCATCAACGAGTATGAATACTATGCTCAGGACAAAATCTTCCACTCTTCAAATGGCATAGTTTTTGTGCCCCCTTCCCTTTGCAACAAACTTATTTCTCTTTTTCATGATTCTCCAATAGCAGGCCATCCAGGCCGAGACCGTACCATTAGCGCCATTAAACAATTTTACTGGTGGCCTGGCACAGCCAAAGACATTGCTTCATATATTGAACACTGTCAGGTGTGCTCCCTCACAAAGGGATCATCAAAGCCACTGGCAGGAAAGTTAATTCCACTTCCTATCCCTTCTGGCCCTTGGGTCGACATATCTATCGATTTTGTCACTGGTTTTCCCACCTCTAAAGGGTATGATGCCATTGGCGTTGTAGTCAATCACTTTTCCAAAGAAATCATTCTATTTCCTTGCACAAAAACCACTTCATCCGCTGATCTGGCACTTTTATTTAGAGATCATGTTTGGTGTATGCATAGACTTCCTAACACTATCATCTTGGACAGGGGACCACAATTCGTGTCGGAGTTCACAAAGGAACTTTGCAAGGTGTTGGGGATCCAACAGAAGTTGTCTACAGCATATCATTCACAGACGGACAGACAAACTGAATGAATCAACTGCAAAGTACTAGCATATCTCAGAGCATATGTCGCAAAATGACAAGACTCTTGGAGTAATTGGCTCAAAATGGCGCAATTCGTACACAACTCCTCTCTAACCACGGCCACTGGTGCCACCCCCTTTGAAGTAACCCATAATTATCACCCTCGATGAGGAGTTGAACCATCCTCCTCTACTACCCCTGGGGGGTCACTAGCTTCTTCAATGGCAAAATCACACGATGAAATTGCCACCATGCTTGCTAAATCCAGAGATCAGATGGTACAAAATCAAGAGTCTAAATGTTCTTTCACTCCCTCATATGCTATCGGTGACCTGGTCTGGCTATCCACCGACCACCTCACGCTTCCATACCCCATATGTAAATTAACACAAAAATTCATCAGTCCATACCGTATTACAGCCATACTCCCTAATGCCATTACCCTCCACCTCCTTTCCTCCGTATCCATCCATCTAATGGTCAATGTCTCTTGCATCAAACTGTACAAAGCCCCACTGGCTGGCCAACCCGTATTTAAACCAGATGCTATCACAGTCACAGAGGATTGTCATGAAGAATATGAGGTTGACTTCATCGCAGCCAGTCGTCTTTCAAGAGGCAAACTACAGTACCTCATCCATTGGAAAGGATGGGACGAGGTGGATCGCACCTGGGAATCAGCCGTTAATATGACACATGCGCAGGATGCTATCAACAACTTCCATTGTCTTCACCCCTCTGCTCCCTGCCCTATCCGGGGCATCTCCAACACGCATTTCCTCTCCCTCTTCTCTCCTTTCGGGCCCTCCTATACTGAATTTGCAGACTCAAGGTTGGACCTCAAATCTGGCAAATGGGGGGTAGTGTTATAGTTTGGGCATGCATATGCCCTATTTTTCACTTTACTCTTCACTCATATGCATGCATCACTGAGCATCATTTACTTAGTCAAATTTCTCTTTCCAAAGTCATGTGACCAGGTGCATGTGACCATGGGAACTCTCACATGACTTGAGGCTAGCCTTCTGATATCATCAATGATGTCATACCTCATGTTCGTTATCTCTTTCTCACGTTCACCTCTGTTTACTTCTTTCCTTCTCAAACCTTCCATGACATTCCATGTTCTCTACCTACCCTTAACTAATTCAGACTCAGATGCCTGCCCTAAGGTACTCAGTCATAGTATATAAACCCATTCTATAATTCCTTCATACCTTAGTTCTATTCACTTCATTTCACCCACTCTCTACAAGTGCCTACAACTTAGTGATACTACTCTTCTCTCTTCTGCCAGCCTAGCCCTCTGTAAAGGGGCCACTTCTATGCTATATTGTCTTGTATCCGTTACCATACCAGTATTTGACCTCATACTCGTTCTTCTTGTCAACGTTGACACCGCTCATCGCTGTCTCCTCATATCTGTCTTCCTCGTTGAAGTCATCGCTGTTGCAGTCCATAACACATACCAGTAATATATCCATCATGCTAGTAGGTACCATGACTATGTGATACATTATCCCTGCTCATCCATTGTGTTCATATGCCTAGCCTCTATATTAGCAGAATTAGACCCTTGTGATACATCATCTGCACTCATCTGTGCATACCACACCATAAATCTTTCGAGATACAAGGATATCCTGAATGCAAAGGGATAAAGGAATAAGGCTCAAGTAGGAACACTTACTTGAGGCTAATGATCTAAGGTTGGACCAAGAGTCTTGCACTAAGGATTAGAGCAGTGATGGAACGAATCAAGAGTGAACTCATTAGAGATAAGATGATCCTAAAGATTGATCTTATATAGGGGTACATGATATTTACATCTATGTACTGATTCACATACAAGATCAAATGTTCTATCATATTCTGTACTATTCTAACCAATAGAAGAATAAAGAAAGAGAATGGTATGATTCTCTAGATCACTAAGATGGTGTGATATTGCATCATATGTTATCTAATCATGAATCAGATGATCTCATCACATGACGATCATGGATGGTGTAATATGTAGCTTAGTCACTTTGTAATCTTATCTAATACTGGTCACATGAATGAGCATGACTCATTCACTAGGATAAGTTATCCTAGTGCCATTAGGTGTGACTCATCATTAGAATAAGTGTGACTCATTTGGTAGTTAGCGTGACTCATCCATTAGGATAAGGAGTGACTCATCACAACACTAAATCTCAACACTCCTCCTCACCATTCATGATGGAAATGGTATAAGGGTAAGCATCTTTCTTCCCTCTAGGAATTTTATCTTTCCTAGGTTCTTTGTGAAGATGTCTGTGAACTTTGTATTAGTAGAGACATAGAATAGCTCTACTTCATTGTTTTCCACAGCTTCACATATGTAGTGTTCTGGAATTCAAACATGTTTGGTACAACCTTCTTGTGCTGGATTCAATGCAAGGAACATAGCTCCTTGGTTATCTACACACATTAGTATGCGACCCAATGGTATATTAATCTCTCCAAAGAGGTTACGAATCCATTGAATCTGCTTTGCACATTCAGTCATTCCACAATACTCAGCTTTAGTTGAAGAGAGTCTGACATGCTTTTGTCTCCTGGAAAGCCAAGAGACTATTCCATTTGCCAGAAACATTACATATCCAGTTGTTGATCTGGATGTTTCAACATCTCCAGCCCAATCAGTGTCTGAATAGGCAATCAATCCATTGTTATCACCTTTAGCTGAATATCTGATGCATAGTGATGAAGAATGAGATAGATATTTTACTATCTGAATCAACTTCTATAGATGTTCTTCTGTTGGATTGGCAGTGTTACAGACTGCAACTACAACCTTGACAAGGTAGATGGATATGAGGAGACAGCAGATGTTGGTGTTAATGTTGATGAGGATGATGAGATTGAGGATGAAGATTGGTATGGCGACAGAAACAATATGATAAAGCATGCAAGGGCCATTTTGAACAGAGGGCTGGACTGGCAAAGAGAAGAGGAGTAGTACCACTGAGTTGCAGGCACTATCGACAGTGGGTGGAATGAAGTGATTAGGACTAAAGTACAAGGGAATTACAGGGAGGGTTTATATAGTAAGACTGAGTACTTTAGGGCAAGCATCTGAGTCTGAATTAGCTTTAGGGTAGGCAAAGATAGGAAGACAATGGAATGTTCTGGAAGAAAGGAAGACAACAGAAATAAATGTGGGAAGAAGATAAGGAGCATGAGGCATGATATCATCTATGATGTTATGGATCTAGCCTCAGGTCAGGTGAACTTTCCCACGGTCATGTGTGCTTGGTCATGTGACTTTGGAAAGAGAAATTGACTAAGGTAAAATGGTGCTCAGTGATGCTAGGCATATAAGTGAAGGAAAAAGAAAATAGGGGCATATGTGTACCCAAACTATAACAGGCAGAGAACTGTGACATCTTGATAACAGCATAAGCTATATCAGGTCTAGTTCCAAGCATGATGTATAGGATGGAACTGATAATGGATTGATATTTGGATTGGAGAGATGGATTCTTCTTTCCTTTATTTGATCTCAGATTATATCCGGCTGGAAGAGGAACAGATGTTTCCTTACAATTCTCTTGACCAAATCACTTGATTACTTTATCAGCATATTTGTTTTGATCAAGTATCAGAGTATGCTTCTTGCAATCTCTGGTGATGCACATGCCAAGATATTCCTTAGCTTCACCTAGATCTCAAGATTTCCATTTTGACATGAATTGTTTTTTATGAGAGAGGACCTGTTTTTTGTTTGATCCAATGAAAAGAGCATCGTCAACATAAATGACAATTATGATAAGATCCTTGTCAATGAATTTAACATAAATTCTGGAATCAAAAGTACATCTCTTGAATCCAAATTCAACAAGGCTTTTGTGAAGCAGCTTGTTCCATTGAAGGGCAGCTTGCTTTAGACTATAGATGGCTTTCTTGAGGTGACAAACCTTTTGTTCCTGACCCTTAACTACAAATCCTTCTAGTTATACCATGTATATTTCTTCGTCTAACTCTCCAAAGAGAAAGGTGGTTTTCACATCAAGTGCCTCGATCTCCCAATCATAGAGAGCGGATAGTGCAAGCACAAGGTGTACAGTTTCAAACTGTGCTACAGGTGAGAAGATTTCTTCATAGTCTATTTCAAAGATTTGCGTAAAGCCTTTTGCAACAAAGCGGGCTTTCACATGATTGCCAGGTCTAATGGTGTAGATCCATCTCCCTTTGATGGAATTTCTTCCTTTTGGAAGATTGACTAAATCCCATACTTTCCTTTTGTGTAATGATGTGATCTCATCATTCATGGCACTTTGCCATGCTTTTGCTTGATCAGTAGGTAGCTTTCCTACATCACAAAATTGTTTGGGTACTTCCCATTCTCCATTTTGTACAGTGATGGAGAAATGATGTTTAATCCATTTATTGCTGTACATTTCACCAAGATCATCTTGTTTATTGGTGGGTATTTCCTCCATTTGATCCACACTTGAAGGTGCATTTTGCTCCTCCTGAATTGATTTCAGTCTCTGAAGATTTCTTTCAATCTCTATGGGATGATTTTCATCATAGGTATTATCAGATAGAAAGCATGGTTTTGGAATTCTATCTGATCATCTTACTGGACAATTGATCTCATCCTTGGTAGGATGGACAGGACAGATTCAAAAGTCAGGGATATCAGATTGTCTTGGAGGTGTCTGATACATTTGAATATCCTCAAGATCTTTTTTAGATCTGGTGTCTGATTTGTCTCTGCTAGTAGCAGATTTATTTGGAGTGAAATCAGAGTGATATGATGGAGGATCAATCCTGGTGGTGTTTGATAATCAGGATTCAGTTGATCATTTTGAGGAAGTGGGATATTCAGATAAAGATCTTGGATTGGTTCCAGAGATAGTTCCAGATCTTCTGAAATGTCTGTTGGATTATCTGGATAGTCAATTAAGTTATCAGAGTCATCCAAAGGAATAGGGGCAGGTTTGTCTTCTTGGTTACCAGAACAATATGGAATACTGTTCTTATCAAAGGTGGCATTAGTAGCAATAAAGACATGATGACGAGGCTTAGACCAGAACCTTCAACCTTTGGTATTTGGTTCATACCCTATGAATATCATTTCCTTGAACTTGGGAGACAGTTTGTCCAACCTTTGTTCCAGAGGAATGAATATATATGCTTTACTTCCAAACACTCAAAAGTATGATGCATCTGGTTTCTTTCCATTGAATAACTCAATAGGAGTTTTCCATTCAAGGCAATGCATGGGTTGTCTATTATAAATGTGTAATGCAGTCTCTATAGCATCTTGCCAGAATGCTTTAGAAAGGCAGGCATGATGGCGCATGGCTTCTGCCTTTTCTAAAATGGTCTGATTGAATCTCTCAGCATGTCCATTCTGCTGCTGAGAAGTATGAGGGACAGTTGTTTGATGAGTTATTCCTCTGGAAGTGAGGAACATTTGAAACTCCTGACCCATAAATTCACCCCCTTGGTCTGAATGCATGGAGGTAAGAGTGTGACCAGTAACAGTCTCAACTCATGAGACCATGTCCTTAAATCTGGACTTGGCATCCAATTTGGCCTGCAAGAAGGACAAAACTGCATACCCAGTGTAGTCATCAATGAATGTGAAGATGAAGCGAGCCCTAGTTCAAGGCTTGACAGGCATAGGACCAATAAGATCTATGTATACCAAAGCAAGAGGATGAGTGCTCCTCTTTGGAGAGGAAAGAAAGGAGTGATCAGGCATCTTGCTGAGAGAACAACCTTTACAAGGGGTGTTGTTCAGCTGATCTGACAATCTGAAAGCTGGTACACCAGAGAGGTTGGTAGAAGCATGGCATAAGGCATTCTTGGAGGTGTGTCCGAAGCATTAGTGCCAGATCTAATAAGATTGGTTATCCGAAAGAGAGGCAATAACCCCTGATACTGGAGTAATCATGTCTGACTAAAACCAGTGGAGGTTGTTAGCTGGTGATAAAGCAGAAGCCTGTATCACTAACCATTCTCTCTCATCCCAGATTCTTGAACCCTCATTGGTAATCTCATAGTTATAGCCATGGTTTGTTAGACTTGGAACTGACAGTAATTGATGAAATGCATCTCATACATACCAGATGCAATCCAGAGTCACTATTGGAGAATTATTAGTTTCACCAGTACTAGATTGTTTAATGAGAATGGTTCCAGGACCATATATGAAGACTTTAGCTCCATTTGCTACTGAGGCAGTACATTTCTTATTCTTTAGATGAACAAAGTCATCTAGGTAAGGTGATAGATGATCAGTACAACCACTGTTGATCATCCAGTGAGTTTTACTGAACTTAGAGCTTACTGAATTTCCCTCTAGGGCATATGCCCCAATATAGAACAAAAACATCTTGTTGCTCTCATCATCATAGAATGAGATAAAGTTACACTCATCATCTCCTCTATCATATGGTAAACATCTCTGATCTCCTATATCTTAGTTTTTAACTGGTAAATGACCTTCATGAGTATCATGAGTGGTAGAAATGAAGTCATTGGAATAAATAGAAAGTGGAGCAGAATTGTTAAATTCTTCCATTTGAGTATAAGGAATATGTTATAGTTTGGGCATGCGTACACCCTATTTTTCACTTTACTCTTCGCTCATATGCTTGCATCACTGAGCACCGTTTACTTAGTCAATTTCTCTTTCCAAAATCATGTAACCCAGTGCACGTGATCGCAGGAACATTCACGTGACTCGAGGCCAGACTTATGATGTCATCAATGACATCATACCTCGTGATCCCTTATCTCTTCACACGTTCATTTCCGTCATTCTTCTTTTGTTCCAGAACATTCTTCGTCCTCTTATCTTTACCTACCCTAAAGCTAATTTGGACTCAGACACCTGCCCTAAGGTAGTCGCTCATCGTATATATACCTTCCATGTAATTCCCTCCTACCTTAGTCCTATTCACTTCTTTCCACCCACCTCACCAGGTGCCTGCAACTCAGTGGTACCACTCTCTTCATCTCTGCCAGCCTAGCCCTCTGCAAAGGGGCCACTATATGTTATATCACATCGTCTCTATCGCCATCCCGATCTTTGACCTCATTCTTGTCATACTCGTTGACATCGACACTGTATCTCGCTGCCTCCTCATGTTGGTATTCCTCGTTGAACTCATCATCGTTGCAGACCACAACACTTGAATAGGACTGACAGAAGCTGGTCCATGCTGTGTACCCCCTTCCTTGTTTATGACTTGTACTAAGTGGCTCGAACGTATCGAAGTTCAGAGAGAAGCTGCTGCACTAGCCTTTTACCATCTCAACATTCGAGACCGTACCCCGACACCTCCACGACAACCATCCCCCGCTCCGTCAGTTGACCCGAATGACCACACGCCCGAACCCAAAGGTACCAACGGTCTGTACCTAAGGAGAAAGAGAGTGCCATGAGTTAAAAAGGCTCGTCACCCAAAATATATTCGACCCATAGAAGAATACCCTGAAGACCTTCGTGTTCTTCAACCCCGCGCACAACTCATCAAGCCAGCTCGTTACCAATAGATCCCCAGAGTCCGCTTGGAAGATAGCAGACAGTAAGGATGTCTGGCAACCAGCTATGGGACAACTTGTCCAAACAAATGACCCTGATGGCTGCGGCCATGCAAACTCTTATCACGAATCAATCCACCGCCGCCTCCTCTTCTTCGAACGCATACAAGGCCTTCGCTGATCCTGGCACCTGGGATGGTGATCAAAACAAATTCTACATATGGTGGACTAAAATAGGTGCTTGGGTCGATTGCCAGGCCAATCTCAATGACCACCAACAGACAGTTGCAGTACTCCTCCGCATGAATGGGAGAGCCGCAGATTTCACTCGAGTAACGATCGAGCAATACCCTGTCAAGGGCCTCTGGCCAATGTGGAAGGTGCTCAAGGAGCACATTGAGAAGCACTTCCGAATCGACGTGCTGAAGGTAGAAGCCTACAAGAAGTTGGTCACGCTGCGCCAAGGGTCCCTCCCCATCGAGGTGTACATGCAGCAATTCAACTTATTGCAGATTGATGCAGAAATGGAGCCGGGGATTGTGCTCCAACTATATAAAGAAAGCATCGACTACAATATATACTTGCAAGTCTGCCTTCACCAACCAGTGATCAAGAAAGATCTCGAAACATGGGAAGATACTGCAATCGAGATCGGAAAAATGTTCCATTGTATCAGACTCAAACGAAGCAAATTGGGCTTCATTCCTCACAACCAGTACCAATCAGAACCACAGTTTACGGCGGTCGGGACACAACCAGGTCAGGGAGCCCCGATGTAGAACATACAGGCCATCCAAAATCCGCCCCGAGTTGACAATCGGGACTGCTATAACTGTGGCAAAAAGGGCCACATCTCTCGGAATTGCAAGGAATCAAGGAAACCTAGACAGCGCCCGTCCTTCGACCCCATGACCGGGAAGACCTCCTATCCACCCCGACAAAACCGCGAGATCCCACTCGCTCCCTCTATGGCCATTGCCTCTGTTGCGGCCGACTCCTCCTTCTCCTCACATCATTCCTGCACTTCGTCAGTACCAGACTGGCAAAACGAAGAGGCGCAGGCCTGCTACTTTGATTTGTTTACAACCAGAGCATGGCATCTCACAGCTGAAGGACTCAAGGGAAAAGAGCAAGCCGAATAGATCCAGGGGGTACCTATTCAGCTAAAGACAATAAGTTTACTTCGTCTATTCCATTTTCTTCTTCTTCTTTTAATTGTTTTGCTATGCTACCTATCGAAGGGGAGACAAACAAAAAGGTAGTTGAGGAAAAATCCTTTTTGAACAGTTCCACAATGCAATCCTCTGATATAGCCTTTGAGGCTGATAGGATTGGCAAAGTGGATTCATACAATAGTTTTCTCTATGGACTCACCTCTGAAAGGGCGTCTCAATCGAGCGCAGCACTGGAGAAAAATAGTGTGCTTAATTCCCTATTGAATGAATGTGCTTCTCGTATTTCATCCTACAAATCCCCCCAAGCAACATTTTCTCATCAGGAACCCAATGCCTCTCAAGGAGGCGAATTCGATATTGACACTGACATTTACTTTCAGACCAAAACGGGAGACTGGACCTTCTGGACCACTTCATCACTCCTCAACTCAGGAGCAGTTCAAACCTTTGTTGATAAACATTGGGTAACAGAAATGGGGATCACAACTTACCCCCTCTCAAACCCAATGAACATCACTAATGCGGATGGATCTTCCTCAAAACATGGAATGATCCACGAGTATGTTTCCATCATTTTATCTTATAACGGACATGCCGAAGGCGTGGATGTGCTAGTCGCAACCCTAGGATCGCACGAAGTAATCCTAGGATATGATTGGTTTTATCGTCATAATCCACTTATTGATTGGGTAGCCAAAACCATAACTGTTATAGGCATCCAGGATGGAAGACTAGAACATGGCGCAATCCTGACTCTTGGCAGGAAGGCCGATGCCTATACTGAGGTTGCGACGGTTGTGAGGAACGAGAGGCGTCGTCAATGCCTGAGGAACTCAGTGGAGGGGCGATCATGTGATGATGAGAGTGGAGCCACTTATACGTAGGCAGGCTAGTACCTTTAGAATGAAGGGTGATCCCCCAAAGACCACAATGAAAGGATAGGGATCCTCCATCGTAGTCCCTAGGGCTTATATAGAGACTACAGTAGTGACAGTGACTATGTTATGAGTGACTAGGGTAGAGGGTACTACCTAAAGGGTGTAGTCCATGTGGATAACATGCAGTGTGGTAGGAAGCATGGCTACGGCAAGGTAAAGCGGAGATTAACCAAGGGTGAGGCGTACACGTGCATGGGAATGGAATGGAAGAGAAGGTGTATGCCGAACCTTATCGTAGATCGGATTGTGGCAGAGATCTAGATCATCCTGATCAACGGAGATAACCATGGGAAGATCCAATCAGGGACAAGGGTAAGGATAGGGGCAGAGTCTAGCATGTGCCCATATCCGCTAAGGTAAACATTTATTGTAAAGTGTCAGTTAGTCCGAGACTGATAGAGATAATGTGGTACGAGCCGGTACTGTAACAGTAACCTTCAACAGATGCACCAAACATTGCAAGGCCAACCAAACTAAGCAATGGGTACCAGTACGAACCATTGAAGAAGGTCTAGCGGAAAAAGTCCCAAAACAATACCATGAATTCCTTGACATCTTCAGTAAAGAGGAATCTAAACGGATGCTGACTAGAAAACCCTGGGACCATGCCATCAATCTCAAACCAGACTTTATACCAAAAAAGGGACGAGTCATTCCACTCTCTGATACCAAAATCGAAGAAGTCCAGAACTTCATTGCAAGCGAACAAGAAAAGGGTTATATCCGCCCATCAAAATCCCCTCAAACGGCTCCCGTATTCTTTATTCCAAAGAAGACTGGTGAAAAAAGACTAGTCATGGATTACTGATATCTAAATGAAGGAACAGTAAAAAACTCTTACCCTTTACCACTCATTTCCTCTCTTGTAGATTGATTGAAAGGCGCCGACAAGTTTACTTGTCTTGACCTCCAATGGGGATATAACAATGTTCGCATCAAAGAAGGTGACGAATGGAAAGCAGCATTTGTCACCCCTCTGGGTGCCTACGAGCCAGTCGTAATGTATTTTGGCATGACTAACTCCCCTCCGATATTTCAACAGATGATGAACGATATCTTCAATGATATGTATGCTGTCATCATCATTTACCTCAATGACATGTGCATCTTCACTTGTAAGAAAACAGATGAAGAGCACACGAAGATAGTCAAGGAAGTTCTCCAGCGCTTGCGCGAGAATGACCTTTATGCCAAACCAGAAAAATGTATTTTTAACGCTGACAATGTGGATTTTCTAGGAATGCATGTCTCAAAAGATGGTGTTTCTATACAAACCAAAAAAGTCAATGCTATCCTTGAATGGCCAGCACCAACAAAGCTCAAACAGCTACAATTGTTTCTGGGTTTGTGTAATTATTATCGCTGTTTTATACAGGGTTTCGGACAAATTGCTCACCCCCTTAACGACCTCACCAAGAAAAATGTTCCCTATACCTGGGGGGTGGCACAACAACACGCGTTTGACATGCTCAAAAAACAATTTACCGAAGCACCTCTTCTAGCTTACCCGGATTCCTCTCGACCAATGTGATTGGAAACTGATGCAAGTGATATCACCACAGGTGTGGTATTATCAGTTCAAGGGAAGGATAACTTATGGTGCCCTTGCGCTTTTCTTTCGCATTCCTTTTCTTCTGCTGAACATAACTACCCTGTCTATGACAAGGAGCTACTAGCCATCATTCGCACTCTTGAGGAGTGGTGACACTATCTTATTGGAATAACTGACTTTGAGATTTGGACAGATCACAAAAATCTCGAATACTGGAAAAAACCCCAAATATTATCCGGTTGACAAGCTTGCTGGCACGAACTACTACAAGAATTTAACTATACTTTGATTTATAAACCAGGCAACATGAATGGATGTGCCAACGTGCTATCATGTCGCCCAGATCATGGTGATGCAGTCAATAATCTTAATGAAAATATAACAGTCTTTCCTTCCACCGTCCACCGTTCCTCTAATTTATCTATCCCCATGTCCCTTACCTCCACAGATGCATGACTACCCACCAAGGGTTCCTCCGCCATGGCAGGTTTTGACCTGTACTCTACTGCTGAATTTGACATCCCCGCCCACGACCAACTCCTTATTCCCACCCATGTCAAAATTCAACTTCCCCTGGATACCTATGGCAGGATCGCACCCTGTTCAGGCCTCACCTTCAAGCATAAAATCAATGTCATGGCTGGAGTCATTGACACCAATTATAGGGGAGAAATCAGGGTTATCCTGTTTAACCATGCCAACACACCTTTTCATATTTCTAAACATGATCGTATTGCGCAACTAATTATTGAAAAAATAGAAAACCCAACACTTACAGAAGAAAAGACTCTAGAAGAGTCAGAACGAAATGAAAAAGGTTTTGGCTCCACTGGAGTCAAGGCCATGACTTCCACTTCTCTCTACTCTAACTTTGAAACAAAACTAATGAATGAATCAGAAAAATTAGGTGTTGATGCTGTTAACGAATATGAGTACTATGCTCAAGACAAAATCTTCCGATCTTCGAACGGCATAGTTTTTGTGCCCTCTTCTCTTCGTAATGAACTTATATCTCTTTTTCACGATTCTCCTACAGCAGGCCATCCAGGCCGAGATCATACCATTAGCGCCATTAAACAATTCTATTGGTGGCCAGGCACAGCCAAAGATATTTCTACTTACATTGAACACTGCCAGGTGTGCTCCCTCATGAAGGGTTCGTTAAAGCCACCGGCAGGAAAATTGATCCCTCTTCCAATTCCTTCTGGCCCCTGGGTTGATATATCTATTGATTTCATTACCGGTTTCCCTTCCTCCAAAGGGTACAATGCCATTGGTGTCATAGTCAATCATTTCTCAAAAGAAATCGTTCTTTTTCCTTGTACTAAAACCACTTCTTCTGCCGATCTGGCACTTTTATTTAGAGACCACATTTGGTGTACACACGGACTTCCTAACACTATTGTTTTGGACAGGGGACCACAATTTGTGTCAGAGTTCACCAGGGAACTTTGCACAGTGTTGGGGATCCAACAGAAGCTGTCAACAGCATATCATCCCCAAACAGATGGGCAAACTGAACGGATTAATCGTGAGGTACTGGCATACCTCAGAGCATACATTGCAAAATGACAAAACTCTTGGAGCGATTGGCTCAAGATGGTGCAATTCATCCATAACTCCTCCTTGACCACGGCCACTGGTGCCACCCCCTTCGAAGTCACACATAATTATCACCCTCGACGAGGAGTAGAACCTTCCTCTTCCATGACTCCTGGGGGGTCATTCGCTTCTTCTATGGCAAAGTCTCATGACGAAATCACCACTATGCTCACTAAATCCAGAGATCGGATGGTGCAAAACCAAGAGTCTAAATGTTCTGTCACTCCCTCGTATACCGTCGGTGACCTGGTCTAGTTATCCACCGACCACCTCACACTCCCATATCCTGCACATAAATTAACACAAAAATTCATCGGGCCCTACCACATTACTGCCGTCCTTCCTAACGCTGTTACCCTATATCTCCTCTTATCCGTCTCCATCCATCCCACCGTTAATGTCTCCCGAGTAAAACCTTACAAAGCCCTGCTGGCTGGCCAGCCTGTATTTAAACCTGACGCCATCACAGTCACAGAAGATCGTCATGAAGAATACAAAGTAGACTTCATCGCCGCTAGCAGGCTTTCTCAAGGAAAGTTACAGTACCTCATCCATTGGAAAGGATGGGATGAGGTGGATTGCACCTGGGAACTGGCCAGTAATTTACAACATGTGCAGGACACTATCAATGACTTCCATCACTCTCATCCCTCTGCTCCTTGCCCTATCTGGGGCATCTCTGACATACAATTCCTTTCCCTGTTCTCTCCCTTCAGACCCTCCTATACTGAATTCGCAGACTCACAGTTGGACCTCGAATCTGGCGAATGGGGGGTAGTGTTATAGTTCGGGCACGCGTACACCCTATTTTTCACTTTACTCTTTGCTCATATGCTTGCATCACTGAGCACCGTTTACTTAGTCAATTTCTCTTTCCAAAATCATGTGACCCAGTGCATGTGATCGCAGGAACATTCACATGACTCGAGGCCAGACTTATGATATCATTGATGACATCATACCTCATGATCCCTTATCTCTTCACACGTTCATTTCTGTCATTCTTCTTTTGTTCCAGAACATTCTTCGTCCTTTTATCTTTACCTACCCTAAAGCTAATTTGGACTCAGACACCTGCCCTAAGGTAGTCGCTCATCATATATATACCTTCCATGTAATTCCCTCCTACCTTAGTCCTATTCACTTCTTTCCACCCACCTCACCAGGTGCCTGCAACTCAGTGGTACCACTCTCTTCATCTCTGCCAGCCTAGCCCTCTGCAAAGGGGCCACTATATGTTATATCACATCGTCTCTATCACCATTCCGATCTTTGACCTCATCCTTGTCATACTCGTCGACATCGACACCATATCTTGCTGCCTCCTCATGTCAGTATTCCTCGTTGAACTCATTGTCGTTGCAGACCGCAACAGAATAGGTGAATCAGGGAAATGTGTATCTATAGAATTAAAGTGAGACTTGTCTGATAACAGTCCTCCAAGGGGTATTACCACCTTCTTGGGTTTCTTCTTCTTCTACTCTTTCGTTTGCTTCATTGGAAGCATTGCCTTAATGGTAGATGTAATCTCCACTGGTAATTCTCATCTCTTAGATGGTCCTGCTCCTCCTTGAAAGACATTAGAGAGGGAAGAAGAAGCTGCAGTGAAAGGGAGCAGAGGAGCCCATGTTCATACCTGTGTCCTCTTCTGGTTGCAGAGTGCCCATGATGTCTATCTCCGGAGTCTCCCATTGATTATGATTTGCATGTTCCACATCAATCGCATACTCAAAAAGGTGATCTTATAGAGCAGGATCTGCCTTCATGGTCTCATCTACTTCATAGATGGTTAGATCAGGTTCTGACATGCTAACTTTATGAATGAAACCTTGTCCTTCTACTTCGTTGGCCTGAGGGGCCTTTCCTTTTCCTTTTTGTTCCTAGAGATCCAGAGATTTCTCTGCTTGGTTTGACTGGTGATGTACATAAGTCTCTTCATAAGAAGGGGTGAGAAAATGGGATATAGCTTTGAAATGATCAAAGTATAGTGAAGGGAAATAATGAGGATTAGATATGGTAGTATCTATCATTAAATCTTTTTCAAGGATAAGATCTCTTTCTTGACAATTTGTGTACAGTAGTAGTACATTCTCTGGATCATCAGTCCAGGCATTGAAGTTGAGAAAGGTGCTAAATAATGGTTTATCCCCTTTTTCTTTGTTGTACATTTGAGTGGATACAATAGAAACAGGCCAAAGAGGAGGAACAGGAGAATCTAAATATCTACCACTTTTAAGTGAGGTAGTGAAGCTTACATTTTTGCTCACCTTCTTCTGTAGCTGCTCATTTTCTTGGTCTGTAATTTCCGGCCAGTGCTGCATAGATGACATCCTCCTGATCAGTACCTAGGGAGGCTTTGATCAGTTTTTGAATGGAGAGGGAGTGTCAGTAGATTTCTGGTTCATCCTCCCAGAGAGTGGATCTCATCCTTCTGTCAAACAACTCGTTCCATTTTCTAATATCCATACCTCTGAAGGCATTGTAGCACTTCACATCATCTCCCATCACCCATTCTCCCAGCCGGTCATTCATCCATTCCTCATCTCCGAAATGATCATTTGGGTGTAGTGATTTCATCAGATAGATGTTTGCATAATTGGGAGGGAAGATATCTCACCTGAATACCTCATATCCCTGTCCATGTACTATCATCATCTTCATTTCCCCATAACAGCAACTGGGAAATGCCCAACCTGCTCCCTCAAGGGCTTGAGAGATTGTCTTGTCAAGGTATCAAAGACCATTAACAGTAATGGGGAACCCTGTCTCAATAGGGCGGATCCAGAAGGGGACCACTTGTCTCTGAGACTGACAGACTTGGAGAAGGCTGAGCAGCATCAGGTGGTGTGGGTATACTGGGTCTATGAAGAACTGTTAGTGGAGATTGTCGTTGATCTCCACCTTGACTTCCAGAGGAGGCTGGTTGATTAGGCTCTTCACTAGAAAGAATAACATGTAGAATACCATTCCTGAGTACTTGATGGCTGCATTGTGGACAGGGACTGCTTCTAGCCAACAAAGATTCAGTGCTGGGTTGGTTCCGATCAGAAAGTCAGAATAGTATGGGTAAGGGAGATCTTCCAAGTGGAGCAGGTGCCACTCCCCTTGATCGAATAGCTCCTCTTCTCCTTCATAGTTGCAGAGGAGATCTTAGGGGTCTACCACAATGGGAAGTTGAGAGCAGAGTACTAGGTACACTAGAAAGTTGAATGGAGGATGAGGAGGATTAAGAGGAATGCATCTGGTGACCAGAGAAAAGCAGCTGTGTGCCTCTTGGAGATCTCTGGGGGCGTATCACTGGTGAACGACATTGTTGATAATAGACTGGTGGTTGGCTTCTATGTTGGTTGATATAGAGAGAAGGAGGGATTGGGAGCATTGGGATTTGGATGGTTACAAGGGTGGTTGGAGTGGTGAGAGATGTGTTGACGTCCAAGAAGGATGCAATAGTATTAGAGAGATCTTCAGCCTGAGAATTAAAAGGCTGAGTGGGAACTAGTGCAACAATTTGACCAGATTGGAGAGGTGTTAGAGGAAAGGATTGATCCAATGGAACTCCAAAGGAAATCCTATTGTTTTCTACCGGGTATTCGGTAAATTGTAGAGACTGGATTCGCCGAGTAACCACAAAAGGGTTGTTAGTTAATTTCTGTGTATTCTCTCTAATAATATCTCTCCCACTGTGATGATGGATTTCTCCTTGCTCAATTACGTCTTGGCAAATCAAACAAGGGATCTCAAATGGAACACCAGGAGAGACAATCCTAGTGTCTGCAATTGGTCTTGGAAGAGTCTCAGAGTAATTGATTAGTGCTTCATTAAGTTGAGCACTTTGATCTCTTGAACCCAGTGTGAAAGGAGCAGGATTTGCAGAAGGAGTTGGAGCAGGAGCATGAGAACCAGCAGAGTGTACTGGAGGGGATGGAGCAACTTGAGTACTTACACTTTGAGGTCTTGGAAGACACCTAAGCATAAGGACAAGATTGTGAACATGATCATTGATTTGAAAGTTAAATAAACAATCAAATGTCTCAGCTGATTGCTGGAAGATCAGCTACCCTAAATCCCTGATGAGATATATAATCACATTGTCATGATACCATGTAATGGTATTGACTCTGACTGCTTCATCAATCAGCATGATGATGCATATAACATCCATGAGGTGGTTCAGAAACCACAGATCATTGTGTGAAACAGATGGAGGCATCAGTGATATCAAATGGACGAACTCCACTGTTAAGCGGGGCTCATAACCTTTTGAGATACAAGGATATCCTGAATGCAAAGGGACAAAGGAATAAGGCTCAAGTAGGAATACTTACTTGAGGCTAATGATCTAAGGTTGGACCAAGAGTCTTGCACTGAGGATCAGAGCAGTGATGGAACGAATCAAGAGTGAACTCATTAGAGATAAGATGATCCTAAAGATTGATCCTATATAGGGGTACATGATATTTACATCTATGTACTGATTCACATACAAGATCAAATGTTCTATTGTATTCTGTACTATTCTAACCAATAGAAGAATGAAGAAAGAGAATGGTACGATTCTCTAGATCATCTGATCTAAGATGGTGTGATATTGCATCATATGTTATCTAATCATGAATCAGATGATCTCATCACATGACGATCATGGATGGTGTAATATGTAGCTTAGTCACTTTGTAATCTTATCTAATACCAGTCATGTGAATGAGCGTGACTCATTCACTAGGATAAGTTATCCTAGTGCCATTAGGTGTGACTCATCATTAGGATAAGTGTGACTCATTTGGTAGTTAGTGTGACTCATTTATTAGAATAAGAAGTGATTCATTGCAACACCAAATCACTACAAAATCTGCTGATATATCAGTCCCAATATCTGGGCTGCAATTTTCTGATAGACTAAATGGCTGATACATAACATGTGTGATATGTAGACTTAGATATAATATAAACTGGTGGGACATTACCCCTCCAACACTGGGTCTTCAGGACACGACTCCAGAACTATCTTCCATAATGACTTGAATGATGCCACCAAACCTGAGTGCAAAGCAGCCTGCCATTTAGCATAGACCACCCAACCTTCACATTCTGCCTCAGTTTCAAATGTGCGAGCATATGTACACTGCAACCATTGATTCCTTTCCCACTCAAAAAACACTTTGACTCTTCTCATTTCTTCTCTGAGTAACTAAACCTTCTCAGTCCATTGAGCCTCATGGGCCCATGCCTTGCACCATTCGATCTGCAAGCCTATTGTGCTCACATTAATGAGGCCAAATTGAAGTAAAGGTCAGACTTACAGTCTTGAAGATTGTCATCCTTCTTTCCCAACACACCTGGTATCTTCCAAATCCATGACAGATGTCTGGTATCTTCTGTCTGGCCATCCAACATATCCATCATATACCTCATATTGGCATCATGCAAAGGATGAAGAACATCATCCCAGCCAGTCTTGCCAAGCCAGGAGGCAAGCACCTGCAAACACTCACATGCTGCCATGTATCTAGATTTGGCACTTTTTTTTTTCAGCATGGTCAAGGGCCCCACATGCCCATGTATTGCCACACTGACCATGTACATTGAGTCTTTTGAACATCAAGATGTGAGCATAAACTTGGATGGCCTGCCAAATGTCATTAAGGGCATCATTGGCCTGTGCATAACACAAATCCCACTTGATTTGCCACAATCATGGATCACAAGGGGTGTTAGCAGGCAGTTTAGAAGGGACCCACAATCTGACCTTTTCAGGTTTGTTTTCACTCATCACATCCCCATTCTGAAGCTTGTCACTAGTCCATAGAGCAGTAACTGATGGCATATAGAGCAACTGGATTTGTGTCCATGACTCCAACTTTCTTTGAAGGGCATTATGGCGGGCTGTGATGTTTGCCTTCTGTAAGTCTGTAGCATGAATTCCAAGTTCAACAATATCCCAAGCCAAATGATGTCTCAAACATAGGATTAATGTATGACTGGACATGTTGAGTAATCAACTTACTGGATCTCTTCAATGTCAATCCCTTGTGACATCAGTACAAATGGAGATATATCACTATAAAGCGACATGTCAGTATGATCTACTAATTCCTGTGCTTCTTTCTTGGCAAGATGGAGTCTCACCTCCAATAGCATCATTGCTATGTGACCCAACTAAATATTGATTTATGCTCACACTAAACTTCACTCATGCATGATCTGATTCTCAAAAGGATTTATTTTTGTCCCGGTTGGATCTTCATTCCAAGTTGTCAGCTCCAAGAGCCATTGCTCTGATTTCAAGGGCTCAATGGTCGTCTGAAGCTCCTCAAGTTCTCACTGATGGTGTTCCGCCCACTGCAACACCTTGGTTAATTTATGTAGCATGGCCTGTCCTACCAGCATCACCAAAATGAGCATCAGGAAATGATTAAGCTTCAAGCCTTACCCATCACGATGCTTTTCTTCCAGTTGGAATCACCAAAATGGTCATCTAGATGGTCTCAGTGGGCACCAGGACCCATCTCTTTTGTACTCAAAGCCACATGATTGAAATTGGCCCAACCACACTCCAGGGCTTCTCCATCAGTATAACCAACCCAGTGAGTGAAGTTGAAAGAAAATTGTATTTGGCAGGTCTGGATATGCACTTTAAGATGAACTTTTAGCATGAAAAAATGCACAATCTTGTCTGCATGGTCGAGCTGGAGATGTCCAGGAAGGTTTGACATATGATTCCAAAGTTTTTTGTGCCATTGGTAGGCTATATCATAGGAAATGTTGTACATGTGTAATCCAAAATGCGAGATGGTTGAAAATACAATGTAGTTCATGTTGATGTACCTAAATGCCTAGATGTTCAGCGTAACAATACAAAAACTGTGCTCATTCATCTCTCTCCAATTTGAAGATCCCCCACACCATTTGGGAGCTTCATTTCATGTCAGGCACAATCAATTGTTCCAATGCCCATGGCCACCAGCCCGCATGAAGGCTTTGTATCAGCGCTATTGACAGTGCTATGACTCACACAGATGCTTCTCTGTTTGAATTGTATCAGTAATAAATGAGGAAACATGAATGTTGATATGTAACTGACCTCCTGAGGCTCTTTGGCATGACATGTCAGGTATGTCTTGTATGCATCTTCCTTGACAAAGTATACCCACCCACTATTTAGACTGGGGTCAACTTCCTCAGATGACATGGCTTTCTACTTGAGGCAGAAATTTGCATTGATTGCAACAAAGAGTGCATACATCCAGCCTTATGCAGGCACTTTTGTCTCCCAGCCATCTGGTAAGTTAATCCCAGGATGAGGACAAGCTGGGCATTTGACCACACACTCACCTTCTTTTGTTGCCCCAATACCATTCAGATCATAGCCCCTCCCTGCTCATTTTAACTGCTTCAAGTGGTGGAATTGCCTAGTCATACACAGGAATGGTGAATATCGATCACATACTTCTTTCAATCCAGTGTTATCTGTGAGTCATGCCAGACTGCTATAGTATTCATATGTGGATGCCTTTGACTCTAGAGAAAGCAGGTGAAATGACTTGAGAACAGAGAATGTGGCAGCCATCTGGGGCTCAGTAGTAGTTGCTGGAAACCACCAACATCTGAGGAGTTGTTTGTAGTTTGTTTGTGCTGACTCACACCCACAAAAATCCAAGCTGACCATATGAACACCATTAATGTCAATTACGATGAAGTCATCAGTGCTGGCAGGCTTGCAATTGTAGCAAGTGTCTCCTGGAAGGTGGCCTAGTTGAATGTGAAAGCCCAGTGATTTCAGGGTGACATGCTGGAAATAATCGCCATTCCACTCCTGCTGGACAATCAGTGTGGAGCCCATGTGACATCTAAATTGTTACCTCAACTCTGTGTAGTGGTGTAGTCACATGACATAATGACACACATTGTAAACACATCAAATGTATCCCAAAGCAATCCTCACAATGGTAGTATGGGCTTGCACCATTACCACAGCCACAACCCTCCCATTCATCACCACCATGACCCTCCAGATGAATGAATTCATCAAGAAACAATGACCATTTAGGGAGCCACTGAAGAAGTGGGTGGAGCTGTCACCAGTGGGTTATCAGACAGGCTCATTGGCCAATAAAAAATGTATCCAATGTGCTTACACTGGGCACTTGTTTTTTTCTAGACTCATCTGCACCTTCTTCATCTATTCCAGGCTCGGGCTCAGTTTGTTGATCTGGCAGAGTCTCCTGCCAGTGCTCCCCTATGAGATCAGATGACATCAGTGGTTTGTTCTTGGTTGCCTGCTCTGCTGCTATGAAACTTGACTGTACAGATATGTTACCATCTTCGTTGGCTCAGTATATGTGGTGGTGATGGTACATCACTTCCTCCTACTGACTTTCAAACTTAGTGATGTGAGGTTTCTTGTCAGGTCATCTGCAGGGCATGTTGAAGGAAGGTGATAGAACTGATGTGAGTTGGCTTCAAAGGTTGAGTGCTCCCACTGACTCTTGAGGTTAGAGGTGTGAAGCTTCCTGGAAAGATGTCCACAGGCATGTTGGACAAAGTGACGGATCTGATGTGAGTTGGCTCTGAGGGTCAGGTGGGGGATCTGCCCTTCAATCTTCCTTCACCATGCCAGCTCCTCCAAGAGTGATATATAATGACCACCCACCTCTCCTTTACTCCACCACTCTTATCTTGCCATGACCACTCAATATATAAGCCTTTTGTTACTGCATTGCTTGGACTGTCACTCATTTTTATAAGCAGTTCTCTCAACACATATGGGTGCTACATGGTTAGAATATAAGGCTTGCAATGAACAATTTNNNNGCCCTTTCCCCTTCATCCATCACAATTGGCATGGGCTCTCTGCCATTTTTATGCTTGAGGAAATTGGGTGTTCAACACTACCCAAGAGTGACAGGAATTCTTTCATGAATTAATCCTTGAATTCAACCATAGGTGGCCACTAAGGGATGACATGTACCCCTCCATCCAGTTCCCAGTTGCACTCAATTACACACAACAGCAAGAAGTCACTCACAAGCTGGACCAACTCTGTCAGGTACGTGATATAGTCTAAATAACACTGACATATTTGATTTGTTCACAGCACCTCCAGTACCTCTGGCTGTGGATTAATTATGGTTGACACTATTTCAAGATAGAGTAGCAGATAGCACCAGAGACGCCTCCTCAGCATGACTGATACATTGTTGCCATTGTATATGCTTTGTTCCAAGTAGTATAGTAATCATTTTTGGCTGAATAACTCTGTGGCATCCAAGTTGGCAGCTCCAGCATAAATAATACATAAGTGGTTATGATGTACTACCTAGAGACTGATAAAGGAGTAATCTGCCCTGCCACATGGTGGCAATATCCCAGTCCTCCATTGTCACCATTAGTAAATCCTCTATAACCTGCAAAGCACTTCTGACATGCTTCTACAGAACAGAAGTTTGTTCATCATCCAAGTTGGTGCTACTTGCGGTAGCAGTCAATCTAAGTGTTGCCTCCACTTCCTCTATGGCTGTATGTATAGCTGAAATACCATGGTAGCATTTAGTATTGATGTAGTTGATGCAGAGGGTGTCCATAAGTGAGTAGAATGGTTGTCCAAATAGGCTCTCAACTCAGAGTGATTGTTTAGTGTCTGTTACCTTTTTGTCAGGGCAAGCCATGTCATCACTTTAAATGGATAGGTAAAGTATGCAAAATCAGCTTGCAAGTATTACATACAGCTCTGTGTAGGCAGTAGTAGAGATACTTGCCTCAAGGTGCTTGTGCCAAGTCTTTGCATTGATTTTGTTGCAATGGCTTGTGTGCCACATCAGAAATGCAGTACTTAGTAGTTCTAGTCATTTGCAGCTACACTCACTGTTGATAATATTTTGCTCATGAAATATGAGCTGCCAGTCACCTTTCTTGTAATGTCTGGTATAGCATTGGTTGTGGCATAGTGTTGAACAATGTGACTTAAACCAATACAGTAAAAGACTCACTAGCAGTTTGGAAATGGCCATGGTCCACAATGTGCAATAAGAGTGAAGGCTGTACTTCATGAGATGAGTTCAAGTCATCACACAAACCCACTGTAGTATACAGGATATCAGACTTGGACAGTCAAACTGGCAACATTATGATACATGGTGCCTGTGCCTTTTAACATACAAATGCTATTACTGTGATAGTAATGGTGGATGATAGGAGATTTACTGGGACTGTGTGGCAATAGGAGATTTACTGATCCAAGGACAGCAATAAATCACACCAAATACATGTGGCACGATGATTCTGGCATGTCTGAAAGCATCCAATTGGCAGTAATGATACAAGCAACTGTAAGTCAATCTGGAATTGCAGGATATACTAGTAGGATCATGACCAAATACATCATATTGGGTGTTGAATACAGAATATGATGTAGATACAGGTGAATGCCATTACTCTGCATCATAAACAGTGTTCATCAAATTTTTGAGGTATTGTTGGAGCACCAGAGGGAGGCAATAGTCAAAGTAGTCGATAATTAATCTCCCCCTATTGATGACATGGAATCTTATTAGGCAGTGGAGTGAGGGGTCAGGTAAAGCGGAATGGTGGTTTGAAGGTCACTCACCCCGCATTTACTGCAGTGGCTCTGATTATATTTCATAGTCCTTGCAAGCTGGTGCAATGAGCAATGGACTACATCGAAAGTAAAATTGCATCTGAAATTTTTGTTGATGTGTTAGCACTCTTTTTGTAGCAGACAGGAGGCTTACCCTGCACATCGTTGAATTCCTCAAGATCAGTTGCTGCAGGCACATTATGCATGTGGACCATGAATACTTCTAAGTATCTTGTACTAGTGTATTGCATCAGCACAAAGTAATGTTCCCTGCTCATATTGTTAGGTGCAAGATGAGGTATAGAGGTGCGAGGTAAGAGGGCAACTGACAAAGACAGCATTTTCTTCCTCAGCTTGCTTCCCAGTGCCTTGGAGAGCTTGTTTCTGCCTGGAAACCCATCTCTGCTTCTTGTAAAAAAGAAATTAGCTGAAGTGACTGCCAGGTGGTGATAGGAGATTTACAAAAGTCATTCTTACTTCACATTTAGAACAAGTTGGCTGAGGCAGAAGGAGTCCCCCTCATGACCCACCCCCATCCCTTCCTCCACAGTAGTGATAGGAGATCTACAGAAGCAATTCTTGTCTCGCACAGGGAAAAGATTAGATGAGGAGCCCACCTTTTAGTGTATATGTAGGGCAGAATAAGTGGGAATCTGCAATAGGTGACACACCAGCATGTATATAGGTGGAGTGGTGGATCACGTATGGAAGGCACTCTGTTGTCTGCCCTGTCTGGCTGAGGTGCCACATGGAATTAAAATTAATGAGATCTAATCAGGAAGAAAATACTTACTAGATGACATTTATCTCAGTGATTGCATGGCCGTACCCCAGCACTTAGTCTAGAGCCAATGAAGAATCAATGTCAATAAATTAGAGAGAAACCACTTGCCAGCTGATGTTTACTGGCTGGAGTTGTCTCAGGAAACCCCTTTCTATAGAGGCTACATTTTCCTCCTGGCATACACATTTCTCTTCTAGTATTCGCTCTGGTCCCATCTGACAGCAGTCACAAGCCCAACTCATGTAAGTCCATCTGTGCTGCACTGAGGTGGGTAGTGTAACCTGATGTGCACTTTAGTTTCATTAATACATATTTTAGTCCTAGAAGACAGTGGTACATCCCTAGCAGACATATCTCCATCAGCACTGCTTGTTAGAAAGTGAGTCAGATCAGTGCTATCGTTGCAGGGAAATAGGTCATTCTAACATACATGGTTATCTCCTAGTATCCACTTTCTGCTTGCCACTGACAGGAACAGCACTCACCACTCTGACTCATATAACCTCACCAGCTCCTCACATTTAAAAGTGAGTTGATCAGCACCATTGTTGCAGGCAAGATGAGTTCATGCAATAAAACATCACCTTACAGTGTCACCACATTCATGGGCAAGTCCTGAACAAGAAATATATATACTAGAACACTACAATGACTTCATGCAATGTCAAGTGAAACAAGACTATGCTACCTTCTGGCTGCCTTTTTTTCAGGGCTAGTTCGTGAAGTTTCCAGAAGGTACAGTTGTGTTCCCAGACATACTGATCAATGTTGAGCTCTTCAATGACCAGAAGGAGGCTGTGGGAGCAGCAGTTAAAGTGTGGCAGGATATAGATGTGCTTGTTGACAATAGTAGTGCTGCTGAGCTGAAAGGATTGCAGCAACTGTGGAACAAACTCTGAAACATGTGGGGTGCAAGTTGGAAGGCTCACCAGGCAAAGGAAACAGACACCAAGACTTTGGCGTTATTGATTGCAGACTTGATGCAGTCAAGGGATGCGTGGACTCGAAAACCACAGAAGATCAAAGCTTACTTAAACCTGTTTTATAACAAGAAGATTCGACCAGCTATTGAAGGTGCTGATGACGTACAGAAAAATGAAGTGATGGCTGCTGTGGCAGGGGATGGATCCAAGTTGGGTAAGCTTCTGCCCAGACTGTCCACAATTATGCAGAAATTGTGAGAGCTATTTAAACATGAGAGTGAGGAGGTCAAGGCACAGGTAGAGTACCACTGGAAGGAAATGGTTGAAGAGAGAGAACTGTCAGAATGAGAAGGGAAAAAAGGCAGGACGACAAAGTGCTCAAGGTAGTAAGTATAGAAATAGTGTGTGGTGGAGTCTGCACTTACCTGCATCACAGCTATGTCAATAGACTTGCCCCCACTCTAGCCCATTTGTTGGGTGGGCTACAAGAACTGATGGGCTGGTCATTCTGCATCCTCATAGGTGGCCCAATGCCAGAGACAGGAGGTAACATTGAGGCATGTAGTCTTCATGTTGGATCGTCCAACCTTGGCTATACCTTTGATCAGGCTTACCCTGACTTTGCCTTGAATATCATGTGTCTATTCAGGAGTTTTCTGGATCAAGTGTCTGGTGAGCTGTCAATTGTTAGGAATGATAAGCTGGAACTGACAAACTTACAGTGTTGCGCTCCCTCAAGAATGTTGACAAAGTCCAGCAGAACTCACCAACAAGGACGGATAGGGTGGATACCAGCATCACAGAGAGTTCCAGTTACCTGGAGGTCAATGATACTATTGATGCTGTGGGATGTTCTGGGTCTGGTCTCAAACTCTCAGCACCAGACAGTGATACATTGGACCTGCTGACTAAGGTGAAGGAATCTTGGCTGCCATTAGACCCGGAGTTGCCAGTGGATAATTTCAACTATGACTTTGGTGATCCCACTGCCATCACAGCACTCGACAATTTCTTGCTCAAGTATGGGGAGGAACTTCTGCCTCCTAGAACCTCTTCGAACCTGACTGGCCTACCCTTGCAGCCCCCACAGAATTCATCTCCACACTTTACCATTGTACATGCACCATCCCCCTCAAATGTGGGAAATTCTCAACTACCTTCTCTTGTCAGCACCTCTTTAACTCTGAGCTCACAGCTCCTGCTGATTCAGCCTATGGACTTCACCACTACAACTCAGCTTTGTCCTAATGTCTCTAGTCTCATAACTCCAACTTCATTGCTGTCACATAGTCCTCAGCCCTAGCATAATGACCCTGGCCCTGCTCCATCTCACTGTGTGTCCCCAACTCTTCCCTCTGGCATTGTTCCATCTCACTCTGCTTCCCCAACTTTACTCATGGTGTTACAGCTAGTCTTTTCACCCCTAAAACTTCATCACTAATCCTAGCAGTAATGACTTATCATGAGCTCTAACAATCAAGACTAGGATATCAATCCAGTCATGCTCTACAACTTTCAAAGATCTTATCTTATCTTAATGGGTCATGTGACTCATTATCTTATCTTATCTTCAACCAATCACATCGCTTCCTTTCATCTTAAGATATAGACTCACACTTATAACTTTCAGACTTTTCAAAAGGCATGAGGACGTCTCATGACCTGTCTATCTTAGTACACACAGCCTTCTTTTCATTTCCATGCTGTGCTACACTTCTCTTCTTTCTGATCCATGCACACACCTCATGTTCTTAATCTCTATCATGCTTCCACTTCCATTCTACCACTGCCTCATGGTATATGCATGTTCATCTCATATTTTCCCACACTATATCCTTTTATGGCTGTACTGCCTCTGGTGCACAGACCATGTACCTAACATGTACAAACAGTAGCTAGAGTATATAAACCCCCAATAGAGCACCAGAGAACTCCAGTAAAGTTCTCTTGGTCTTTCCTCCAAAGATAGCCCTTGAGCACTACTCAGTTCTCTCTTCCTGTTTTCTCTCTTTTGATCAAGTCTAAGTCTTACTCCTTGGAGATAGACTTTGGAGTTGTTTCACATGGAGGTTTCATTGGGGGAGCTGTCTACTGTCTACTGTCCACTCATAGCTCCCATGCTCCCAACTCCTACCACTCTGTCATCCCACCCTACAGAGATGTCCCAGTCCATCATGCATGGTGAGCCAGGATCCTCTTCATCTCTGCCTACAGATACAGCTGAACAACCCCAAGCTTGTCCTCAGCCAAATGAGCCCAATGGTGTGGCTTAGAGTTCTCCAATACCATTTGCAATGCAACCTCAAGCTGAGTAACCCCTGCAGAAGAACCCCAGTCCCATTCAGCAGCCTGCAAATGTCCTTGCTAACACTCAGGGTGAAGCCATGCTTCCCTCTGATCACCAGTTTGGTCAAACCTCCAACAAAATGAATACACCAGCTCTCCAAGCACAATAAAACAGCAAATAGCATCGGAGATAAAACTGTTAAATCCAAAAAACACATGGTGGTGGCAAGCAGTATGAAAAGTGGGCCTTTGAAGTGCATGGTCAACCTTACTACTTCTCACTGTTACTAATACATAGGTTTGTTAGGAAAAAGAAAACAAAGTGAGTGTTGAGTGAGTTTTTGGGGGAAACATGGTAGATTATATTAGTGTATTTCCATCATTCACAAAGTGGCATTTCTGGTCTTGGTATATCACTAGATGTTATAGTTCAGGCCATATACACCCCTATTTATTTATTTTCCTTTGCTCATATGCATCGCATCACTGAGCAATGTTTACTTAGCATTTTCTTCTTTCCAAAGTCATGTGACTTAGTGCACGTGACCGCGGGAACTGACATGTGACCTGAGGCTAGCCCTATGACATCATTAATGATGTCATACCTCATGTCCTTTATCTTCCTCTCACAGTTATTACCATTTACTTCTTTTCTTCTTGAACATTCCATCACATTCCATGTTCCATGCCTACCCTTAACTAATTCAGATTCAGACACCTGCCCTAAGGTACTCAGTCATAGTATATAAACCCTCCCTGTAATTCCTTCATACCTTAGTCCTATTCATTTTGTTCTACCCACCATCTGGTGTCTGCAACTCAGTGATACCACTCGCCTCTTCCTCACCAGCCTAGCCCTCTGCTTGGGGCAACTTGTATGTTATATTGACTTGTCTCGGTTGCTGTTCCAATCTTTGTCCTCATTCTTATTGTCCTTGTCGATATCAACACCATCAGCCAATGTCTCCTTGTATCCATCTTTCTTGTCCAAGCCATCATTGCAGCCCACAACACTAGATGTGCTTCCAAAGCTTCTTGATGAAAGATATATTAAAAATTATATATGCTGGTGAAACCACAGACAAGCACATTTGATGTATCATTTTGGTACCTACTAGCACAAATCATATGTCTTTGATTCTTGGTGGGTAATATATCACACCAGTGGTTGATCACATTTGTTATTATATGGCAAAACCCAAATTTTAGAATTGCAGAGTCTTGGAGTCTTGAACAAGTAATGTATCAGCAGGGTTCCCTGGGCTACTGATATATCAGTAGAGAGTGGTTGAGAACAAACGTACAAGCAGGGGTAATCTATTACAACATCCCAGATGGGTGTGTTGAGGTTGATACATATATTGACCTGGTTGTGCAGATGAGCACGTCTGATGGGTTAGCATGGTCCTATGGGCACTGATATATCAGTAGAGAACAGTCAAGAACAAATGTACAAGCAGGGGTAATCTATTACATTGTTCCGGGTGAGTGTGTTGAGGTTGATATATTGACTCTGGTTATGCAGATGAGCATGTCCAATGGATTAGCATGGTCCTATGGGCACTGATATATCAGTAGAAAGCAGTCAGGAAGGAATGTATGAGCAGGTGCAATATATTGCAATGGCCTGATGGGTGTGATTTGCATTGATATATCAATTCCAGTTGCGTATTAGGGATCCTGTAGCAAGGACAAATTAATACCATAACAGAAAAGCTAGACCTTTGTATCATACTCTAGGACTTCTTCCACCACTGGCTATGCCTAGCCCATCAGAAGTTAGTTGCAGTAGTCACATATTGGCAACGTATCACATTGATCCTGTTCCTCCTAGTATGATTGCCTGTGGTATATTAGCAGATGCAGAGCTGTGAGACTGTACCTAGTGAACTGATACATCATTTGATCACCACAAGCAATGTACTAGTAACAGAACAGACCAATTTGTTGTTAGTGGGATTGATATATCAATATCTGTCACTTGAATGGTGGCACAAGTGATACATCAGTAGAAACTGTTAGTAGGTACACACCTGTTGAGCACACCTGATGTATCATGTACAAATCAGGTTGATATATTAGCAAGTTCCCACGTGAACAACTGCACAAGCACTTGCAGTCTTGATGTATCACAGCCAGTGTGACTGTAGCTACCAGTACATATTATGAGGATATATCATTGCAGTGAGACAAATTGAGAGTGATATATCAGTAGATACTACTGTGGCAGCGAGTGGACAGGGTCAGCATGTGATATATCAGTAAATAGCACTACTGTGGCAAGTGAACAGACAAATTGATATATTACCTAGTCAATTGATGTATCAGTTATGAAGCAAGTGGATCCCTGTCTGATTCTAGCTCATTGATATATGGCATTTTTCGTGGTAGTACAATGCTTTGATATATCATTTCTACTGATACTGGTGTTGGCCCCATATGGACAGCTTTCTTTCCTGAGCATTTAAAGGCCAGTCCATTCTCTAGCTCCCATTTCAGCACTGGATTTTACTTTGTTCTACTCACAGGTACTGGCTAGTAAGTTGATACACCCATTCTGTATTGACCTGCTCACATTATACTTTTTGTCAGCCTTTTATTTCTATTCTATCATCAGCTTGCCATTGATGGCCTGACAAATGTTTTCATTATCAACCTCCTTTGTCAACTATAACCACTTTGCAAGATGTGCCTTTATGTGGCACTCTCCATAACACTCATCATGGCTGCTGTTGCCCCAGTCATGTCCATATCTGTACTTATAAGTACACAGCAAGTCGATAATTAAACAAGTGATTATAGTTTGCTAATATTCTGACAGTAACGTGGTAGCTGATCCTACTTATTCATCAATACTTGCAGTCAGCCAAATAAGCAACATTATCCTCTGTGTAGATCTTGGATTCAAAAGGAGCTAAACGATGTGAAGGGGTCGAAAGCAAAGAGAGTGATTCCACCCATTAGGCCTGGATTTTCATATGGGTTTTCGGGAAATGGTCCACCTGATCCTCAGCCCAATGCTCAGCACATTGGGCATAGGCCACCTGAAGATGTGACTCAGCCTAGGCCTCCTGATGTGCCCAATTTATCAGATGGTTGGCCTGCCACGACTCAGTGGTTATATAATCATTTCATCTCAAATAGCAGTCGGATGTATCAGCTATCTCCCCTAGGCCCAAATCATCCTGAATCTCTGCCCAATCCAGTTCTGCATGATGGTGTTGTGGAAAGTGGGAATCAGCCACTATCTCAGTGTTACAGGTTGTCCCCACCTTTCTCATTCTATTCTTATTCTTTTGATCATATGACCATGCAAGATGTCATATGACAGATCTCCTATCTCCGATCCTTGGATCTGGGGGATCTTGAGACATTACCTTGAGGCAAGGCTTCTATTTCATTTCCACTCCACGCCTTTGCCTCATTGTATGCTTCTCGAATTCTCTTCCATTCTTCTACCTCATGTTCTCCCACTCCACTCCTCATATTGTCCTCATGGTCGAATATGTGATCACCTCATGGACTACTTAGTCAGCAAGTTCTTACCCGTATTTAAGCCCTAGACTACATTAGACAGTTTCCTCAGTTCTGTCAACTTTCGTCTTAGGGATTCAATCCTATCTGTTGTCTTACTTGTCATGAATCCCTTTGGTTGGTCTTCAAACCCAACTATGGATCCAGCTCCATCATAACAATGTTCTATCTTCATTGTGTGCCTTCGCTCTCCTTAATCTCTTGAGTCTTCCATCTTCTGTAACCACTGCGCTCACACTTGTTGTTCCATAACACTCAGGAACTGGTTAGTGCTGGCCAATAGTCCTATGCAGTCCTGCATGGTTACCCAATTTACTGAACAGGCTGAACATCTAAGGCCCACCCCACTGGGGCCTTAAAGTGTGCCTAGTCCATCAAACTTGAATGGTGTATATGGTCAGCTGAATGGGAGGCAAGATTAATTCATACATGAGTAAGTGGAGTGGTGCAGCTTCTTTCGAGTCTTTCCTGCCCACTTTACTTCCTTGCAGCAACAAGTGCTGCATCCTTCTTCATTAAGCTCCATTGTTCTTTCACACCCACTCACTGTTGAATAGCAGATATGCCGGTCTAGCCCTATCCTTACATACATTAGCATAGCTTATCCTACATTACCATAATAGGTATATTTGTAAGGTATATAAGATTTGAACTCAGCATCTGAGTTCTAATAGACTCTTAACTTCATACATCCATCATTGCTACCAGCATCTATCAATCTCAACCACCCAAACCAAAGTAAGTGGTTACACTGCCTCTGTAGCATAGTGTTTTCAATACTCACTGCTGAGACTGCTCCCTCTCTCAGACTGGCTCCCTCATTATATACATTTGTCCATTGCAGATTACCTTTTAGTCTGGTAAATATGATGAAAATTTTGGATGTAGCATAGATTCTTAAGCCCATTCAGTCAGCGACACCAAAGGTCACAGCCAGCCGACTGTTGGCTGAGCTATGGTGGAACATCAAAGGAGATGGAAGGGCCGATGAATGAATGATGGATACAGATGGGACAATAGAGTAAATATTAGTAGTGATTCTGGTGAAATAGGTACTTCACACTTCACACTTAACTTGTCAGCTGAAGGATATAGAGACCATATCATACTACTGGGCCGAACTGAAATGAAGTAATTAGAAAGAGATTAACTAGTAGAGTAATAATAGAAGATATAACAAGGCTGATGATATGTGTGCAGAAAGGGATCAGTAGGCAGATACATTATTTATCAATCATACCTATTGGTCTGTTTGACATATCACACTGTAAAGGGGTGGGCTGATTTGCTGATATGTGCCAGTGGTGGATGGGCCCATATACCAATAGGTGATAGTGTTGGGTGGGCCAATTGTTACGGAACAACTAGCGTGAGTGTGGTGATGATGGAAGACGGGAAAACTCAAGGAGTTCGAGTGGAGGAGCGGGCTCGCAACGGAGAGAGAACGTTGATACGACGGAGTGGTTCCGTAGTTGGGTTTGCTAACCAACCGAAGGGATTCGCGACGAGAGTATAGACAACGGATTGGATTGAATCCCTAAGACGAAGTTGACAGAACTGGGAGTACTAGCTACTGAGTCGAAGGGTATAAATACATAGGAAGGCTCGCTGACTAATAGTCCATGAGGCGTACACATGTCGACCAGGAGGACAACATGAGGTGTGGAGTGGGAAGACATGAGGACGGAGAATGGAAGAGAAGTTAGGAAGCGCGCAATGAGGCTAAGGCGTGGAATGGAAATGAAATAGAAGTAGAAGGCCTAGCCTCGAGGTGATGGCATTGAGATCCCCCAGATCCGATGGTTTGGAGGAGAGATCTGTCATGTGACATCTCTCACGGTCACGTGCTATGTTTCCACGGTCACGTGCCGCTGGGAAAAGGGTAAGGTAAAAGATAAATAAGAAGAGCGTACGCGCAGAGGATAAGTCCAGGATACAACCTGTAACACCAATGTGCTAATAGATGCTAATAGAAGGTGGGCCGACTCACCAATATATGGTGGTGATAGGTGGGCCCATGTACCAATGGGTGATGGTGGTGGCTGGGCCAACCTACCCATATGTTGATGGCTGTGGGTGGGCCCAGCTACCAATGGATACTGGTGGTGGATAGGCCGATGTACTGATGGGTGGTGGTGCCGGGTGGGCCAACCTACCCATATGCAGTGGCAAGAGGTCAGCCACTGTACTGATATGTGGTAGCCATTGGTGGGCCCATGCACTGATGGATGCTGGTGATGGGTGGGCTGACATACTGATATGCAGTGGCAAGAAGTCAGCTGCTGTACCAATATACAGTGGAGGTGGATAGACCAACCTACCTATATGTTGATGGCCATGGGTGGGTCCATCTACCAATGGATGCTGGTGGTGGATAGGCCAATGTACCAATGGGTGATGGTGATGGATGGGCTGAGTGATCATCTACTAATAACAGCTATCAGTCAGTGAACAGTACTATGTTTTTAAAGAAGGGGTAATCAGGGACCTATGGAACAATTAAATATAAATCGGGGCATCAAAGCATCGTCTGACTGCCCATCCTAGCATAGGACTACATCTGACATCTGCCATTTCTCAGTACATGATGCAATGTTTCCATCAATCAATATGTCAAGGGGACTGCCACTCTCTGATTATACTGAGCATTGATCTACCAGTTTTATTGGTAGTAGATGCTGACAGGATGGTGCATCTATTGATGAATGCATATCAGAATCCTAGTAAATATTCTGTCATGTGGACACTCAAATCACTAACTATTATCAGAGCAAGTGAATATCTCAGCGGAGGAGCTACTCTGGAGTTTAAAAGCAAATGATTTCAGTAAAGATGAAGCATGAGAGAAAGAACTACTTGAAAGCTTTCCACCTGGAGAAGAGGAAATTGTCGACAAGTCAATGCTAATTATGGATGCAAATGGCATAATTATGGTATGGTATTTACCAAGGGTACTTGGTAATAACAGACAGGTTCATTAGCATGCATTTACTGACACAGAATGATTTGATCTGTTTTAATAGGCCAATATCATGCAGACATTGACACCGATGTCTATGGCACTTCAAACTAGCTATGAAACAAAGACAACTGGATGGCAAAGCAAGCAGGAGTTGTTCAATCCAAGGGATGGGTTGGTGAGGGGATGCCTGAACATGTCACCAGCATGGTTCCAATTGGGACACACAGGAGGGAGCCATGTGCTGGAAGTATCAGCGACATTGAAGGGCACCAATGCATCAGGTGGAGGTAGGGAGTGGCTAGATCAAAATGCTGAGATGAATGCATTGCTTGCCGGAGCGATGATGATAATGCACCCAGAGTTGTATCAAGTCAGAATGCAGACAATGAACAATCTGCTGATAAACGTGACTGCTGAATGGATTGAAGAGATAGCAGAAGTAGTCGGCAAATGGGAAACCATCTATCATGCTCTGTTGGTGATGATGAATCGGGAGATGCCAGATCATAACTCTCTGGCAGAGGCAATGGACCTGTTGGCAACTTTCGGAGAGTATTCCAGTACATGGATGTCAATGCTGACTCTGGAAAAATGGTTCAACTACCCACCTGGCACTGTCATGGCATTCTCCGGATATATTCTTTGGCATGGAGTCAATGCCATATATGGTAATCGGGGGTACCTGGCATACTATATGCATCTGGTGGTTATGAAGTGGGCTGGGGTAAAGCCTCCGAGCTTCATGAGATATGAAGTGTTAGAAGCAGTAGGACAGAGACAGGACTCCTGTCAAGTATATTCAGTATGCTGATGTCAGAATATAACACTGATTGGAATGGTTTGAGTGGTAATAATAGTACAAATTCAAATTCAAAGTACATGGAAGGAATGATCTACACCTAAATTATAAAATGCCAACTCTGAATGTATCCTCCATGGCCTCCATCCTGTTATAGTTCAGGTCCGCGTACGCTACATTTTCAATTTTTACCCTTCGCTCATATGCTTGCATCACTGAGCACCGTTTTACCTTAGTCGAATTCTTTT